>JAJJMC010015431.1:3871696-3914093 GCA_023531435.1 Papaver californicum | reverse complement strand
CGGTGAAATCCCCATATTTTCGATTCCCAATCCCCATCTCTTTTTCCTGCCAAATTCGCATTCCCGAGCAGATTTCTCGGCATTCTTTGCTGTCTCTTGACGTGTTATGACTTGTATGAGATTCTACTTGCGATTGGGTCTCTTAATAATCGAAAACAACCAACACAAATTCCGTGAATTGTGATATCCAGTTTCTTTTCCTGTTTGGAACAGGAAAACCCGATAAGCTGTGGATCGGTGACTCAGGCCGAGTTGACCCGATGGGTTGACTCGCTGGGTTCACTCGGTCGATTCTGGGGTGCCCCTTATCCATTTCTGGGGTGCCAATAACACTTGTCGCTGGGGTGCCTTTATCACTTTTTGAGCCAATTTTTCCACAAATCTTTATTCTTCAAATGTACCTACAAAAGCATAAAAACACGTAATAAGTGCAAAATCGAATACTAACTTAATAGAAACTAAGGTACAAATTAGACACTAAAATGTGTCTATCATAACCTAATCCATAAAAATCTGCACAAAAAAAAAAAATGCAGCAGTTGAATACAGTGATCGTTTTCCCTCACAGACAAGCTAAGAATACAGTCGTTGGTTGACATGCCAGTAAGAAAACCAGTCCATCCAACTATGATGAAGACCAAGCTCCCTTTCCGAATCCGGAGGCTCTCCTAAAATTTAAAACACCACGTAATACATCAGACGAAGATCCAAATTTGATTAATTGAAAAAGACAGAGCTGTGTTGTTTATGGAAGGAAATAATTGAACTATATACTGAGATACAAAACCACCCATCGGACATCTGTCACAGCTAAAACAACCTTCGCGGCCACTCAAACAGACATTCCCCGATCAATTTACGAATGTCAACAAAGCCTAAATAAAAGAAGCACAAGATAAAAGAACAAATAGTAAACAAGACATGGAAACTACATGAATTTGAATCAAATACGTGGACATGACACTAGCAAGCTTGTGCTTCATGATTAGCTTGTTCAACTTCCCTTACATTAAACCATACCACTAGACACCGCACTAGATGAAGGCAAGCATCCTAACAGCAAATAAACCATAAATCACTTGTTTACAATAGGGAACAAAAGAAGAGCCAAAAGACAGATTGCAACCAAAATATCCCTTCAACGCAAAGAAGTAGAGAATCCAAACAAGGATAATCCGATCGGGAATGGTGGAGGAGTTTAACCCCTGATATCTACATAGGAACGCAGACGTTAAGAAACCAATAGTAATAAGAATTAAGAAAAAATTTAGAAGAATTCTAAGGTCGCTTTTAAAAACATAATATAGGATATTGAACACGAAAGATAATGGAGAATAGAGAAAACATATAGCCAAGAAACATTATTCAAAAAACCAAACGAGGATACCACCAATGTTCCACGAAATCCATGAGTCCCCTAAATCCCAAAGTACAACAAAACATCATATATATGAAATTGATATATTAAAAATAAAATAAACAGAAAAAAAAAGAAATCATCGAAACCAAGTGTGGAAGAGTAGCACCACCCGTCAGGTCAGGCATGCAGAAAGTTCTGACATAGCTAATCTACCTGGTAAATAAATCAGTTAGATCCTAATAATTATGCCAGGATAAGGGAAAAAAACACTCCAACAAAGTTTAAACCTAATGAATCTCTTCCTCCCCTAAAAAGTTTTCAAAGAGACAACACGAATCATCACCTCTTCTGCCACAACAGTTATCGCCACCACCATCAACCTCTTTTACAACAAATCACCTATAGAACCATAGGCTTGTTCACAAAATTTGCTATTTTCAAATGATTATGCAACCCTAGATTTGATTGAGGCTTGAAAAAATGATCTCTACCACTAGTAATTAGATTCACTCAATCTCTGAAGAATTCTGAGAAAGAGTGTTAGGGCATGCGAAATCCTAGATCTAAAAAACCTGTAGCTTTTTTCTCTTTTGCCCTAACCCAAAACTAAGGAAAAACATTGTACCTGTCTTAATCGTTTCCTTTTGTTTGTGTAACACGTGTCTAACTAACAACATGCTACGATCTAGCAACTCACTAACAAAACAGACCCACTACTCTCGTACATAATGGCTGACAAACTAGAAACATCCTACGATGGAGAATGTTTTATAGTATATCATATGGATAGTTAGAATGGGTATCAGTTTTGAACTAAAACTGTCACTGTAAATAGGCGTAACTAAAAAAACTATTATCAGTAGCTTTATAATTTGATAACAATTTTTATATAGATTATATGAATAGTAGCAGTTTTACATCGGGACTGTCACTATAAACGGAAACGGCGGTAGTTTAATAAAACTGTTATTTATAGGATTACACTTCGATAATAGTTTTTATAATGAACAGTTACAATAGCAAAGGAATAGTAACAATTTATAACTATTATTATACATCAATGTATAACAACATTTTTTTTACAAAAACTGTCACTGTATAATTATTCAGTAACAGTTGAAAAACTGTCACGATTATTCACCACTATTGGCGTGAGTTTTATTAAGAAACTGTTACATATGTCTCAAAGATTTTTCTTTTGTAACAGTTCATTCGTCAAATGTCATGGTTTTGCATATTGAACTGTCACCAAAGCCCATATTTGTACTAGTGTATTAGAAGTCATCCTCCACATGCAGTCATACTATCACGTCTGCACCATAAGGAAGGGACGGGGAATAAAATTCTCTGATAGTGTTTCCTTTAACCCACCAAAAATTAGTTGTTTCATTCAAAACCTTGATCTTGGGATCTCCAGTCAACAAGGTTGAGTATCCTTCATGGAAAGTTTGTTTAATGAGCTTAAGCCCCATCCCTCTCGATGCAATAAAAAACTATCTCTCTAGATTATCCTTTCGTCAAAGGATCCACTAATTTTTCTCTTGACTTCACTAAGTCTACAAAAATCACTTCATTAGAGAGTAATTGTCTTACCGAATTAGCCATCTCCGAGTTTGTCTAGACTTTGCCAATTGCTCATTTACTTTAGAATTACATAGTAAATTGAGTTGTAGCAATGGTGGCCACAGGCTTCGGCCACATAGGAATGCCTTCTGAAAAAGGATTTATCCATTCAACTTCCTCTGATGCTTTAAATTAAGCGAGCAGACTCTGATTTTATCTCAGTCGAGTTCCTCATGTCTGTTGGAATATTTCCAACTACTGATAAAACTTAAGAGGGCCAACACATAGGCTAAGACTCTCCAAAGCCTGAAATCACAACATCTCTTAAGGTCAGTCCAATATGGATCATGCAAATATACACAATTTCAAATGTACCTCAAGTACTGTAAATTTATGATCAGATCATCCCACTAATTTTTCTGGGGTCACAAGTCTATTTGTACACTAATTCACTGCAATTTACAACACACATTAAACGTATCGAGTTTGACAAAGACCATTTCCGTCAGAATTTCTTCTGGTTCCGATGATCCTTTAGATCATGCTTGTCTACAATAACTTAGTCTTTCAATCAAATCGTAAAAGTCACATGTTTTCTAGGTGGTTGTAAAGCATATACAAGATACATGTACTAAATACTAGTACGGTCATTATATTTTCCTCAAAAGTTTAATGTTATATATATATCACATATTTGAAATTAAATATGTACCTCAAGCATCCCAATTCTCTTGTCCTTTGATCATAGCATCCCTGTGATTCTCCAGGATTAAAATGGGAAACATGCATACCTATTTTACAACACACATTAAACACATTTGACAGAAGCTATATCATCAAAATTTGATTTTGGTTTTTCTGATCCTTTAGACCACTTCAACAACATATTAGTTTCCTGTCAAACTTTAAACAACAAAAATTTGTTAGTGGTTGTAAAACACGTAACAAAGGAATGCTAAACATATGCACCTTCAATTGATTTAGTGTAAATACACTAATCAAATTCATTAGTGTCACATCACTAGTATTCATCATCGTCACATAACAATATTGCTAGGTCATTGACTTACCGCTTGGTTCAAGTCAAGTATATGTAGGTGTAATCAGTTTGTACCTTTACCCCCTAGCGCTAATCAAACCCTTAAGGTTTTTCCACCTTTGACTAACCATTTAAGTATACTGCCTCAACATCCATCTAATGTAGCATACTGACAATAATAACAAACAATGCCTGGCGTATTAAATTTAGTGTCATGTGAGTATGTGCCAAGTGATCACTACTTTATTCTCTAACAACAATTTCACAAAGTCAAGCATCTGTCTAACCTATACTATCTCGTGTGAGAATCCGACCTCAGAAATCTGTTGTCGATAACTCAACATCCTCAACAATAAAATTCATTTTGTTCAAATGTTGTTCAATTCAGAACTTACAAGTTATCATACTACAGTTCTGGTGATCATATGCAATGATTTGCTAAAAAAAATCGACTATTCGTTCTCACCTTAGACCCCCACAATTGAGGTCTACAGGGTAGGCCACATATAAGTTTAGGGTCTTCAATAAATATGCTTGAGAAATCAAACAAACACTTGTTTTCATCTTATACCCCCACATTTGAGGCATAAGGTCCCCCACATTTATCAGGATTTCTCAACATAAGAAACTACAATTATGTGTCCTTTAGGTTGTATCTAACTAAGACTCACCATATAATGGTACTCTATAACAACATTATGATATAAAATGTTCATGTATTCATTCTCAATTCATTGACGATCTTCCCTTTTATCTACTGTTGTCTTTTTCTATTGACCTAACAATCAAAGCATCACAAGACCATATTTCTAAGTATTAGATTTCATAGTAACTTAGGTAGATAGCATTTGGCACTAATTTTAAATCGCAATGCAGATATTGAGAACGATACCATAATTTGAAATGTCCATACCTGATAAGCCTTGCACATCATTATCTATTTCTTCAACTGTTTTGATAGTTGAGTTGTTCATGAAAATGTTTTTGCATCTTTCCCATTCTTGGTAGAAGACAAAACATGTCTTTTTTGGAGCACACGTTCCAGCACTTCCGGCATTTACCAACTAATTATTTTTATCATCTGCACTGAAAAGGAAAATTACTTAACACAGTAAGAATGTCAATTCTTCCATTCAAATTTGAATAAACAATTCTATATTCCGAGGAGATACGCACACAACTAAAAAAAGAAGTTATCACAGATTAACACTTAATTTATCATTCAATTTAAGATGATAAAACTTCTTCCCAACTAGGATTCAAAAAATTGGTTGATACTCTCGTTCTACATAGGTAATATCAAATTATCATAGATAATAAGTGTTCATCTTATCAAAATATTTATTACCAAAATATAGTTATCAAGTTACTTAAGTCTCTCTCCACATTAGACTATCACAATCATCAATAAGTAACAAATTTTGGTAATAAAACACCCAAACACTTTTGTGTACGTACATATCAATTAAAACACAAGTGTTCGCTTAACCTTCTTGTTGCACTAGTTACTAAAAAATACTTTATATCTCACTATTCATAGGACTATGGTACACTAGTATATTATGATTCTCATGTTTTCAACAAAAGGTAGCATATTCGAAATGATTTAAAAATCACCATTGAAATTGCTAATGCACAATTATTAACCAATCATGTGATTCTCGCCAATTGATATTACACAAAGCATATATAATCAAAGTGATTTATAACATAACGCACAGTTCATTCACAACTGATTCAACATCTCATTATTCATTAGCAATGTGATACTAATCTAACACATAAAAGATTATCACTTTAAGTCACAAAAATCAATTCCTTACTTGCTCTAATTTTATGAGAAATATTTCAACTAAATTTAAATCTCAAGTCTATTATGGATAAAAGCAGCACTAGTACCACTTTTCGTATTATATTCAAGGTGACAAAGTGCCACTATAAATGGTTGCAAGATCTCATACTAATCTAGAGCTTAGATACAGTTATTGATATTCTGGACAAACATGCACAACATCTTTGCAAATACCATATCTCACAAACCACAAGTACGAATCAAAAAATTAAATATGATTTTTGAAGATAACATCTAGATATACAAACTTCATTTGAATCATTATTTCAAAAAACTCATAGTTACGCCAGAAAAACTAATTTAATCAACAATATTTTTCTGCCCGTCAGAATTTTTCAAGAAAGTTTCCCAGTTTTGTAAAATATCTAAATAATACTTGTACAACTCCAAAAATTATGAATTTTTGTGTTGACAACTATCAGAATGTCTATTATACTCTTTTAAAAGGATTCATCAAAATTCCTTCTAAGTTGAGAGATATACTCAAAACTCTACAGCTGCCCAGAAAACTCAATTTTGATTTTTCACTTCAAAATTTAACATCCTTAATTTTGTAATATAATATTAACGTCAACGATTCACAAATCAATCATTCATTTATGATCATTAATAAATACTAATGTCTTAAGATTGTTGGGTGCAATAATTAAAAATAAAAAAATCAAATAAATAAAGGTTGTTTATACTTAGCTCTTAACGGAAGTGATTCGTCAAAATGGATGAGCTCCTCGTATCTCCGAAACATCAAGATGGTATGTAACAAAATTTTGGAAAAACAGAGTGAGTCACGTGTTCAACACGCTGTCCTTAAGACATTATTGTCCAACTACACTCAAGAGTGATGCTATAGCCTCCACAGGGCGGATGCCTCCAGGATAAAACACCCTACTGCACCTACTACTAGCACTGATAGTAGATGCTCAACTTGAGCTTGACAACTCAGAAAAACCCTTCAAGAAAAATCTCAAAAAACTCAATAAAGATAATAAAAAATTATTATTCTTTTGGTCTCTCCAAAAATATGGAGAAACCCTTTTTCCTTGGATGTCAAAATAGGTTGAGAAAAGTTTGTTTATATAATCTCTTAGTACAACTTAAGAAGTGGAAACTCCCCGATGTGGGACTAAAGTGTTTCATTCACAGAAGAAAACAAAGAAAAAACCAAAACATGTAAAGTGACCAATAGGTCAGGAGCTCGAACCCAAATAGGCACAATATTTTATATTTTAATAAAAGATTTAAAACTCATTTGTTTAGGCATTGTTTCCAACAGAAAACACATGTGGAGTTTATTTTGTTCCAGCTTTTAATGGTCTATTTTCTCCATGGTGGCGTGACGATGCACGTGGCATTTGTATTGGAACCACAAGATTTACTAATAAAGCTCAAATTGCTCGTTCCATTCTAGATATAAGATGTTTTCAGGTTAAAGACATCGTAGACTCGATGGACAAAGATGCTGGCGAAAAAGGTGAAGTGAAGGATGAGAATGGTGATTTTATTCTGAAAGTTGATGGCGGAGCCACTGATAAAAACTTATTGATGCAAATCCAGGACGATTTGTTGGGATGTCCAATGGTGAGACCAGATAACATTGAAACAACAACTCTTGGAGCAGCGTATGCTGCTGGGCTAGCCGTCTGAGTGTGAACTGAAAATGATGTATTTTCTCATCAAGGTAAAGACGAGAAATCCACCACATTCCAACCCAACTTTGGTAAGGAGCAAAAGAAGACTAGAATGAAGTCTTGGTGCAAATCTGTCCTAAGTGTTAGATATTGTCGATGTTTTAGGAAGGTTCAAGAATAGTCTAGAATTTTCCAGTGTTTCCTTATTTAGCTATGTTTATGGTTTCCTAGTATAACTCATATACTTGGAAGACAAGTTTGTGGTTTCCTAGTATAACTCATATACTTGGAAGACAAGTTTGTGACCTATATAAATAGGTGTAGAAACCATAGGAAACATACACAACAATTAGAGAGAGTTACCACAATCTGAGAATTTAGGTTATAGAACATTTAGTTTTCAAGAGAGTTATTTGAGAGATTATAAAAAACACCTTGCTGGTTATAAGTTTGTGATTGATACGTCAATCTTTGAGTGTGTAATTTTCTATTCAGTGGTTCTATAATAAGATTTGATCGTATCAGTTTGTGGACGTAGGCACATTGCCGAACCACATTAAATCTTGTTTCTTTCTTGTTTCTTTTAGTGCATCTTATTTCTGTTTTCTTTAGTTCTACATTGATCCTAAGAACTAGTATCTTATGGAGTTAATTTTAAGGTCTTAATTCCTAACAAGTGGTGCAGTGAGCATGTAGAGGATTATAGTTAGAAGTGAAGATGTCTGGTTCCACATAGTTTTTCGAAGGTGCCATATTATCAAGTTCAATGGGAAGAATAATTTCACATCATGGCAAACTGATGTAAAAGATATTCTTGTTAGTATGAAACAAATCAAAGTTATCAAGGAGAAGCCAACAGTGTTGCCAAAGGATTTAACCGATGAGAAGTGGGCTGAGCTTGATATGGAGGCGTGTTCAACTATTCGTTTATGTTTGTCGAGGGATATCAGTCATAACTTTTCGAGTGAAATTTCGACAAAGGTGTTGTGCGATAAGTTAGAGAAGCTCTATTTGCAGAAGGATTTGACTTCAGAACTTTACTTGAAGTGTAGACTCCATGCCTTTCGGATGTTTTCAGGTAAGTCTATGGTTGATCATATTAATGAGTTTATTATGATGTATTCTGATTTGTGTAATATCAATATCACTATTTTTGATATGGATAAATCCATGATATTATTATGTTCTTTACCTCCGTCGCATGATGCTTTCATTGATTATTTGCTGAGTCGGAAAACTAAGGAAGATAATAAGTTGATTTTCGATGATGTGGTCTCTGCTTTACAAGCTAAAGCGTTAAGGATACAAGAGTTCAGCTATGAAACACAAGCCAAGGTCTTGTTTGTTGATAGAGGAAAGAATGGTAATTCAAAGTCGAAGAATCGTTTCAATTTCAAAATGGACGATATTGAGTGTTATTATTGTCGTCAACCTGGTCATATATGGGTTGATCGTCTCAACCTTAACGCAAGCGATGAAAAACGTCAAAAATCATATTGAAAGAATGTTGTTGCTTCAGTCGCGGAAGGAAGTGAAGTTGTAGAGGACCCTATGTGTGATTTTGATTAGGAGGTGTGAACCGTTATATTAAAGAGTTGTCTCAATGGTGGTTGGATACTTGATTCTGGTGCTTCGTATCATATGTGTCCTACTAAGGATTGTTTCACCACTTATAGAGAGGTGAATGGTGGTACTGTTATGATGGGTAATTATAGTTCCTCCAAAACAATTAGAGTTGGTACGGTGCAGGTTCATTCGCATGGTGTTATTACGACACTTTCAGAGGTTAGACATGTTCCAGATTTGAGAAAGGGTTTGGTTTCGTTAAGAGTACTTGAATCCATTGGATACAATATGTTCCAAAATAATGATCATTGAAGGTATACTATGATGGTAGTTTGAAGATGACCGGTGTAAGAATGGTAATTTATATTTCCTACGAGGAGATATAGTTTGTGGTGGAGCTATGGTTTCTCCATCAATTGATGAGAAACAGGTGGAGTCAACACGTTTGTGGCATATGCATCTTGGGCATATGAATGAGAAAGGTATGTCTGTGTTGAGTAGTAGAGGCTTGCTTGGAGGTCAGAAGACTTGCAAGCCTGATTTATGTGAGCATTGTATTTACGGAAAGCAATGTTGGAGCAGTTTTGGTACCGCTATACACAACGTACATGGTATGTTATATACATCCATCCAGATGTTTGGGGTCCCTCTCGTACAATTTCTAAGGGAGGTGCAAGGTGGTTTGTGATCTTTATCGATGACTTTTCGCAGAGAGTTTGCCTTTACAACATGAAGCTTAAGAATGAAGTCACCGAGGTATTTAAGAAGTGGAAGACCATGGTAGAGAAACACCTTGGTAGTGTGGTTAAGAAGATACATTCCAATAATGGTGGAGAAGTTCTTCTATTGAAGGTTGATACTGAAGATAATCCTGTAGATATGATGACGAAGGTCGTTCCGAAGGTCAAGTTTGAGAGGTTTCTCAGCGTGATTAATACTGCTCGTTGTTGAGGCCCTAAGGCGTTTGAGGCTACGGTTAACTTTTTTTGAAGATCAATTCAGTTTAGTGGAAACATCGGCAAGGTGGAGAATTGTTAGATATTGTCGATGTTTTAGGAAGGTTCAAGAATAGTCTAGAATCTTCTAGGGTTTTCTTATTTGACTATGTTTGTCCTTTCCTAGTATAACTCATATGCTTGGAAGACAAGTTTGTGGTTTCCTAATATAAATCATACACTTGGAAGCCAAGTTTGTGACCTATATAAATAGATGTAGAAACCATATGAAACATATACAACAATTAGAGAGAGTTCTCACAATCTGAGAATTTAGGGTATAGAATGTTTAGTTTTCAAGAAAGTTATTTGAGAGATTATAAACAACACCTTGCTGGTTATAAGTCTGTGATTAATACATCAATTTTTGAGTGTGTAATTTTCTATTCCTATAATAAGAGTTGATCGTAACCGTTTGTGGACATAAATATATTGTCGAACCACGTTAAATTTTATGTCTTTCTTATCTCTTTTAGTGCATCTTATTTATTGTTTTCTTTAGTTCTACATTTGGATCCTAAGAACTAGTATCTTGTGAAGTTAATTCTAAAGTTTTTATTCTTAACACCAAGAACTTTCAATTTGCCTAACCTTTCCCTCTAAATTTTTCAATTTGATCGTGTCGATCTTTTCTTTTTTACTCTACCGTACGTTTATGAATTTAGCTTTTATGTTTCAGTTATGAACAAGTGTATACTCTAGGTAATTTTTTTTTATGTTTGGTTTGGGTGCCTTATCAGTCCCGCTCCAAATGTAATTTTCTTATAGTATAAAATGAGAAATAAGATAGTACAAAAATGAAGTCTAGTCTCATACAAGAGATCCCTTCGTATTTTAATCTCTTAATTTTAAGAATTTTACCAAGAAATGAAAATAATATAACAGCTAAAAAGTTCGTTGAGAGAAAGTAATGAGTTACAGCAGGGGTATAGATGATGAAACTGCAAGTGTCACATTGCATGTGCTACAGACAAGCACAAGGGGGATCAATAAGCACTATGCCACCCATGGCCTCATGGCCTGTTGTACTCTAGCTTATACTAGTTTCTGAAATCACTGACCACTGACAATGCAAAAGTCTCCCTAAAGTTTTCCACTTTGAGAGAGAAAGTTTTCACAACTGCATATGTGAGTCTCATTAATATTATTAGGTCATGGCAAAGTTTGCAACCACCTTCCCAAATTTATTGCACCTCTCTCTCACCACACCACACTCATTTAATCTCATTCTCACTCTGCCAATACCCATGCCTCTATTCTCATTTCTTGTATGATCTGTTGAATAGTTATATAAACTCATATAGATATATATATATTCCTTGAGCATCCATCAAAGTTCATAAACAGCTAAAAGAGAAAGATAAGAAGAGTACTGTTTCAGTATCATATTATGATGATGAAGATTGTCACAGCTTTGTTTGTGTTATACGGTTTCATAATGCTTGAACCAGCTTTGTCAGCAGATGCAACACCACCTAATATCCAAGAGCAATGTACTAGTCAATTTGGAAAAGTAGGTGCATGTCTAACATTTGCAACAGGTAAAGGACCAACACCGACACCAGATTGTTGTTCAGCTGTGAAAGATATCAGACAACATCAAGCGGTTTGTTTATGTTATATCATCTTAGAAACTCACAAAGGTGAAGCTTCACTTAAAGATATGGGTCTTAAAGAAGACAGGTTACTTGCACTCCCATCTGCTTGCAAACTAGCTGATACTAGTGTTGACAAATGCCCTAGTAAGTACTAGTACTAGCTATTTTCTTCTTTGATTCTTCATATTCTCATAGTTTCATAATATGGTGCTTGCTGTTTGTTTTGACAGAACTTCTCAACTTATCTCCAACCTCTCCTGACTACGCATTTTTCACAAATATATCATCCCCAGGTATTATATTCTGTATAATCTATTCAGTATTTTGACATTAAAATTTTTCGGTTTTTTTTACTTATATTATTATATGTATGTAGCTACACCAACAACTCCAAGTTCATCATCATCCAAAGCAACACCTTCAGCAGCAGCAAAGGATGATAAGTCTGTGGGAAGTATGCATGGAGCAGATCTTGTAGTAGCTATTGTCTTTTTTGTCATTTCTTTGTTCATGGTATGAATATGATGAGATTACGGTGAATTTTCTATCATATATGTAACAAATGTTGACCGGAAACTTGTATGATTTGACCAACTACTTTAAGAAATCTACTATTTCTACGTATCCTTTGTTTGTTTTTTTTGTTGAAATTGTGTTTTTTGGCTTAAAACTGTATTCTTCTTTTTTGTAAATTCCAATATCCTCGATGATAATGATTCTAGTGTGCAACTTGGATGCAAATTTCATCAAGATTACATATGTAAATGTGACGGACCCCAAACATTAATGAATCTCATGAGGATATTGTTACAACCTCCAAACATTAAACACAACAAGTGGACCAGTTGTTCATCGTTGCATAAAATATACTCCGTGAAGTATATATTTTTATTAGATTTTAAAGTTAATCAACAAAGCATATAAAAAAATTGATTTGTTTTTCTAAATTTTAAGAAATTAAAATGTTTTTCTTAATTTTCTAACGTTTGAAAATAGAAATCTGAATTATTTCTAAACTCGGAAAACTTTTTTTCCCTGAGAAGTGAGAACCCTGTTTCGGGTATACCAAAAAATTACGTGGGTTTTACTTCTGCTAAAAGAGCCCCTCAATTTAAAGATTTTAACTTTTAGACCCAAAACTTGAAAATCTAAGACTTATCAGTTTCGATAATTTTATAATGCTAAAAGAGCCCCTAAATATAAGTAACAAAAATAACTATTGGTTTCATTTTCAGTTACAAATTCTCTTTCTTCGACTAAAATAATTTTAAGATTTTTAATGTTGTTCATGGCTGCTGATGTACTACGAAAAGGAGGAAATCAATTGGCTCAATCGGTCTCTGCTTCAATATCTATCGATGATGTTTCTGAATCTTCGCTCGATTTTCAGTAAGATTTGATTTCAATTTATCATTTAAACTATTTTTCTAGATCTGTTTTTTTGAAGATGTATTATCGAAGATTTATGGTTGATTAGATCAATTTGTTACTAGATTGATATTTTTGTTAGTCAACTCAGATTGGAAATATTTTAGTTGCCTCATTCATTCTCCGTCTGTGATGAATCTGATGATTAAAACTTGTTTTATAGTTTGATTTCGTCTCTATCTTGTTTTCAGTATGTTAGATTAATAATATGCCAATGAAATGACTATAGATTTCATTTATCATCAAAAGCTTCTGCATATATATCCATACACAACTAGAATGATAACCAATAGCTTAAATTAAAAGAATCCACTTACAAATTTATGAAATTAGATTAATGAATTGAAGTTCACTCACTGGTTACAATGATAACTATGGACATCAATTAACATCATTGTTTCACTAGTTAAACATATATATTCCTATACAATTCAAGCATATAAATATCACTTAGAAGATTTAACAGGAACGAATCTCTTTTTTGTTCTTCGTATATGAAGAACACACATAGGTTCAGTTGAAAAAGTACCAGCCGAAGGTTCATCTGAAAGAATACCAATCCAACCTCTTTGTTATTCTTTGTATATGAAAGACATAGAGGTTCGATTGAAAAAATACCATCCAAGTCTTTGTGTGTTTTTCATACAACTAAATCTCAAAAATTTTTATTTCTGTAATCATCTTCAAAAACTAACTATAATCCAAGTTTAATCCATTTAATCTAATCAAAAATTTAACTACTAATCGTTATCATTAACCACTAATAATATAGATGTTTTGCTGCCATTAATAAAAAATTGTTGATATAGAGATTTTAGATTTACTACCTAAGAGCAACTGCAGTGGACGATCAGACCAAAGAGTAAACACCAGAAATGGTCTTTGGTCCGATTTTGTGAGCCGCAACGGACGAGTAAATGTAGTATTTGGTCCAAAAAGTGAACAGTATTCGATCATGTTTAGTCAAGAAAATGGTCCAAAACAGATATAGTCTGACGCCAATGTAAAACAACGTTTTGGGAAAACGTCATTATACGAGGACGTTTAAAAAAACAAACGTCATTACTGAAAAACGTCTACCAAAACGTTTATTAAGAACAGCGTTTTTGAAACGTTGTAATAAAAGAGCGTTTTTGAACCGTTCTTTTTAAAACGTCGTATTGAAACAGCGTTTCTGAAGTGGTTGTTCTTGAAACGTTGTACTAAAACAGCGTTTTTGAAACGTCGTATTAAACGTTTATTAAGAACAGCGTTTTTGAAACGTCGTATTAAAACAGCGTTTTCAAAAGTAACGGTCCTCTGCACCAACGTTTAGTCTATCAAACGTTGCTATATGTGGGCGTTTTATTTTGAAATGCTGTTTTAGAAGAGCGTTTGAATTTTGACGCTACTTTACTAGGACGTTTTTCTATGTTTTATATCAAAACGCTTCAGTATGGTAACGTTTAGGTAACGATTTAGTAAAGTGACGTTTTGAATATATAACGCTTCACTACAGCAACGTATATTATAAACGCTAACCTAAATGAACGTCAAAAACATAACGCTTGTACAGTTAAACGTCTGTGTAATATACGTTAGTTTAGTACAGCGTTTGATAATTAACGCTTATTTACAACAGCGTAATATCATATTTACTCATGTTCTCGTTGCGTTTTTTTTTTAAACGACCAAACAGATTTGGTATTTGGTCGATGGTCTGGTCCAACCGCTGCAGTTTCTCTAATGACTATGTTTTGTCATTCTTCAGTATAACATGTAATATTTCAGTATACCTTAAAACAGGGTTCTTTTTTAATGTAAAATTTAAAGCTATATTTTAAAAAATTGATTTTTAGATAATATAAAAAAACAACTCAGCTAAAACAATTGATTCATTAATTACTCTGTAAATCCAAGAGCTCAACTAACAATTCGTTATTCGAAAAATGTTCAGATTGGCACTGTGGATGAAGAAAATCGTAAAAGGGTAGGAGATGTAAAAGTGGTTAGAGTTTATATGAGTGCCTAATGTTGATTACTAACAGTCCTTTCCTAAACCAAGAAAATGGCTATTCTTAGTCTGTTTCAGTCGCAAGAGAGAGATAGGATCAGTCTCAAGGAGAAAAACTAAAAGAGATAAGATCAAAGTTTAAGGTTTAGATCGATAAGTTGCAAACAAAAAGCTCTGAGTGGGATGAAGTTCTATAGAAGCCTATTTGATGCAGGAGCATAAATAATTTACTGTCTTTTTCTTTTATCTGAGTTATTTATTCTTAGATGTTAGATTATTTTCTTAAAGTTAAGGGCTAGGATTTAAAGTATCTTTATTTAGGATTCTTAGCCAAGAAACCCTAGTAGTATAAATAGGCTTATGAAACTCTTTTGTAGCAGTTTTTATTATTATTGAATTCTATTTTAGTTGAATTTCTGTTAAGAACTCTTCTTTATCTGTGTTCTATGTGAATCAACCCTAGTTTCTTTCTTTTCTATTTGCTGCGCCATAAAGTGGTATCGATTCAAAGAGATCCTATATCTGTTTTGATCTTCATCATGGTTGGACGCGGTAGAGGCCGTGGAGAAAAAAGGAAATGAAGATTAGAAAAAAGAAATTGTTGAACTCAGGCGGATGATTCAAGACTTATCGCGAACTGTTTGAACAACCCAGCGACATGAACGTGCATGAGCTAAGATGGAGAATCCGGAGGGTAACCGTGTACATCATGAATTATCGGAAGGTAGTTATGATGGTAATGATTCTGAACGTGAAGAGAATCCTTTTCACAACCAAGGTAGAGGACTGAAAGAAAGGCTAGTTCAAGCCCTAGATTTAAATTGTGGAGGAATCAAGGTTGAAGTTGTTGATTTCTTTGGTAAGATGCATGCTGAAGATTATCTAGATTGGGAAGCAAGTTTAGAATCTTATTTTGAATCGAAAACCATGAAAGAAAAGAGGAAAGTCTTTTTTGTGAAGTTGAAGTTGAAATGTGCAACACTTCAATGGTGGGAGAAAGTTGAAGAACAATGCGGGCGACAAGTTAAACCTAAAATCAGAACTTGGGAGCTCATGAAGTCGAAGCTACGTAAATAGTTTCTAGCGGCTGATTATGCGATGGAGTTGTACGAACAACTCCACAACTTGAAGCAAAGATGATTAATGGTGGAATAGTACACATCTGAATTCTACAACCTTCTCATAAGGGTTGATTTGAATGAAATTAATGAGCAACTGACCTCGCGTTATCTCTCAAGATTGAATCAGTCTATAAAAGATGAAATAAGAGTGGTTCGTTTGTTTACCATAGAAGATGCTCGTCAATATGCATTGATGGAAGAAAAGAGGTTATTGCGTTCTAACATGAGAGGGAACATAACGGGCCGAACTAGTGCAACATCTCCAAGGAATAACGCTGCTGTGAGGAGCGATAGGAGAAGTAGTACAACTGAATAGTTTGAGAAAGGAAGAACACACGTTTTAAGCCACATAACAGTAATGAGGCAGGCTCGTTTAAATATAATAATGGGTCTCAAGTCCGTTGTTATACTTGTGGAGACAATAGACACATGACATATGTGTGTCCTGAACAAAGAGTGAATTTTTGTTGAATCTAAATTTGAAGAAGAAGAGCGCCCAGACCCTATATATGATGACTATGATGATGATGGAGAAGACACTGTCGACGTTTTACCCGTAAAAGGAGATTGCCTAGTTTTGCAACGAATATTGGCAGCACCTAATGTGGAAAAAGAAGATTGAAGGCGGCTGAGTGTCTTCCGTACTCGCGTCTTTTGTGGCAAAAAGGTCTGCAATCTCATCTTGGATGGGGGGAGCAGTGTGAATATTATCTCCAAGGAAGCTGTTGAGAAATTGAAATTACCAACAGAGAAGCATCCTAGTCCGTACAAGGTTACTTGAATTGAGAAAGAGGTGTGTACCTGTTACATTGTGTTGCTTAGTTAAATTCACTATGGGTAACGATGTTGAAGATAAAGCATGGTACAATGTTGCGCCTATGGATGTTGGCCACATATTGTTAGGTAGGCCATGGTTATATGATAAGGACATGGTCCACTTTACAAAGGCCAACAAATACACCTTTCGGAAAGATGGAAGAAAGTTTACCTTATAACCACTCCAAGAAGAAGCTGATAACATTCAGAAAAACAGCAAATAGAGAGATGTATTAATATCCCAAAAGTTTGAAGCTGAGAGTAAATACTCAGGGATTATCTATGCATTGGTTGGAAGGAGTGTGAATGAAGATCTACATGGAGAGTTTGTTGATTTTCCAACCGAAATTCAGCAATTGTTGGTTAAGTTTAAGGATTTGGTTTTCGATGAGTTGCCAAGGGGACTGCCACCAATGAGAAGCATTCAACATGTTATTGATTTGGTGCCCGGTAGCTCGTTACCGAACCTTCCAGCTTATAGAATGCCGCCAAAACACAGAGCAGAAATGCAACGACAAGTAGAAGAGCTGATGGACAAGGGGATGGTGCGAGTAAGTAAAAGTCCATGTGTTGTTCTAGCACATCTTACTCCAAAGAAAGATGGTTTATAGCGGATGTGTGTGGACAATCGTGCAATCAACAAAATGACAGTCAAGTATCGGTTCCCAATTCCTCGTTTAAATGATATTCTTGATATGTTAGTTGGTTCTAAAGTTTTCTCCAAGCTATATTTGAGGAGTAGGTATCATCAAATCAGGATGTGAAGTGGTGATGAATGGAAGACGGCATTCAAGACTCCTGACGGACTATATGAATGGTTAGTTATGCCCTTTGGACTTTCCAATACGCCTATCACCTTCATGAGAGTCATGAATGGGGTATTAAAACCTTTTTGGGATCATTTGTTGTCGTTTATTTTGATGATATATTGATATTCAGTCGAACTAGAGAGGAACATTTGTTTCACTTGAATTAAGTTATGGAAGCTCTTGATAAGGAGAAACTCTATGTCAACATGAAGAAGTTTTCCTTCTTGTGTGACAAATTGTGTTCCTTGGCTACATAGTCTCAGTTGAGGGGTTACAAGTTGATCCGGTGAAGGTTGAAACTATAAGGGAATGACGAACACCACAATCTATTAGTGATGCTTGCAGTTTTCATGGTTTGGCATCTTTTTACAGAAGATTTATAAAGATTTTCAGCGTTGTAATGGCCCCAATCACTGAATGTCTAAAGGAATCTACATTCAATTGGTCAAATCAGCAAGCCTTGATTTTGGAAAGATCAAGGGGATGTTGACGGAGGCACCAGCTCTTGTTTTACCATATTTTAAAAAGCTCTTTGAAATAGAGTGTGACACATCACATGTGGCTATGGGAAGTGTTCTTAGTCAAGAGGGCAAACCAATAGCTTACTACAGTGAGAAGCTAACAGTTGCTAAACGTCGTTATTCGACATACGATTTGGAGTTTTATGCCTTAGTGCAGGCTATCCGTCGTTGGGAGCATTTTCTAGCTTGCCAAGAGTTTGAGGTATACACAGATCACCAAGCACTCAAGTACGTGAATACTCAAAAGAAACTTAATCCTCGACATGCCAAGTGGAGCAGTTACCTTCAAGGATTCACATTCTTACTAAAGTATAAAACAGGTAAGTCCAACAAGGTGGCTGATGCATTGAGTAGGTGTTCTTGGATCTTAACGGTAACACATACTCAAGTGACGGGCTTCGAGGAATTGAAAAATCAGTACACGACTGACTCATTTTTTAGTAAAGTTGTGGCTGATCTCAACAACTCAGCAACCCACATTCTTCACCCATACAGAATGCATGAAGGCTACTTGTTTAAAGGTAACCAATTATGTATTCAAGAAGGTTCACTACGTGAACATATAATCCAGGAGTTGCATAGTAATGGATTGAGAGGAAACTTCGGGCGAGACAAAACATTAGCCATGGTGTCTGATCGTTAGTATTGGCCGAAGATGGCTAAAGACGTTGGGATAACGGTGATAAGATATCGTAGTTGTCAGCTGGGAAAAGGAAATTCGCAAAATACTGGTTTATACACCCCGTTGTCGATTCCAACACTCCTTTGGGTCGATTTAAGCAAGGATTTTATGCTGGGATTACCAAAGACATCTGAAGGTTACGATTCTATCTTCGTTGTAGTGGATTGATTCTCTAAGATGTCAAATTTTCTTCCTTGCTTTAAGACTTCGGATGCTACTCATGTTGCTGATTTATTCTTTCGTGATATAGTTAGACTACATGGTGTTTCGACTACTATTGTTTCTGATAGGGGTGTCAAGTTTATGGGGAACTTTTGGAAGACTTTGTGGAAGAAACTTGGTACTCAATTGAAATACTCTAGTACTTGTCATCCACAAACAGATGGACATATAAAAGTTGTCAATCGCAGTTTGGGCAATCTGTTGAGATGCCTTCTTGGTAATCATATTAAGACTTGGGATGCCATTATACCCTAAGCTGAATTTGCTTATAACAATTCAGTTAACAGGACTACAAAGAAGACCCCGTTTGAAGCGACATATGGATTTCATCCACAACATGTGTTTGGCCTAGTTCCACTACCACAAGATGCTCGAGTTAGTGATGATGTAGAATCTTTTGCTGAACATAGAAAGAAAGTTCACAAGGAAGTAAGAAATGCAATTAGTGAAAGCAATGATTCATATGCTACGGTAGCTAATCGTCAATGGCGAGTTCATAATTTTGAAGAAGAAAATCAAGTTTTGGTACACCTGAGGCGAGAACGATTCCCTAAGGGCACTTACCACAAGCTTAAGTCAAGGAAATTTGGCCCATACAAAATATTGAAGAAAATCAGCTCAAATGCTTATGTACTAGAACTGCCTGCGGGTTTGCACATCAGTCCAATCTTTCATGTTGCTGATATATATCCTTATAATGGGTTCGATGGAGAGGTTGTTGAGGTAGGTCGTCAGGTGGCAGAACTTTCAAAGGGACCAACAGAAGTGATTGAAGATGTATTGGATATTAAACATGTTGTTTCAAGGAAATGCATCCAATATAATCGGGTACTCGTCAAGTGGTTGGGCAAACCAGCTAGCGAAAGTACTTGGACTGCAGAAGAGAAACTTAAGAGGATTGACCCAGGAATCTATGAAGAATTTTTGAAAGTTTTCCCTACCATGCTCAACTCTTATTCACCCGGGAAGATTGATATAGAAGCATAAATAATTTACTGTCTTTTTCTTTTAGTTGAGTTATTTATTCTTAGATGTTAGACTATTTTCTTAAAGTTGAGGGCTAGGATTTAAAGTATCTTTATTTAGGATTCTTAGCCAGGAAACCCTAGTAGTATAAATAGGCTAATGAAACTCTTTTATATGCAATTTTTATTATTATTGAATTCTATTTCAGTTGAATTTCTGTTAAGAACTCTTCTTTATCTGTGTTCTATGTGAATCAACCTAGTTTCTTTCTTTTCTATTTGTTGTGGCATAACTATTATTCTGAAATTGATGTTGTTTTAGAATGATCGAGAAGTTGTTCTATATATAGCTCTACAAAACCCTTATCTCAAGTCGGGAGATTAGGATGAGGTCATTAGTCTCATAAATAACTAAGGATAGATAAGGCTTTGTGTCTATCCTTCGCAGATGATTCCTTATAACCAACCATTCTCTTCCTTGTGTGAGTATGATAGTATTCACACATGCCGTAGACCGCCACACCAAGAACCTAAAGATATATCTATATACAACCAGAATGATAACCAATAGCTTAAATTAAAAAAAATCCATATATAAATTTATGAATTGAACTTCACTCCCTGGTTACAATGACAACTATGGACATCATTTACCATCATTGTTTCACACTTAATCATATTTATTCCTATACAATTTAAGTATATACATATAAAGTAAAAGATTTAACAGGAACGAACCTCTTTTTTGTTCTTCGTATATGAAGAACACACAGAGGTTCAGTTGAAAAAGTACCATCCAAAACCTATCTGAAAAACACAGAGGTTCGACTGAAAAAATACCATCCGAACCTTTGTGTGTTCTTCGTATAACTAAATCTAAAAAAAAACTGTTTCTATAATCATCTTCAAAAAATAACTATAATCCAAGTTTAATCCATTTAACTTAATCAAAAAATGCAACTATAAATTGTCATCATTAACCACTAATAATATAGATACATTGTCGCCATTAATAAAAAATGGTTGATATAGGGATTTTAGATTTACTATCTAATAACCATGTTTTGTCATTCTTCAGTATAACATGCAATATTTTAGTATACCCCAGAACATGATTCTTTTCTGATGTAAAATTTAAAACTATATTTTGAAAACATTGATTTTTAAAATAATATTAAAAAATAACTCGGCTGAAACAATTGATTTATTAAGTGCTCTGTAAATCCACGAGCTCAATTAACAATTCGTTATTCGAAAAATGTTCAGATTGACATTGTAGACGATGAAAATCGTAAAAGGACAGGAGAGGTAAAAGTGGTTAAAGTTTGTATGAGTGCCGAATGTTGATTACGAACAGTCTTTTCCTAAACCAAGAAAACGGCCATACTTGGGCTGCTTCAGTCACAAGAGAGAGATACGGTCGGTCTCAGGGAGGAAGGATGAAAGAGATAAGATCAAAGTTTAAGTTGCAGATCGATAAGTTGCAGAAAAAAAACTCTGATTGGGATGAAGTTCTGTAGAAGCCTATTATTTTGAAATTGATGTTGTTTTAGAATGACTGAGGAGTTGTTCTATATATAGCTCTACAAAACCCTTATCTCAAGTCGGTGAGATTAGGATGAGGAGTAAGATAAGCACTGCCTCATTAGTCTCATAAATAACTAAGGATAGATCAAGGCTTTGAGTCTATCCTTTGCAGATGATTCCTTATAACCAACCATTCTCTTCCTTGTGTGAGTATGATAGTATTCACACATGTTGTACACCGCAAGACCAAGAACCTAAAGATATCCTCCACCCACACCCACCCACCACCACCACCCCATTTTATGACGTACGTAATCAACCTTTGTGTGTGATATGTCATATGATGTGTTCTGACAGTAACTTGAACAAAAGTACAATTATTAGGTTTGGAGCAGAAAATAAAATACAACCATTTTTAAGTTGCTGAACTGTAACATTAGAAGGCTACGAGTTAAATATTTGGGATTACTAGTGGGTGCAGTAGGGAGAATACCGCAATTTGGGACTAAGTCATTGAAAATTTTCAGAAAAAATTATATCCATGGAACAAGAGATATTTTACAAAGGCAGGTAGAGTTATGTTGACTAAAACTACTATATTAAGTTTTCCAATTTATTACCTTTCTATCTTACCAAAATAAGTTAAACAAGAAAATAAATAACTTTTTATGGTGTTCCTTAGCAAAGAAGAAGAAGATCAGTTGGGTGGCTTGGAAAAAAAATATGTAGGCCAAAAAAGATGGGTGGTATGGGTATAAGAAACATAAGATTAACCAACAAAGATCTTCTAGATAAATGGTCATGGAGATTCACCAAAGTGAATCACCATCTTCGGAAAAGAATTATTCAAAATAAGATGAGAAAAGGTACTAGGTACATGTGGGTCAAAGATTCTAGTTTGCCACAAGAAAGAGGAAATTGAAAGGAATACAACAACAGAAGACCCACATCTTCTAGATAAATGGTCATGGAGATTTACCAAAGAGAAACACCGTCTTTGGAAAAGAATTATTCAAAATAAGATGAGCAAAGGTACTAAGGACATGTGGGTCAAAGACTTTAGTTTTACACAAGGAAGAGGATACAACAACAGAAGAGAGTGGTTGAAAACAAGCATACTTTGGAGATAAGAAATAACACTTCAATCATATTTTGGTGGGACAATCAGAAAGAAAATTTGGTTGTCAAAATGAAATTCCCTAGACTATATAAACTTTCTACTCAAAAAGAGGCTTATGTTATTGAAATGGTGGTAAATAGGGAATGTAAAGTTCAAATGAAGAGGAACTTGAATACAGATTGAAGAAGTTACAGAGCTATTTGAAAAATTCCTTAAACGATTTCAAAACCAATATCCAACAACCTAGAAGGATCTCTTTCAAGATTCAAATTCCAACAAGAGCGAGTCTTGTTTGTTCTATTTTTCAAGAACATAATTCTACAAGGTTGATTATCATACTTATTTGCTTTCTCTTTAATTATAAAAGAATTTATAAAGAGGAAATAAAAGTAAAGCAAACACACCAAAATTTTGTTAACGAGGAAACTACAATCTTATAGAAAAGCTCTGGGACTTAGTTGTAAATGGTGGGTTTTTACCAAGGATAAAATTGTGAAAAATATGTTTCTGACCCCGATATCAAAATACATTAAACTTTAGTATATTTTCATTCTGCAAAGAATTTTAGGATTATGCTAAGTCATGATAGATGTCAATCCCTATATATATATATATATATATAATCATGATTACTACATGACTCAGTATCCATCTATGCATGAAACTCTTAGGATAGTGTTGGTGCTTGTTGCAATACTCCCAGATATTCTATAATTTCTACATAATAAATCTCAAGATCCTAGATCGACGATCCACTAGTATAGAGCAACTTAAGTCTTCTTTAGTGAATATATTCACCGGATGAATTCCTAGAATTACTTGATAATGAACGAAAAAAGGCATGATAAAAAAAAGCACATATTTATTATATTGGCTGGTGATTGTGAGGCCCCAATTCTTGACTGGAGGGGACACCAAAGGCCTCTGCCCTTCCATCCCTTGGATAGAGAGGGAGGGCAGAGCTTTTGGTTTTTCATGTTGTCAAAGAGTTGAACAATGGTTTTTTCGTGTTGTCAAAGAGTTGAACAATGAAAATAGATGATAACAATATTCAAGCCCTAATTGAATAATATTGACTTATCACAGTGCATATATAATCCTGTATGGAAGAACATGACAAGTTGCACATGAATGCACTATGTCGAGGCATCACAACTTTTTTTTAAAACACCAAGTTATTGGTGCGCCAAATACAAATCTAAAGCTCCAATTTGCCAAACCTTAATATTGGTCGAGCTTAAAATACATGTCTCCGATGTTGGTCGTACCAAAATTTCAATATTGGTCGAAATGCAACGAAACCATAATATTGGTCGAGACCCTGATTTCTGACGTACCGTCATAATCATCTTGGAAAAACGTACCAATGGGTGGAAAATATAGCAAAATGTTCTAAAAAACATATATTCCCCCATGCGTCTACTATAACATACTGAAAATGTGTCTTATTCCGAGTGACAAATATGGTCCAAATTCTAGACGAAGTACAAGCTGAAAGCTGTCAGAATATTTCCTCAAATATTCCTGGACGTTTATTGTTTCTCCTGTTTGATTGTCTAAACGAGCTATAAACCTAAGATTTTCAGCGTTGGGAGATAAGTAGTCTTGTAATTCCTAGTTGGGGTTAACCATTGACGAACATCGTATGAAGAATCTACATCGTTTTTGCTAAAATAGCCTTTTTCATGTCTGGCCAAGTTGGCCCTCCAACTTGGTTGACAAACTTCTTTTCGTGTCTGGCCCTCCAAATTGGTCGCCACTCTCCTTTAAAACTGGGAGTCTCAACTTCTCCTCTAAAGATTAGAGTCCCGCTTCTCGCCAGATCTAGTTGGCCGCCCAACTTGATCGAATGAAACATTTTTCATAATTAGCGACAACAAAATCCTTGGGAGTTCGAGTGTAAACCTAAGCTTGGAGTTCCAACTCTCATTTTGCAACGTTTATAAGCATTGCAAATATTAATCTTGGAATCTCAACTTTATTTCAAAGCTTGGAGTCCCAACTCTTAAAGCTCGGAGTCCCCATTATACTTAAAAGTTGGGAGTCCCTTTTTTTCCTTATACTTAAAAGGCATACGCCACATTTTATATGTAGCCTCCCAGGTCAACGACTTAACAAGTGTGCCATACACTTACTTCGATCGACCACATATAGTTTATAATATGTAACTGACACAATAAGCCATATTTTTGTAAAATTTAATTTATTACATATGACAAACCATATGTACACTTAACATACGGCAGATTATGGGTGGCTCACCATAGCGTCTGGACATAAATATATTATTTCATGTGGCTTCACACATATGTCCTCCTACATATGCTTGACCACTTCAATACTTTATTATTTTCTTTCATACACCTCTCGCTGATGACGTGAAAGAAAGTGTTCGACCTACTCAATTCCTGCATCTGGCATCACCTATTCAGTTAAGCATGTCAACACTAATTGGAAATTTGAACTCTTATTGCTTCTCATAAACTTAAAATAAAAGATGCATTTTATTTAATTTAGTTTTCCTATTCTCTACAAGTACCACTAATCTTGTCAGACTCATCAAGACTCATCAGAATAGTCAAGCATGACAAGCCACTAGTTAACTGACTAACTAAGCAAGTCTCATTCGATTTAATTGTAGTAATATTTAATTCTAATAAAATCATATGAGACACTAAAAATGTCAAAATGGGGGGGGGGGGGGGGGGAGATATTCACTAGGGTATTGGTCTGGAGGTCTACGTCATGCAGTGTAGCAATACACCCATTAGAGAAAAATGTCTAGAATGTTTGACGGTTAGCTAAGTAGAAGAGTGATGGGTGTATAACCATCTAGTCATCCTCAAACAAGGTGGGAGACGGTTTTCGACACACTCTCCATCACCTTCACTGCACCACTAATTCACAACCTCCACATCCTACGAGGTTATAGTGAACGGTTGCTGCTATTATAAATAGATTCTTTAATCTATTGAAATCGTGACATACAGAGCGTACGAGACAGAACATACGAAACGACTATCTGATTTTTATAAAAAGCTTTCTCTCGGTCGTACACAGAGGAATTTTTCATAGCAATTACATACCTATCACATCTAACAGAGTCCGGTACTCCGACCTCAACATTTCCTTTGCTTCCCTCCCTAAGATCAACCCTTCTAATTCCTTTGTGACCGAAACAACATTGGAACGACCATTTCTTGGTTTAGGCTAATTTTGCTTTTTTATCTCTCGAATCTAAAAAGTACTTCCACAATACAAAATGTTTTAACGTTCAGATGTATTCCTCATAGGTTACTCCCCACTTTTACTTATTTACCCCAGAATTCATTTTTATTCACAAAGACTAGTATAGACAGAACACACATTGATTTAAGTTGTTACACCTCTTTCCTACTATAAAACTTCGGACTAGATATAATAGAGACAAAGTGTACCCACACAATTTCCCTGCTTTTGTAAAACTCTTAAAAGAACATTGATTCTCTTTAGGAGTTGCTTTTGTAAATCTTCTAGCAGGACATTAATTCTCTTTCGAAGACTCTCCATAGCAATATTAGGGTTTACGTGTTTCATAACCTAATGAATATTACCTCACAAGATCAACAAGAAATCTTCAAGTGATATCTTGTATAACTTCTTAAGGTTTTTGTAAGACACCTTATGTGAAGTTTGCTATATAATCTAGATTTTGACCAACTAGTGTCTATATACGATCTTAGATTGAAATCTATCAAATCTAGGTTTTATGATAAATAATCCTTGAGTGGCCTTATGACAGAAGAGAGGGACCTTTGAATAAATAAGGATTATTATAATCACCTAACAAGGATTATAATCACTTAACAGGTTCCGTAATTAGGAAGATAGCCGACTTGTTCTTTATGATCCCCAAGTATTCAAAGTCTCACTCTTGTTCATGAAGAATATAATAAGTAGAAAACAACCTTATTCATCACTACACAATCTTCCAGAGGTAGTTGGTATAGCTACATGAACCCTCTTTTTATAGTGAATTACTATATTGCTTGATATTAAAGCAATTATTACTTACATTCGAGGTTAGTTCGTGAACTAGTTTCCACATTCACGAATTACTTTGATCCCAAGTAATCTCAATGTTTCTTAGAACAAATACATCGCACGATAAAGAATATAGCCAAATATGGCAATAGATTGCGTATGGAAGAGTAGTCGCCTCGCCTAGGAGAAAAAACATCAAAAACTTGACTAAAAAAGACTTCAACCACGTTTATGAGATTTAGATCGCTAAACGTAGTTTTTGAGTTTGTGAACCGTGGCAAACAGAAAAATTCGGGGAACCTTTCGCTCTCCTAAACCCGAAATCAACTTTTAACCACGCTTTTCAACTTCGGTATTTCACTCATAACTTCTTCGTCATACATCGGAATTGAGTGATTCTTGGCTCCTTAAATTTGCCTTCTCATTAAAGTCTTAGACTCTATTCTCCTGGGATATATATACAAATGTATATTACCGTCATGGGTATATCCAAAGAGTGAGTACTTTGCTTTTGATGGATAGATAGGTAGAATAAAAAAGAGTTCCAAAGAATCAAGTCATATTTAGTAAACTTTAGTGAAATTTCTCATAGATGTCTACATGTGGTCTTCAATCTCCAAGGATAAATTTGATTTTGTACTTTACTACTTAAACTTAACCTAATCTGAAACTCACTCCTAGGGGGGCGTTGTTCATCTACATCTATCCCAATGAGTCATTTATCGAATTGTTGCAATAGTAGACTAAATCAAGAATACGTTTTAGCATCTAAATTTGACAACTGACTTGACATACCAATGCCAGTGGGTTAACCCGTGCAATATTTCACAACTGATAAACAAGATGAATTGAGATGCAAAACACCAAAGGGATTGAGAACAAAATCATGTTACAATTGGTTGATAGAGCAAAGCAACAATCCCCAAACTCGGGTGACATGCACTTACATTTGGGTTTAACATGTACCTCCTAAGGTACAATTTTTTCTTTGAGAAACTGCACAAAAATGTCATACCTGCTACTGATAATCTACTTAAAAGAGGGTGCATCATACCTAACTCAATTTGTCCACTCTACAAAATTCATAAAGAAACAATCGGTCATCTATTACTAGTTGCACTGCCAATATGCACATAAGATATAATGTTATTTCATTGGTGGTTACAATATCAGTTGGTACAAGGAAGGAATTTAGGTGACAACTGCAAATTTGTAAATTTAGAAGGGGATAAACATGGGCAGGAAGATTTGGCCATGTTTTATTTTTGCTATTTTTTGGGTTGTTTGGGTGGAAGGAACATGTAGACTATGACTAATTAACAAGGTAACCATAAGTGAAATTGTGCTTATTAATAAAGTCAAAGCTTTTATATTTCTTTGGGTTCCACTAGAAAATGGTTTAGACAACATTATTAAAGGACCTTATTACTCACTCGAAAGTGATCATTGACTCATATTTTTAAGTGTAGTATCCGTTTTCCTTAATAAAAATTCGGGAGCTATTTTGCTCATGTGAGCACTTACTCCTTTAATAAAAAGGTTTAACCTTTTTCCTCAAACATAAATAAATTTGCTACTCATAATGTTAGGAACAACTTGACCGTTGTAATATGATGATGTATTTGGAAAATAGAAATGCAAGGATCTTTAAAATAAAAAAAGAAAGTAATATGGCAAGTATGATCAAATATAGTTAGATTCGAGCATATTTTTTATTTGGACGAAATCAAATACTAAGATGTTATATTTAACGGCTAAATGGTGATATATGACTCAAATCTTTATCTACCTTCCTAAGATGACTCCAAAAAATAAGGGTGTATTTACTTTTTTTATCCCTCTAAATCTCTTAGTTCATTTTTTTCTTTCTTTTCTTTTCTCTTAGGTGATCTAATTCCAACTCATTTTTTTTATATATGAATTTACTTGTGGGAAAATTGGAAACATGTCCCGGTATTTACCCCTACATTTGAGGATTTATCCACTAACGAATGTAATTAAGGAATATATCTCAGCCATCCATTTCAACCGTTAAATGGATAATATCCGCATGTGTGGGTTTACACGTGTGCTCAACTTTCCACTTCTACCCTTAGCTACATCCTACGGTCCGATTAGAAGAGTATGGACACGTATTATGAGATTACACCTTCATATGGCACGGGTAGATGGCACGTGCATGTTTAGTGTATCTTCTCAAAGAAGAGAACATGCCAAAGGAAAAGAAAGGGGAAAGGAAAAGATCGAGAGGAGACAGAGAGAAAGGGAGAGATCGAGAGACAGAGAGAAAGGGAGAGATCGAGAGACAGAAAGAAAGGGAGAGATCGAGAGAAAGAGATGATGGTGTGAAGGTCGTGACTGGAAATTAACAAGAAGAAATCGCAACACAACTGTTAGAAGTTATTTTTTGGGAGACAGAGAGAATGAAGAAATCAACATCAATGGTGAATGGAAACATGTAGATTCATCAAACCCCTTTCTTTTTTTGTGTGTATCTCACATGTTTTGTGTTCAATTTTCGTTTACATGCAACTATAAATTTAGGGTTTGTTTGAAATTGAAATTAGGGTTTGCTGATTTGGGGATTATTTTTGAAACATGAAATTTGTTGATGAAATGACATGTATTATTGTTAGTCAATGTTTATTCACTTGTTATATCACATTTATAGTGTTTAATTTTTGTTTAATCACAATTTTTGGTTTATGTAAATTTGATTTTAGGGTTTGATGTTACTGTTTGGGTATTTTGATGTCACTGTTTGGTTATTTTGATATTATTGTTTGGGTATTTTAGGGTTTGTTGAATTGGGTATTTTGTTTTGATGTTACTGTTTGTTTTGATGTATCCTTAAACACATGTATTACTGTATGTTTTGATGTATAGTTCCTAAAATGATTGAATTGTCTGTTACATTTGGGTGTATTTCAGGAAATTGAAAGATAGAAAGTTTAGGATAATTATTCTTAATCAGAAAGCTGGTATTGAGGCTGGTAAAGTGATTTATGTGTTGGATGTTGTTGCAAATGATATTAGTTATGACAAGCTTATTGACATTATAAGGGCTAGGTTGAATTTGTCTATTGATTTCAAGATTGAATTGGTCTCCAACTGTGATTTAATATATAATGGATGTGATTTTTTTGATTTATGGAAATGTGGTGAGGAAGATGAGGATGGTTTTACAGCATTAGATGTATGTATAAATGGTGGTCAAGAGGCAGATATGGAGTGTGAGAAAGGGTTTGGTGCTGGTAGTTGTATACTAGATCCTTCATATAGAAAGAAGATAACACCAAAGAAGAAAGTTGTGTCTAAGCCAAAGGTGACACATAGGAAGAGTCCTAGACTAAAAGAACAGTAAGTAAGAAAGAAGAGAGTGGGGACAAGTAAGGATAGAAAATTGGAATTTGAAGATGAAGTTGGGAATGAAAGTGAAGTTCAACCTACACAATGCAGTGTTGCTGACAATTGTACACAAGCTAGTACAATTGAAGATGCAACCCTAGTAGATGAGGAGGAAGAACCACTGCACCTATTTAATGAAGCCGAAGATGAATGTCATCCTGATGATAACATTGAAGATAGGTATGATGGGTCTGATGCAAATGGAAATGAGACTGATTTTTATGGGTTTGGTGATTGTAATGGGAGCTGAGGGACTTCCCGTGTCAGCATGCCGTGTGTGTCTTAGTCACCATTAGACCATATTGGACTAAGTAAGCAATCTGTTAAGCTACTTTTTTTTTTGTAGTTGTGTTTTGCTGTTGAATGTCATTTGGCTTAAATGTTTGTTGGTGGGTTGTTGCAGGTACTGTAGCAAGTATTATATGGTGGATTTTTTTAGAACCACATACTCTTGGGCAATTACACCACTAGGGAACATGGATGAGTGGCCTGAGGTTACTTTTTATTGCTTTTGGAATCTTTTCATTTAATATTGTTATCTTTTTGTCCTTTTTCAGCTTTTCTTTTTTCTGTTTACTTTAAGATCTATTGATAAAAGGATATCAACCCTGTCTTCTCCATTTTAAGATCTTTTTTCTGTTTTCTCTTCTACAGGTTGAAGGAATAAAAATTACTCAACCACCATTGCTTAGACAACCTGGTAGGCCTTGTGTCAACAGGAAGAGGTCTTGGTCAGAGATGAACTCGGAGAAGAAAGAAAAAGGTAGAAAGTGCGGCACATGTTGTGGATCTAATCACAACAGCAGAACATGTAAGGGTGGAGAAGTTGGATCCAACCCTAAGAAGAAGAAAGCCAGAGTAGAGTGTGAGGTGAATGGAAGTTCTTTTGCTACCACAACTTCAACTCCAAAGAAGAAGAACAAAGGCACCAGGATCCGGAGGAGTAGGGGAAGTTCATCTTCAACTTCATCATCTAAAGCTCCTAAGACATCCACTGCGGCTACTTCTTCATCCACAACTACTAAGCCAAAAGGGAAACATGCCATGTCAAGCAAAGAAGCTGGTTTGACTATGTCCATTAGTAATATCAACAAAGGAGCAGGCCCTGTCAAGAAGATTATTAACACTTTCAACTATGATGCAGGCTCAAAAAGACAAAGGAAGCCAAAAGTTCATTTTGATTTGTGAGTTTAATGTTTTTTGAATGTTATGAAACACATGGATGGTTGCTTTGTGGGGATTTTCTTTGTTTAACTTTCAATTTCAGACAATACTAGTACTTAGTTTGTTTTAAAATGTGATTATTTACAATTTCAGACTTCTAACAGGTTCAATTTCAGACATCAAACAGGTTCAAATTCAGACAATAAGGTCAACATAACAGTCACAATTTTTTTTTGTCATTTTTCTAAAATTAAGGGGTAATAAGGTCATTTCGAGAATATTAGGCTTTCTTATATTTTCAAAATTTCAAAAGAAAATTGACCGTCGGATCTTAGATGACACGTGTTGATAATCTACAAATTTGGGACTTGTGGGAATCAATTTTAAAAGACAGGGGTATTATTATCCGTATTTGGCACGTGCGGCCTCACACATGTGCGTTTTTCATCATTTAACAGTTAAAATGGATGACTGGGACATATCCCTTAATTCCATCCGTTACAGGACATATCCTCAACTGAGGGGTATAATTTGGGACATGTTCCTAAAAATCCCTTTACTTGTTGGGTTGAGTACCTCTCTTTCAATAGACTTTGGTAGATAAAATTAAACAAAACTCAGTTATATATTGATTACCAACGTTGTTGTTGCTTTGAAAGACAAGAATCATACCACAAGTAACTATTTACAAAGAGACTCCCCACCATTGAAGAGTCTGTGTGCAAAGTAACTCATATTTCTACAAATCCAAATAAAATGTTCTAATTTTTAATTTATAACAGTGTTAGTGGGGCACCAATTTACAGATGAGGGCCTAGTTAGCAATTCGAAATTTGATAAACATATGAAACGTCAAACATACAAATATCATTTAGTTTCGTAAAAGTTAAATCTGGTCAACGATTGTGATTCAAAAATAATTTGGAACGACATACGCATGTATATAATTCGATTTAATAATATATGTGAGTTCGACACTAAAAATTCGGTACATATTAATTTATAAAAAAAAGATTATCCTACATAATTTTAAGGAGTATCCTATATTTTATAAACGAAATAATATATATATATATATATATATATATATATATATATATATATATATAATTTAATCAACCAACAACAAACAACAAACAACAATTGGCTTTGTGGTAGGTGCCTAGTATAGGAAGCAGGAGGTGAAGGGTTTAACTCCCTCTGTTAACAACGTTTGTTAATCGCTAACACGAGTCATATAAGACGGGTACCATATACGGAGTTGGAGTAATACATGCGAATGAATAATATGGAGAATTGCTAATTATGGGTGAGGGTGCCAAATAAGACAAATTCATCTGGATAAACTGGTACCCATCAGCTGTCATATAATTTTACTGCTGACCGAATAATGACCTGGTGCCCTTTAAGGAAATCCAGATACACGTTACGAACATGGGCGCGACCAACTATCGGCATTACACAAGTGCTAAAGGTTTATAACAGAAATCAAATGAGAAAAATGTTTTGAGGTTTGAAGTCAATGGTTTTAACGAGCTGGCACATAATTAATTCTAAAATTATTTGATAAATGATGAGTTACCTTACCTTCCCTATTAATAGAGGTTGATAAGTAGTTCTTGATGGTCATCTCCATCTCCATCCATATGAAAAATATTTAGAGAACCAGCAGCTAGTATTGAATAATCCGACAGTCGCTCAGTTATGGCCAAGATGATCAAAATTTTCCTCAAATGTCTCTTCCTGGTTTTGGTTGCCACGATGAGTTTTTCATGTAAGTACATTTATACTTTGTTTGTGTGATTAAAATCACACGTTTATTATGTAACTAACCAATTGAACATAAACGAATGTATCAGAGATGGCATCTGCAGCAGACTGCCAGCCAACAACAATCGGCCGACGGATCCGCTGCAGCTTCACAGCAATATCAGGTTGAAAATGGTTGTTAGTACACGACAATCGGCCAAATGTATCCTGGATGGCGTCCACTGCGAGAGCGCCAAGTATTGCCTTGTTTGTGGTAATTGTGTTGTTCGTTTTTCCCTTTGATTTTCTTTTGGTTTCTATAGAATGTAACTCATGTTTTTATTTAAGTCTTGTTTGATAAAATTTATAATTATCTATTTATGATTATGGATAATCATTGATAAATAATTTTAAAATAATTATTTTAAAATTAATTTTTATAAAAAAAGTTTAATAATTGATTATTTTAAAAAAATATTTTCAAAGAAGAGAGAAAAAAATGAGACTCTAAGATTTTTTTTGGTTTGTTATTGTTTTTTTTTTGTCTCTCTTGATAGCTTAGAGAAAATAAGAAGAAAAAGTCTAATTCAATTTTGTTTAAGAAGAATAATTGATTATAATAATTCTTTAAAGCAACTTTTTTCTATTTATAAAAATAATAAATTTTTTTAATTATGATTAAAGTAATCAGTTATTATAAATTTTAACAAACACCCATATAATCGATTATGGCTAGATAAATGATTGTGGGCTCATAATCCATCTACTCTTTAAACAATGCAAGGGGATGAATAGTGAGAAAAAAAATGATTTTGACTTTGGATTGATCTCACCGTTGGATGGGATGACCAAAAAATATGGGTCGTAGGATAGATTCTAGAAAAAATTCACCCGTCAAATTGATTTCCACGTGAACATTTAATCTGGACCGTCGGAAATTAGCAACGCTTATAAAGTTTCTAAACTGTGGCGAATACATACCATATCAAAATTTAGCAACTAAGATATGCGTGCCTAATTTGATCCTTATCTCTCATTTACTGACACCTGTCACAGAATAATCATTGCTGAAAATATTTGAAACAGAAATATCAATTTCAAATTTGACACACTAAAACTAACACTCTACAATTCCACCGACGCACGAAGCACGTGCACGCCCCTAACTTTAAGCCATTAGTGATTAAGGTAACCAAACAGATCTTTATAATTATTATATATAGTCCAAAATAATTGGATAAATTATTAAATCCCTAAATCAAAAAAATAATAATTAAAAAAAAAGTTAATTACATAATTTTTATAATTATATTTACGTGAGATCTATGACATAACTGATTATTTTGAATAATATTCAATTTTATTGTAATCATGATTGAGAAAAAAAAACATTTATCTTAGAAATTATTAAGTATAAAATATGTTTATGGAGTTAAGATTGATTTTCGGAAAACACTCAAAACCTTTGTTAGTTTCATTTCAATTGGTGTTGTTGTGGAGATTTTCTAAAGGTCTAATTGGAATATACACCGTCAATCAATATCGATGTAATCATAATTGAGAAAAAATAACATCATTTTAGAAAAGGTAAAAATTAGGTTTTAGTTTATTTTTGAAAAAAAAATAAGAATTAGGGTTTATAATTGGTCAATTTATGAGAAACGTGAGAAAATAATTAAAAATAATTTAAAATATAATTTAATTTATATTTATAAAAACATTAGAAATTATATTTAAATTTTTGGAAAGAAGTACGAATCAAGTGAATTGTTATTTAAGAATTGAGAATTGTTTGATCTTGAATTTTTTGGACCATAGAAATAAAGGTATGGGCTATAATTAATATAAGCTTCTTTTTAATACCGAAGAAATTTTATGAGAAAAAAGAAGAATTTACAAAAGCTAGCTCGCAAAGAGTAACAAGCCAAAACAACAAATTAAGAAAAATTACATCTCAGTTGCAAATCAAATTACTGGTAATCCCTCTCAAACTAGATTTGAATGTAGAAGTCCAGGATGAGAGTAGAGCTGTTGCATTTAAAGTAACAAAATCAATGTTTTTAACTTTCTCTTCGAACACACGCGAATTCCTTTCATTTTATATGGACCAAAAAGCCGCTGCATGGATTAAAAACCACATTTTTTCATCATCTTCAGCTACTTTTAATGATTGCCATACTTGCATCAGAGTGATTACAGATATTGGCTATATACCATTGATGTCATAAGATAGGAGAAGAGAGGACCACATTCTTATCGAGAAAGAACAATCAAAAAATAAATGTCTGACATTCTCATCAGCATTCCCACAAGGCATTTGTTGACATGATTAAAAACCCAATCAACAAATTTATTTATGGTTATAATTCTATCATGCCAAAGAAAAAAAATAATTTTGTTGGGTACCTTTTTATTCCAGACTGCCTTGTAAGGAAATTGTGGATGATGTATCGCTGAGTATAATGAGCTTGTAGAATAAGAGCTAGTAGCCGTGAGGGACCATCTTCTTCTATCTTCAGCATTAGATGTGGAGGTTCTTGACCAATGATTTCAAGTAGAGCTATTGGTTGCTCTGCTTCACTATCATATCAGGCTTTCTTGAAGTGAAAATTCCAACTAACAATGTTGTCAAAAACCACAATATGTGAAGAAGGAGACCCTTTTCAATTACTACTTCGCTTTAACAAAGATGGAAATGAATCTTTAAGAGGTTGCTTGCCGAACCATATATCAAACCAGAAAGAAATCATGTTACCATTTTGAATAACTAAATTGGAGCGCTGAGAGCGACTGCAGCGGAAAGATTAAAACACAGATTAAAGATTAAAAATAATCTTTAATCGTCAAATATGAACCGCAGCCGTGTGATTATAGATTAGGTTTAATCGACGAAATCCACTGTACATGATTAAAAGTAATCGCTCGACTTCGACTAAAAATTATAATCAAGCGAAGTCCTAGGAGTTCGTTTGGACTCAAGCGGTGGACTAGGATTTCGTTTAAAAATACGGGCGAGATGCTAATGATTCGCCTGTTGAAGCGAGAAGCTAATGCTTCGCCTGCTCACACGAGAAGCTAGACTACCGCTAACCTCCAAGCGCAACACCAGAGCTTCGCCTAGTGTGAGTGAGTACCTAGTATACCGTTTGCGTCCAAACGAAACTGCACAGCTTCGCCTGAGCCTGAGCGCTGTGACAGTATTTCGCCCCGTCTCAGGCGTTACTCCAGGTGCTCGCTTGCCTTATTTTTACCGTTAATATGTTACCGTTGATTTAGCCGTTGGCCTTGTATAACGACTATATTTTTACACTATATATGGAATAAAAAACTCATGTCATTTTACTCAACTCATCATTTTATTTGAAATTTCTAAAGTTCCTCACAATTTAATAAGTTTGCGAATCGATTAGGATTATGGCGCCAAATAAACCCCGAGGTCCAAATTTTTCTATATTTGAAGATGTTACGATGTGTACAATTCATTGCCAATATCTCAAGATTCTAGCATTGGTACCGATCACTCTGAAGAAAAATTATGGTCCTGTATATTACATCGGATGAAAGAAGCAATACCTTCGATGCCACCACGTAGTTGGACCTCCCTTCAGAAACGATTTCAAATTATAAGTAAAGATGTGGCACTTATGTCTGCAAAGGAGGCTGAAGTGGAAAGGGAACATCATACTGGATGGGGCCCCGAAAATAAGGTAACTACTCATTTAATTTTGCTGATTACATTAATCTTTCATATTGTATATCCTTTACTAAATTGAATTGAAAAACTAGATTGCAGAAGTAAAGAGGCTTTTCAAGGAAGCTACTGGGAGAAGTTTTAAGCATGAAGATTGCTACACAATTATGTTAGATAATATTAAATATTCAAGAAGGTCGACAGCTGTTTTCGATTCATCACAAGATGAGTCTGATTACGACAATGTTGAGTACAACCTTGATTCACAGGACTTAGATGGTTCCAGTGCCTATGAAGACCTAGGAGATATCCCTAACACAATAATACGTCCAATGGGGAAAAAAGAGGCCAAACGACAGAAGACAAAAGGGAAAGCAAAATTTACTGAACAAATTGAAATGATGCAAAATATCTATAGAGAGCAACAAAACTTCAACGCCAAATGTACAGAACAAATAGAACTCAAGAGGGCAGAGAGAGAAGCTGAGGTGGCTGCATTACTAGCTGATTCAAATGCAAAGTTTGCACAAAAACAAGCTGATTCAAATGCAAAGTTTGCAGCAAAACAAGCTAGAAAAGAAGCAGAAGAGGAGCTTCGTATAATGACGATGGATCTCTCCGGGATGGACGATGTATCAAGACAGTACATCGAAGTTAAGAGGGTAAAAATTTTGAAAAAAAAATTAGTTTGAACTTTTATGATTTTATTTAGTTATTGTTAGTTTTTTTTTAATCAATAAATTGTTATGTTTTTAATGTCTCCTCATTTAATAAAAAAATTAAATTACTTTTGTTTAAAACAATTAATTCAAATACTCAGACGAACTGAACAGAACGTTGTCAAATAACAAGACCTAAATAAATAAAGATAACAACACTCTCGCTAGAATCGCGGGGTACACTTACAAGAGATTTCCCCCCAAAACCTATATAGAGGTTTTACATAACTTCAGTCATCGCCAACAGATGTCTATATGTGTTCGATCAAGTCATTTCGCAAACGAAACCCGGTCTGTTTATCGAATACCGAACGTATGCGTTGGTCCTTTAACAATCTCGACAATTGAGAAGTGTTCTGCCTAGAAATATTTACTGGTGCACCGTGGATACGTTGCTCATACTCATGCGACCAATCACCGGGTATACGTTCATCCTCCACTATCATGTTATGTAAGATGATGACAGTTTTCATGATATATGCTAACACGTCTGGATTCCGCATACGTGTTGGTTGTTTGATGATTGCAAATTGATTTTGCAGCACACCGAAACCCCGTTCCACATCTTTTCGACAACCTTCCTGCATAGCAAAAAATTTCTGTTTCTTTTGGGAATCTGGATGTTTAATCGTAGTCACAATAGTTGGTGTCGCTGGGTATATTTCATCACTCAGATAATACCCCATATTGTATTGATTTCCGTTCATTGAGAAGTTAACTGCAGGTGTTGTACCTTCGATTTGATTTTTAAAGATATATGAACGGTTCATCACATTGATATCATTGTTAGAACCCGGCATACCAAAAAATGCATGACAAAACCAAAGATCATACGACACCACTGCCTCCAGGATAATACTTTCGCTACCCTTGTACGCCGTATAAGCACCAGATTCAGCCGATGGGCATTTGTCCCATTTCCAGTGCATGCAATCAACACTACCAAGCATCCCTGGAAATCCCCTTTTTTTGTTCTCGCCAAGAAGGAATTCAACATCACGCTCAGTTGGCATGCACAAATATTCATCCCCGTACAATTGGACTATAACCCTGCAAAACCTACGAGTTGCTGCTAAAACTGTGGATTCCCCAATACGTAAATACTCATCAATTGCATCTTCCCCACATCCGTAAGCTAACATTCGAATTGCTGCAGTAATTTTTTGGTGAGGGGTTAATCCAAGAACACCGCATGCATTCCTTTTTTGAACAAAATAACTATTTACTGCCACAACATCACCCAGAATACGGTTGAATAATTCTCGACGCATTCTAAATATTCTACGGAATACATGTGGCGGAAACGTCGGGTTTTGGAAAAAGTAATCTCTCCATAGAATTTTGGCACCGACATCACGGTTTCTTTCTATATCTATACGGGTATGTGGACAGTTCATATTTGAAACAATTAACCCAGCATTGACGGCTAGGTTATTATAGTTCAATGCAAGTGAACTTTCGTCTGATGAGTAATAATTATTGATACTTGATGAGTAGTAACTATTGATATTCTTATCATCATCGCCTTCAGACGAAGAAGAAGAAGATGAAGAAGAAAAAATATGAGGAGGAATAATAGAAGAGGAACCATAGTCGTAAATGTTATTTAGAGAGTTTGCCAAAAAAAAAATTGGCTGGTTGTTTTATTGGAGAACATCATATTTTTGGTTTGTATTATGGGATTAGCCGGTGAGTTAATTTATAGGAAGCTTCATATATGATTTCGAATATTGATAAGACAACACATCCAGAGCAATTCAATGCAAAAATGAGCGTTGAACATTGTCAGAGATGTTAATGGTAGGTTGGGAAGCAATGAAAGAAAAAATGGGCAGAATTTGGAGTATAGTTATGATGTGAAAATACAAATATGATGTGACAAAACCAAATGTGTATTGTCTAATCAACCGACACTTCTTATCTCCCTCTATTTTCATTTGTCATTTATTACTGCCTTGTATTGTCTACTCAACCGACACTTCTTATCTCTCCATGTTTTCATTTACAGGCTTTGTCTTATCATCTCCATATTAAATTGTAATTTTTTCTTCCTTGTATTGTCAACTCCACCGACACTTTTGAATATCTTAGCTTCACTTTTGTATAAGAAATTCTCAAACTACCGATTAGAATATGGATTTCTTAATTTTTTTTATAAATCATTTAATTGAATCGAAAAAGTATACATTAAAAAAGGAATACATTAAAGGAAATGAAATATAATAAATAAGTAGATTACACTTAAACACTTAAGTATACCTATTATGAAACCTTAAGCATTGGCTTGTAGGACGACGGGGACGACGTTCTTCACTTCCTGGGAGAATAATCAACATAAAATGATTGTATTATTCCATCACCCGTAGGATCTCGAAATGAGGTTTGTACATGAAATCTGAATGTTTCCATCTTGTCCATTCCCCAGAGATCTGACAACAACTTCATCATCAGTTTCATTCATAATTCTTCTTTCATTCACCTTAGCGGTTAAAGAAGAAAATTCTAGTACTTGCTTTGTGATTTGCACATATCGACAGAAAAGACCTGCTCTGTTCTGGTTGTTGGGATTACCGGTTTCGTTACAAAAGTTAGAATGTGTATGTTCTAACCATTGCATGCTCATTGAACCATTCATCCGACGTTCATGACCCCTTGCTGGATAATGCAATACTATGTTTCGACATATGGATAAATCTTCTTCTAGGGTAAAATTCTCTGCATTGAGCCTAAAATTTTCGTAACCTGACATTACATAAAAACAAAAGATTAGAAAGTTTCTCCAAAATGTAAAATATGTGTATTTGAAATGGGAATGATAGATATAAATTCATTTATTTATAGGTGTATCAGAATACAAATTATAGCCGTGGATAAACCCACTGTTGCGGAACCCCTTTTCTTTTACACACCGCATTATCTTTGAGTTCAGGAAATATATGCTCTCGGACATATACAAATTTAAACTTCGCTGGGTCCTATGGAAAAGATCTGCCAACACCAATACTAAGGCCGGTCAACATTACCCAATCAAGGGGAGTGAACCCAAGCTCCCCAAACGAGAAGTGGAACGTGTTTGTCGTATCCCAAAACCGCTCAACAATATAATCAATAAGAACATGGGATGAATCAACTTCAGGTAGTGAAAGTAATCGGCCCCATCCTCCCTTTCAATTATATATTTGACCCTAGACGAAAGTTTAATAATACTTCGGTATGTTTGAATGACGGATTTGAGAGAACCACGATGGGCAAACCTGAAATTGGCGTCGGTTGAATATGTAATATTGGTCGACACATGCTCCTCAGTATCTTCCACAACGGTATAGTGTTCCAACCCGGGGACATCTACCGTTTCTGGTCCCATACAGCCAGGTTCTGAATCCTCCACGATTTTAGCCTTCTTGGCCTTCTTCTTTCTGCCAACCCATCTGCACGTCAAACTGCTCGACATCTAGCCAAACAATTCATAGAACATTGTCAAATCAAGAGTAAATCACCACAACGCATAAAGATAAAAATCAAGTAATCAACAAATCAATTACAATTATTTTAACACCGGATAAACACAAAAGTTATTATCTAATTACATAATCATATGTATAATGCAATAAAAATCAAACATTCTAAAACTAAATTCATCATTAACAAAATACAACAATCTCAATGCACCAATTATACCCAATATCATAAAAATTACCCTATTGCAAATACTTCCTTACACATATGTTTTTAAATTTAATCAAAATAAATTCCCAATTTTTCTAGACAACCTACTCAATTCAACAAAAATTTTAACCACAACCCCACTAAAATTAAACAATAAGTACATCAATTATATATTCAATTTATCAAATTATCAACAAATTTTTATACCCAATTTATAACATTCATAAACCCTAAATATTTTCTCAATTCCATAATTACAACCTAATAACCATAATTCGATAATCAAGTTATAACATGATAATAGAATGGTCAATTACAAACAAAATCATCAAAATATTTTGTACTAATTTAGAACTAATTTAACTACAAAATCATCAAAATAAATTACAAACAAAATTAATTTATACTAAAAGATACCTTGATTGCGCTTGGAAAAACTTGAGCGAAGTATGGAAGAAGTAACAGGACTTTGGGTGCTCGTTTGTTGATTTTAGGATGAGAAAATGGGGACAGTGAAGGACCACTTGCGGCTACAGGAGGAAGAAATGAACGAAATGCTGTGAAGAAGAGGAGATTAGGGTTATAACGGTTATAAAAGGTAAGCGAAACTCCAGTAATTCACCTAGAAAACCAAACGAAATCCTACTATCTCGCCCTTAACTTTCAATCTCACGCAATTCTCGCACGGCCATAATTTTCTCATACAAAGAGTTGGGGTTTCGTTTGGCGAGGCGAGAAGCTGGAATCTCGTTTACACATCAGGCGAAATGCTGGAAACTCGTTTGGTTCAGGCGATACCCTAGCATGTCGTATGGACCAAGCGAGGTACCTGTATCCCGTCCGTCTTCTTAAGCGAGTTGCTGACACTTCGCTCAAGCGTATGCGCGATCCCAGCCTTTCGCTTGACTACTCATGGTTGTTTTTGCAGCGTATCTGATGTGATTTTATATAGTGGTAAAAAGAGGTTCGATTCTCGAACTTGTGAAGGTAATGATTTTAGAAAATATAGGACTTAATATAAACTAATAAAAATCAGGAAAATAAACTAGAGATGATTTTTAGAAAATATGGAGAAAACCAGGAATCAAGATTCGGTTATTTCTAACAATTTATGTGATTAATCGAGTAATTCTTTTAAATAAATTAAGCTCAAATATTGCCAAAATAGGTTT
>JAJJMC010015431.1:3831681-3870509 GCA_023531435.1 Papaver californicum | reverse complement strand
CGATTTTTTTTTTCTTTTTTTTTTCTTTGACTCCTAATACATGTGTGTTCCCATGGATCCTGCGTTCCACGCTTGCTTAGGCGACGGAGACAGGGGGACCACACACATAACTCTAAGACATACTGGGGCATGATCTCAACACACTAAATGTCATTCCAGCGCTAATTAACACGTCGATGCTAGGACCCACCAATACTCTCAGAGAAACACGAAATTGCAAATAATAAAACAGAGCGTGATATGGTGGTGACAACTATCATGTTATTTCTAACACCTGAACTATGTCTCCTTTATGAATAGACCATCTAGCTGGGCACACCAATCCTTATAGCAAAATGGCTAAGTTTCCATCTACTTAGAGTGGTTAGTGTCACCCTGAAATGTTCAAAAGTTGCTAAATTCCGAATTTTATTATTCCTAAAAAGACTCCCTTACCCCCAAACTTAAACTAAACGGTGTCCTCAATGTTTCTAAGTAAAGAACTGGACAAAAATAATAAAATGATGGAAGATAGTACCGTGTTGCCTGAGCATGGGTTACCTCCCAAGAAGTGCTAAGTTTAAAGTCTTCAGCCAGACTAGAAAAGAATTAGTCACCCCCTTAAATCATATAGCAATAATCGGAACAACTGTGGGTCATCTGAATCAAATAGTGTGCCCCACAGTAGAAGTAAACTGCAGCAAGCTAAGAGGATAAACGATCTGAGTACACCTTGATCCCTATCTAGGTAAACCACATCGACCAGGGGATGGGTTTCTGGCAACTGAGGATCGGTAAATCTAGCTGGAGGATGATCTCGTAAAATTGCAGCGGTGCCTATGTCAGGTCCCAAGCTAGGGACCTTTTTACGAGTTAAAGGTACAACACATGGAGTATGATAGTCACCCCCAAACTTAGAGTTTTCAGTGTCTCTAGATAGACTAATAACAATTTCCCTCATTTCCGGATCGTCAGATTCTCGAAAATAGTCAATTGCTTCTTCTAAATTACAATCCGGTGGTGCAAAGCCTAACAAAGTACGCACCTCATCAATAACCCTATCATTATCGCCATTAAATCTGTAGTTGGTTAGGCATTTTTCTAATGGATCTTCTAATGGGTTGGGCCTAAGCTCCATCTCACTAGACGGTTTGGATTCCTCTTCTGATGGGCCTAACTCACTACTTATCAGGGTATCTGGTGGGTCATGCTTAAAGTCCAACTCATGAAAATCTAATCCAAAGTGGGCTCGACATTTCTCTAATGGGTCTTCTATCAAAGTGTTTGGTAATGTCTCCTGAACTAGGGTCTCTATCACGTTGACAGTTTCTAAGTTGGGGTCCTTCCTAGTAGGTGCTAACAACCTTGGATAAGGGGCTCTAGGCATAAAATCGATGGCCCGAGGGGTTTCCTCAGGCTCATCAGAGACTTTATCAGTCTCTTCGGCTATTGGGTCAGGGTGAACTACAGTATGTCCACTATCAGGCCCAGTTACCCCGTTGTCCACCAATTTACCATTCATGAGGGTCGTGACTGCATTCACGTGACTGGATGATTTCTCACCTGTCGCCATTTCATTGACGCCTCTTGGATTGGAATGGGGCTCTAAACTACTAGCTTGATTCATTTCGACCAGTTCTAGCCTTCTAGATAAGGATTCTAATGGGTTGGGATTTCTATTGCTCTCCCACTGCTGGGTTTTCTCGGCGATGTCACTCAGAAATTGCATCGCCTCAGCAGGAGTCTTACTGTCGGATTCTCCGATCGACAAGGACTCAACCAAGGTTACAGTCGCATAATCCAAACCCTCATAGAGAATCTGAACTAGACTTAACTCATCTAAACCGTGGTCTGGGCATTGGGACACTAAGTCGTTGAACCTTTCTACATAAACATACAGAGACTCTCCCTCTTGTTGAGAAAACGTGAAAATTTTCTACCTAATTGAGGATATTCTGTTCTTAGGGAAGAATTTCTGAATAAAACATGAAGTAAGTTGGGCATAGGTCTCAATCGACTGAGGGGCCAAGCTATACCACCATGACTTGGCTCTATCTCTTAGTGAAAAGGGAAATAGTCTAAGTTTAATAGACTCGTCATTCAAGTCTCTAATCCTGATTGTGCTACATATTTTCTCGAACTCCCTAACATGAAAATAGGGATTCTCGTTCTCTTTTCCTAAGAATGTCTCTAGACCAGCTTCTATTCTTTCAAAAGGCAACTGGTTACAATTTTAGCGAACCTCTCCGAACAATCCGAGTTAAATCAAGTTGAAGAGAAACAGGAGAAGCTCAATGGAGCTTTGATACCCCTGTCTCTTTGGCAACGCTTCCCTGGGTTACAGGGCGGCTCTAATCAACTTTAATCTAATCTTCCTGCTTTTTGAGTTAGGCTAATAAGGTAACCAATACAGTCCTTCCGACCGATTTTCCAATAAGCTCGATACCCTATAGGTCTCTTTCTAGTCAAGATTTTAGGCTTAGGTTCGCGTAGGTTTTGTTTTCCTAAGGCGGGCAAGAAGGAGACGGTGATGAAATCCGAAACCTTATCTTGTATGGCCAGGCCTTGCCCTTTACTATGCAAAAATTAAGTTCCGTATTCAGTCCTCAACATATATGCATACAAAGGCGTCCAGAAAACCCACTGACAGATGATTCGTGGATTGACGAATTGTACCTACCTCGAGTGAAGAACCGTTGAAGTCGACTCGGGCCACTAATATCCTTTTCAATAGTGTGCGAACCCGAGGGGCCGAGACAATATCGTAATTGTCGTCCTTCCCTGCACACAGTTTGATATTTAAAACTACCCTTCCGTAGGGTTTAAAAATAATAAAAAGTCCAAAGTCCAAAAATAATGTCCAAAAGTGTCCGAAAATAAAAGAAAAATTACAAAAATAATTAAAACCCTAATACAATTTTCTAAATTAATTAAAACTAATTAAAATAAACTAAAAATCTAATTAAAAAAAATAAAATAAAATCTTCGATCTTCTTTTTCGTTCTTTAAGCTTTTCCCTTTTTTATTTCCAAGTCTTTAGCTTTAATTCCAAAACTTGGGCGTAATCTCTTTTCGATCCAAAATCGAACCTGTAGTAAAAAGGAAAAATACCAAAACAAATGTAAAATAGAACAAAGTAAAATAAAAACCTAAAAATAAATCTAAAACCCTAAACCTAAAAACAAGTCCGCGTCGGCGGCGCCAAAAATTGATGTGATTTTATATAGTGGTAAAAAGAGGTTCGATTCTCGAACTTGTGAAGGTAATGATTTTAGAAAATATAGGACTTAATATAAACTAATAAAAATCAGGAAAATAAACTAGAGTTGATTTTTAGAAAATATGGAGAAAACCAGGAATCAAGATTTGGTTATTTCTAACAATTTATGTGATTAATCGGGTAATTCTTTTAAATAAATTAAGCTCAAATATTGCCAAAATAGGTTTTATGCAAACAAGTAGAGGTAAATCATAAGCATGGGACATCAGAGGTCGTTAACCCAGCATGACCCATCAAACAAAAACACCACTACTGAATGAAAACCGTTTTTCTATTACGAAACTATGCAATTTTAACAAGTAAAGAATTATAATTAATTAATTAAAAATAGACTTACCACATAAAATTGAGAGAAAAACCTCCTCCATCATCCCAGTAAATAGACTTAGCTCATGGTGAAGAAAACTTGCTCAAAAGATCTTTTCATTGCTCAAAATATTGATTACAAGGTTGAATAATAGTGCAACAGCTGAACATACGCGTTTATAAGTGTTACAGAACAAGGTTCAGCCGTTATAGAAGGCTAAGGCAAAGAAAAGAGGGAAAGAAATTTGAAATTTAAGGCAACAGAACAGCAACACTTATAAGAGTTGCTGTGTCTTCTTCTTCGGCAGCGACAAGTTGAAGAACACGGTCACCGGCGACAGCAGCAGTGGCCGGATCGTGGGTATTCCGGTCACAATTCCGGCTACTCCGAAACTTCAATTCTAAGCTATTCTCCCCGTTCTTCTTGGCTTCTCTTGGTATATATAGGCTCTAGGGATCCTTGTGAGTCTTCTAAACCTAATAGAACTCTTTAAAACACATCCAAATCTTCCCAAATCCGAATCAAAGTATAACTCCCTTTTTCTGGCCAAACTCGGATTTGGGGCTATTTTTTCGGCTAAAATTGCTGTTTCTTGGTGTGTTTAATCTTGTATAGACCTCTAGTATATTGTGTATCAATTTGGGACGAAAATATACAAGTTTTATCATGAATCAAAGTTCAAAGTTGAGTACAGCCGATTCCGTCCGATGAGTTGACTCGCCGATCCAGCCGAGTTGACCCGCTGGGTTGACCCGATCCAGCTCAGCCCGATCCAAGGGTGCCCCAATCCAAAGTGTGGGTGTCTTGATCCATTTTTAAGCCAATTTTTCCACAAATCTTTATTCTTCTAATGTACCTACAAAAGCATAAAAACACGTAATAGACACAAAATTGAATACTAACTCACTAGAAATTAAGGTGTAATTTAGACACTAAAATGTGTCTATCAGTATCAAAGATCAAAATTTTTGATCTTTAATCTTTTATTTTGATCGCGCCGCTGGAGTTTCCCTGAGAGATTTTATCTGCTCTTCTGACGATAGCCTTCCAGCACGAAGTACCATAAGAGCCATTTACTTAAATGTTGCTCGGCTATGTGTATCGTTTGAAGCATCAATGTTTTTAGTATTCGTGTGTGGATACTCTTTTTTATATCTTGCCGCGTGTTTATTGTTTACAAGGTTGAAACACGGTCTGTCTTGCTAAATTTAGAGAATTGGCTTGCGCTACTAGTGACCTAGTTTGCGCTCCAGGCACTAGAAGTCAAAATAGAGATGCTGCCCTAATTTTTGAATATATCCCTAAACATCTATCTTATGTTTTCCATTTTACCCCTCACCACCCCTTACTATTTGTGCTATAATAATGATTTGCACTATAACACTAGATTCGGTCATGATAACAAAATTTCGTATGCGTTATTCTTGTTTGGAATCAGATAATTTTTAAAATTATGAGACGATACGATTATAGTGAAGTTACTTTTTAAACAATAATGAAATATTATTTCCGTTATAAAAAAAATTATTATTATTCTTTTAAATTGATTTATTTTTAGACTAAAATAAAAAAATAATAATAACATTTTTTTAACAATAAAAAAACTAAATTTTAGTATAATCTAGTACGTAAAAAAACACCGATATCTTCTCAATCATAAAATTCACAATATCATAAGGTGGGTATTAAAATAGTCAATATCATGTATCAACCACCTCTAGTCCACTGAGTTACTGACACTACAAATTCTATACTTCACATGTCCAATGAGACATTCATTTTTGTTAAGAAATTGATTAGTGTTTACCTATTTTATTTAAGTTGTTGCCTAGGAAAGTTTTAATTGAGGTTGTGAGCATTGGATGGTCTAACTTTTATTATTTTATCATCTTTGTTAGAAAGATATCTATTTTATACACAGATGTTCCAATTAGGTGCATAGGATTCAAGAGGAAAAATAGTATGGTTTCTCATCAAGAAACCTATACATTATTTTTGTAATCACTCTTTGCTACGTGTAATTCTCTTTAATATGTAAATTTTGATGATAAAAGGGAAAGGAGGAAAGAGATATGCATATTCATGATGTTCAGAATGGTCCCAACTGTGTGTGCTGGATCCAATTTGAAACCCCAAATGTCCACAAAACCAATGGTCTGGTCTAGTCCGTGGTTTGGTCCTTCTGGCATAAATACAAAAAAGTTGATTAACCAAAACAATGGATAATTACTTGACAGTCTTTCAATTTATCCTATTATTATCACCCATCCACTCCGGCGTTTTGGGTCTTAGATCATAACTGGTTCGGAGGTTGGAAGCATGCAAATCTAGGGTGAGTTTCTTTCTACATTAGAGTTTTGATAATCTAATCTTATGTAATCAAATAACTGTCCACGGCTAAGTTTTCAATATTCCGACCAAGTCATAGGTTATTAAATAAATGGCTCTAGCGACTTAGCTGTAAAAAAACTCGTAAAAAAATTGAGGTTCCAGAGTAACTTATGGCTAAGTTGATGATACAAATTCCTAACTATAAAAACATTTATGCGGCTACGATTAACCACCTACGGCTAAAAATACATCATTTTCAAGCCATAAAAATCAACAAATACTAATATACGTCTAAAAGTACATCATTTTTTAGTCGTACAAGTGTTTACATCTAGAAAAATCGACTATGACCTAGTCGTAGATTATTCTGAAACTGTAAACTGGGTAACAATTTTAACGAATCTACCTTATTTTAGTGATCAAAAACAACAAAAATTAGTTGGTTTATCGATTCTTACCTAGGGTAAACCATGCCAGGAAACTGAACTATTTGTTTAGGTTTTAGAAGTTCTTGGTTGATTTTTTCTTCGTATGTTGTTGTAGTCGACCGTTTTCTTGTTGATTAATCACAAAGAGATTTTAATTATAATTTGTTTTGTTTTGTTTTTAATTTAAATTCATAGAGGAAGGGTAATATGGTAAAATAGTAATTTTAAGGATAATTTAATCATTTTTGTGTGCTAAGTCTCTTTACCCATACTTACTAATCCTAGAAGTTTCTCTTTGGCATTTTGGCGGTTCTTAAAACAGATTTCTAAGAAAAATCAACGGAAGTAAAAAAGTGCCAAACCAAAATAATCAGATATAAAACAACAACTAAAAAGAAACCTAGTATTCAAATACATGAATTATCACAGCCCCATAATCATTTATATATATATTCATATCGTGAATTCACTAAGAGCAGTTCCAATGGGTATTGCTATATCTCCTAACTTTTCAATCAACGTGGATAGGAAAACTAAGTTCTGGGCAGTGGAAAATTGGCTAAACGACTCAATCTGAACCGTTCCTCGGCTCAACCTTGCCTCGACAACGGTCAATTCCAACGGTTGTCATTTCTCTCCCTATAATTCAACCAATTTCAACTCCAAAATCATACTTTCTCTGCTCAAATATTCTACCTTCCCTTAGATATTAATCTTTCCATCTGAAACTCTTATTCTCAACTTATGCTAAAAAAAATTAGAAAAAATAATAGCCATCTCATCACAACAAACACAAAATGGTGAATTAGGAAAAGGGTTCAACAAAGCCCCACGGTCCAAGATTTAATCTCCTAGAAGATAAAGCTATCTGCAGAGGATATGTAACATATACGCTTGATGTTGTCAATGGTGTTAATCAAGCCCATGCAACGCTTTGGAAGACAATTTTAAAAAAGTTTATCGAGGAAACTGAGAATTCAAATAAACGTGACTTCACCGGGTTGTCAGGTCGTTTTCATATAATCAACAAAGACATGAGCGTTTGGGTAGGTATAATGATACAAATGAATCGCCAAAGAGGAAGCGGTGATACTGAAACACATATAGTAAGTTAGTTTCATTTCAATTTGTATAATTGATTTTTAAAACTTATATTTAGTTACAATGATAACTAATTTTTAAATGTTGGAACTGTAGATGCGAAAAACTCGGGAGGCAAGTGGTTCAGGATGAAAACAGATGTATTGTAAAAGAGTACTTTCAGGTAGGTTCGAGAGATCAAGCTCGAACAAGACGAGCCTAAACCAAGAAATGGAAGTTCATGTCCTGCTTCGATCACAAAGGTGGAGAAGATTGGGTAGGTGTTAAGGATGGAAGCAAATGATGTTAAGAAATCTCAGTGTGATGAGTAATTGTAGTTTGTGATAAAGAATGGATTATCTCTGGGATAAATCATTGATTCTTTGTATCTTGTCTCTTAGTACTTTATGTCTTTGTTTGGAATAGATAAAGCCATCTATTTATATTTCTGAGGAAACACACTGATTTCTCGTAAGTGGTGGAAGTTACAAAAGAAGTGGAGGAGTAACGATTATAGTGGAGTCATGTATGAAATATAGGGAGGACTTGTATAACCAATACTCCTCATTCTCTTACTGTCATGTAAGTGTCCCACTACTTGTGACCTTCTTGTTCGTGGATATGTTACCACAACGCACGATTGTCGTAGACCGACAGACCAATAACCCCATGAGAATCCCCTCATGTGTTGTATTTGATATCTTGTAGACTAATAGTGGAGTCGTGAACCACTACTGTTTTGATTAGGTCAAGTCAAGTCAATGACTTCCTAAGTAAGTGAGGCAAGTTTCGCAACCCACTGAATTGATAATCAGACTGATTACTGCCAAGTCTGGTAAGTTTAGTGGTCATGTACTAACTTAGGAGTAATATGGTTGTTTTAATAGCCAGAAGTCATCTTAGAAGTGATAAGGCTTAATTATGGAAGTGTTTGAAGCAAAAAATGCGACGAGGTTCCTAAGCAAGAAGACTTATTAATATAGGGCTAGTGTTGTCATTAGGCCAGCATTGAAAAAAATAGCGCATCTCAAAGGGAAGCATCTAGCAGAGCTAGGGTTGGCTTCTTAGTGCAAAGTAATATGTCGCTAAGGGAAGCATCTAGCAAGTCCAATGCTAGCTCATTAGCACAAAGTAATGCGTCGCTAAGGGAGTAGCTACCAAGCTAGCGCTGGCTGTAATACCCTGTATTTTAATTTATTGTTTAGAGTCGGGTTATGCCGATTTATATAACCTTGTTTTTTAGGTTGTTGTTTCCTTCGCCTTAGTCTAGGTGGGTTGCTTGAACTAGGAAAGCTAAAAGTTTTTGGTGAAATAAAGCAATAAATAGGTGTATTTGATTATTAGTATTAGTATTAGCATTAATATTGGTTTTGTAATAAAAATTGGGGAAAAGAAATTTAAAGATTTGAAATCCAAAAGCTAGGTCAGAGAGAATGAGAAGTTTAGAGAAGAAATTTATCGAGAATCAAAAGGAATTTATAGATAATAAAAGGTAGAACGCTAAACCCATTTTTCTTTGGGTGTTTTTCTTGATTTCAATTTCGTATGATTTTGTGTTGTTAAGTTTCAGTAATTTATATATAGAAATCTATGTCTCCGATTGATAATCGACTTTATTAAATTATTAAATAACATTCTTAGGTATCTGTGATTAAAAAAATTAATGATAATCCACCGTAGATTCACCGTTGAATGTATATTTTAATTTGGATAATATTTCTGAAATTTCTGAACAGTTTCGCTTTGTTAGGTTATCGACTGTGTTTGATAATCTTGAAGATACTATTATGAATTGTGGACTTAACAATAGTTGCAGATATGTGTCTTATATTTCATTGTGCTTTGGATTCGTTTAATTTCAAATTATCGCGAATTAACTATGAATTTTTGGTAACATGATGTAATCTGCCCAATTTTTAAAATGATCTTGTAAATTCATTATATTTTGTTTAAACCTTTGGTTTTTGATAAATTTTGGATATAATATATATAATTTTGTCTGAAATATTCATCTAGAAATTAAATACGGTCGGACCAAGTTAGCATTATGAAACACGTAGTATAAAATTATGTAGTTCGTTTGTGTTTTTAAATACTTGAAAGAAATACGTGTCGTTTGTCTTATATTTCTATGCCATGGTTTGCTAGTGTTGTTTGTAAAAATGATTTATGAAAAAGGAAATGAGTTCCTGTTTTTCCGTTAGATGGAACTTGGTTCAATGCTAACGGCGGGTAATGATTCCCAAAAAGAATGGATAATGATTTCCAAGAACATATAGGGTAATGATCCCCTGATCCATCGATGGTAGTTGTCCGTACCGAGGTAAACGATAGGTGGGCATACGAACAAAAGTTTTCGTACCATGAACTCATGTGTTGAAATTCAAATTGAGGAACTTTTGAAAACATTAATGATATTGTGATCTTGTTTGTTCAACATATCCATTGGTTCCTCGAATTTTGGCTGTATTATCTTGTTATATGCTTTGTTTGATTCATTGATATTTTTCCACATCTTTTGAGAAGGGAAGTGCATTCTATTGAGTCGTCATCTCACCCCGATTGACATTTTTGCAAATTTCACGAAAGTAGGAAGTGGAAGTTAGAAATGTGTAGCTTAGCGATTGCGTTGTTTTCTTATATTTGTTTGAAGTGTAAATTGATTTCAAATTTCTCATTGACAATATTGTTAAGGATAAATTTAATATTAAGAAATGATTATTGTTCCTATTGATTCATCTTAATATGTTAATTGGATTTGAATAAAAATAAAAATAAATCTTTAAGTCTTGTTCCAACCCATAACGCCTTGAGTTCGGATCACCATATGGGTTTGATCCCGGTCTGGAACTCGGGTGTTACACTAGCTCCTTAGCGCAAAATAATGCGTCGCTAAGGGAGAAGCTAGCAAGGCTAGTGCTATCTCCTTAGAGCAAATAGTAATACGTCTCTGGGACGCTGATATCAAAAAAACTAGCGCTGGCTTTAGCCAGCGAGAATATGATATGTACCTGGGACGCTGCTTTAGTGGGGCTAGTGCTAGCCTGGTGCTAGCGTAGGAAAAAGTTAGGGCTAGCCTAGCTCAGAGGAACAATGCGTCTTGATAGGCTTAAAACCTATGGTCGCAATCGCACGACGTCTACAAAGTACAAGCGGCAAATACTGTTTGTTCCCACAAGGATTGATTTTATTATATCTAGCTCTTAAACAAATTAGTTGAAAACATATTAAAAGATGAAATAAGAACTATTAATTAAATCCAAGAAAACTAAATAACATAGAAAAACCAGGGTTTCAGAATCCACCGAATCAAGTATATAAAACATCCATTTATTCTCTTGAAATTTTTCATATTATGATTCAAGAGTATCGAACTCAACCAATACATCTCGAAAAATATTACAATTAAAATAAATATTATAACCTTTGTGTAAATCAAAATGGTATAATCTCCTCGCTTATAAAAGATCAATAGTCGAAAACTATTCAAAACGGTTTAGGAACAAATCTATTAATGAAGAGAAATTAATTGAACAATAAAACACCAAAAGAATATTTCATTAGAAAATATTAGAATTTCTTACATCATCAATTGACTTCATCTTCAACCTCGGTAGAAAAAGACTAGCTATCCGTTTACAAAGACGAGAAGAACTAAAATAAAATTAAATAAAATAAAAACCTAAAATTATTACTGTACACGTCGCAACATTTGGGTGTAAAAAAAATCAAAAGCCAACCATGGTTGTCGTTCGTCTGTTTATCCTCTCTTATATAGGTGTTCCGATAGGACACCTAGTTTCCTTTAATTTCCATATGCATGCAAATTCTTTTAGTTCCAACGGATCATATCCATTAGACCCACTAACTTCTTTCACCCATTTTAACAACGATTTCATTTACTAAGATGTAAATGAAATTAGTCTCCCTTCCTGCCCGTGAAATATGAGATGCCTTAGGGTATCTCTTATCAAATTCAAAGCTTCCAATAGCAATCCAAGATGTGGCTGCCCCTTGTCAAGACCGGTGATGCCTTTAGTACTTTTTAGGGGTGACCTTATCTAAAATGAGGGTGCCTTTAACACTTTTAAAACCAATTTCTTCACAAAACTTTATTCTTGTAAGAATACTTAAAAATACAACAATTAGCCAGATTAGTACAAAATAGAATACTAACAATATATATTTTTTTGGGACTAATAAAGATACAAATATGTGTCTATCAATTCATAACTCACTTTCGCAGGCATCGCGATTGCACTTAGCGTGTACAACAAGCCTTTAAACCCCTAAACTTAGTGGGCGGGTTTTTTCTCGTGAGGGTTTATAAGAGATATACCGACAAAACTTTTTCTCTAAACCCTAGCTACTTGTGAACAATTGAGGGTAGACGCTAAACATGCTATTTACTTGGCTACAAAATTCTTGGGCTATGGGAGGAATTACTCTGTTTTGAATCCAATTGTTGTACACGAGTCTACACTCAAGTGTACTAAAATTCATATATAAGAAAACAAAACACTACTCAGAAAGTCGTACAATGGACCACGATACTCGGAATTTAACAAACCACAATTACATGAATAGATTAAGAAGATGGATATGGAGATAGAAGTGTGCGCATGTTGACTAAGGTTAACTGTGTTTCTCAGAATATATGTATGATCGTCTGTTTCTAATAGATTGAGACACGCACCCAACCGGTCTGAATCCTAATATATAGTATCAACTCAGCTGGTATATACAAGGGTCCCAGTGGTCGATTTATTGAATATATACAAAAAAAATTACTTTTTTATTTCATTTTTTTTTGACAACATCATTATTTTTTTTTGAATCTAAGCGCATGCTCCATGTCAGTAGATTACATGATAGTTTTCATGGATCCTGCGTTCCATGCTGCTTAGGCGACGGAGGAAGAACACACACATATTGCTATCCGAGTGTCTTTTTTTGGGTCAAGTTTAATTAAAATAACGGGGCTTGATCTCAATCATTCAACTTCATCCTGGCGACAACAAGGTGATACAGGCATAATTTATACATATTTACCACTTAATTTATATTTGTTAGTACTTGATTTTGTACTATTAATGTATTCTTAATCGCTTTAATAGGTGGTATGCATAGAATCCTAAGTTACGAATAAATATACTAAACATGCTAAATTACTGATGGAATTGACCTATTTATTGGCAATGCTAATTTATGGAGGTTGTACCGGGTGGACTTCGCTTCTGGTTTGAGAAGTGTTGGGCGTAAAATAAAAGTGAGGTTGAAAGGTAATTGAGGTGTATTGTTGGGTACGTGAGCTAGAAGGTGGTCAGAAAAGTCCTCTTGATTTAGTTGACGTGGTCTGACAGAGTTGATGCCAAGACCAAGAAGTGAAGGAAATGAGAAGGTGTTGGCTAGGCTTTTAGGAATTGGGTAGGCGGAAAAGAGAGAGGTGGCTGGAAAAGGCACGTGGGAGAGAGGTAAGGTGGAGTAGATGACGTTGGAAGAGTAGCACGAGGTGATATGTGGTTATGCATGTGAAGGGTTTGATGTGACGAGGTATAAAAACAAAAGAGAAAAGAAAAAGTAAGGGAAGTAGAGAAGTACGGTGAGAAGCTTTTTCTTTAAGGGTTTTCTTTTTAGGTTTGTGGGGGGGAGGCTAGAGAAGGTACAGAGGGGGTAGGCAGTGAGAAGGGGGTGAGAGAAGTAGGGTAAAAGGGGGTCTGACGCAGAGCTAGAGAAGGGGACAAGAAGCGTAAGAGAGAGCTAGGGTAGGCTGCTCAGTTTTGGGTTTGGGGCTGTTAGAGAAAAGAGACAGCGACAGGGAAGAAGGAAGACCTAGGGTAAAGAAGTAGAGAGTTATGGCGGCTTCTTTTAGTTCTGTTCTTCTGGATTGGAAGTTGTACATGAGAAGAAAAGACAACGCAGGCTTTTGGGTTTAATTCTTTCTCTCTATTCCTTTTAATTATTTTTATGGATTTTAAGAAATCCATCTCCATGTCTCACTAATTTTATAGCTAGGGTTTATGTTGAAACCACATAAAAGTTTTAGACCAATTAAATTGAAGTATTTGGTACAGACTATTATGATTTGAATAGATTAATTCCATGATTTTTATTTATTGATTTAATGAAAAATTAGTTGTTGCTTCACCGGTTCTATATAATACGGTAACATATGCGCAGAATTAATATAATAACAAATATATTTGTCTACTTATTTGATATTTCATGCTTGGGTTAAATCCTTAGATGGGGTATGCTTAGAATAGCCAGGTATGATTTGTGAACCTATAATTAATTTTGTATTAATTTCGTATGATAAGGCGTTCCAGTGACATTTCCGACTCTAATACATATAATAGGTGATGTCGATAGAACGAACAATAGATGAATATTCAGGAGTTATGTTTCACTTCAGTAATTAAATAGAAATAGTGGTGGATACTGAAAACCCTGGTTACTGTTTCTCTCATTCGATTTATTTTATTAGTTTAGTTTATTTTTCTTGTTTTAACTTTATCCCAAAAATTCCAAATATATTATTTCTGATTAGTTTATTAAGAATATTGATTACAGTATTGTCCCCGTTCCCTGTGGGTTCGACCCGTACTTGTCGTTGTCTGCATTGCAGACACTGTGCGATTGCGGTTATTTTATATAGGGTAATCCAAAATCCTATCACAAGTCGATACTAGTGTCCCACCAAATCACTTAGAGAAACACAAGAGGTTGTAAAAATAAAAACACAACGTGATATGGTGACGACTCCGAGATATGGTGACGACAATCATGTTATTTCTAACACCTGAGCTTTGTCCTTTTATGAATAGATCATTTGGCTGGGTCCCTCAACTCCTATAGATAAAAATTTTATTTTCATATACCTAGAATGGTTAGTGTCATTCTGAATTGTTCACAAGTCTCTAAATTTTGGAGTTTTTGGTACGACCAATTTTTTAAAAAAATTCTCCCTTACCCCTAGACTTAAATTGAAGATAGTCCTCGATGTTCTAAAGATAAATGAATGAAAACGTGAACAAAGCGTAATAATGAAAAATTAAAAGAGATATGGAAAGATATTACCAGCACCGTGTACCAAAAGCATATGGGTTGCCTCCCATAAAACGCTAAGTTTAAAGTCTTCATCCAGACCAAGAAAGGATTAGTGACAATATACAAATCATATAATAGTAAACGGAATAATTGTGGATCCTTGAAGTCAATTAGATTTGACTCACTCAGTTGACCGCGATGAAGTATATGAAAGTGGTAGTCATTCTTAAGAAAATGTGTCGACTCAAATTTTCTAAAATAATCAAATTTAGTTTCAAAATTTAAATATTGACACATTTGAAGTTCAGATGTTCCCACATTTGCTAGAAAAATATTTGGTGAGAAAACAAAATCAATCATGGTATCATGGACCGGGTAAACCACATCAACATGATGATGGGTTTCTAACAAATGAATTTCTTTCTGGACAAAATAATCTGGCTCTGGAAATAGTTCTTGAAGATAATCTCTTAATATGGTAGAGGCACATATGTTAAATCCCAAGTGAGGGACCTTTATAAGAGTCAAAGGATTACCATGGGAAGAATGATATTCACCCCAAAACCTAGGATAGTCTGTGTCCTTAGATGAACTAATCACAATTTACTTAATTTTTAAATTATCAGATTTAGGAAACTGGTCAATTGATTCTTCTAGGTTGTAATCGGGTGGATTACCTTCACTCACATTTAAATTCTTTACAAGTCTATCATCTTCATCAGGGACAATGGTCTTTGAATCGTTGGACTCTAAAATACTAGTCTCGGGATAAACTCGTTCCTCTAAACCATCATCGTCTTCATAATAACAAGGAAATATTTCATCGTCTATAACAATGGTATCTCTAGTTAAATCATTTTCCTCTTCAATAGGTGAATAATCATCAACATTATTAGGATTGGAACTAAAAACATCATTATTATCATGAAGCTCAATTAGTGTAAAATTTTCCTGCTCATTATGACTACATATTTCGAACTCTTCATCAATAGTATCCTCATCATCTTAATAATATAAAGATGGTTGAACCTTATATAAACAAGTAATGTTTTCAATTCTAACCTCGCCCTCTAAATTAGGTAAATACTCATCATTATTATCAAGGGTAAAATTAGAAACATTATTTTGGAAATTAAGTTTACTTAGAGCAGTTTTATGAGATGGTCGTTCTTCTTCCATTTCTCTAAAAGTCTCATGAATTTGTTCCCACACTGTGTCACTCCTACATGAATTTTCAGTCAACTGCTTGAGTGAATCTTCTAAAGAAAAACTAGCATCATAAGAAGTGTTGGGTATCAAATGTTTAATTAAATCCTCCAAAGACGAAGAACATACATTGTGATCACTATAATATTGCTCATTTACCCGTTCGTATGACTGGTGAGCATGTGAATAGTAATTGGGATCACCCTGGTATGAACCATAACCTCCAGAGGGTTGGTGGTAGTCCCAAGTACTATCCACAATATGATCATAGTAGGGATATTGTCCATTTTGAAATTCGGGTCGATATTCATTATATTGGTTCTCATGATACCAGTTCGACATTATTTCTTTTGGTGCAAATACAAACGCAAGGTTGACTAAAATAGGTAAGCTTAGTTTACCTTAGCAAAATATACCTACAATCAAAGACTGGTCAAAGGTACGAGGCTAAGGCTTGTGGAATTTCAGCTGGTAACTCCATCAGGCCCAAGGCACGGGTTCAGCTTATTTTTCCATGGGTTTTCCTAAAATCGGTAGTCTGACGATGCGATTTGTGTGTGCATAGTATTTTTTTTATATACAAAATAAAATAAAATCTAAAAAAAATATATAGAAATTCCTAAAACAAATTGTTTCTAAAAATAAAATAAATTAATCAAAATGTTAACTAACCTAAAAAACTATTCACAAATAAATTATGGAAATCCTACTTACCTTTTTAGTAGGGAAATTTATTCCACATTAAATGCAAAATATAACCTGCACACTAAAGATAAAAAAATACCCACATAAAATCTAAAAATAAAAATAAAATAAAATAAAATAAAAATCCTAATTAGCCTAATAAACACAAAATTTGTAAATAACCAAAAATAATAATTTTCAATCCCCAATATTGGTGCCAAAAATTGATACTCCAACCTTTGTGTAACTTAAAATGATATAATCTCCTTCGCCTATAAAAGATCAATAATCTAAAACTATTCAGAACGGTTTAGAAACAAATCTATTAATGAAGAGAAATTAATTGAACAATTAAACACCAAAAGTTTTTTTGTGTTAGAAAGTATCAGAATTTCTTACATCATAAATTTAGCTTCATCTTCAACACCAGTAGAAAAAGGCTAGCTATCAATCTACAAAGATGAGAAGAACTAAAAAAAAAAAAAAAAAAACCTAGAATTACTTCTGTATACGGCTTAACATTCGGATGTAAAGAGAGCAAAAGTCAACCGTGGTTGTCGAGAAGAAGGCCTCATTCGTCTGTTTATCCTATCTTATATAGGTGTTCCGATAGGAAACCTAGTTTCCTTTAATTTCCTTATGCATGTCAATTCCTTTAGTTCCACCTGACCATATCCATTAGGCCCACTAACTTCCTTCACCCATTTTAACAACGTTTTCATTTTTTAAGATGTAAATGAAATTCGTCTCCCTTCCTGTCCGTGAAATAGGAGATGCCTTAGGGTGTCCCTTATCAAATTCAAAGCTTTCAATAGCAATTCAAGATGTGGTTTCCCTTTGTCAAGAAAGGTGCTGCCTTTAATACTTTCTTGGGGTGCCCTTATCCAAAACGAGGGTGCCTTTAACACTTTTAAAGTCAATTGTTTCACAAAAGTGTATTCTTCCAAGAATACCTAAAAACACAACAATTAACCAAAATACTACAAAATAGAATACTAACAATATATATTTCCGGGACTAATAAAGTCAAACATAAGTGTCTATCAAAAGGCACTGTTCTTTGTTTGTGGTGCGTCCAAGAGGAATGACGCATAATTTGTGGTTTATCCTTGAGAAAAATGCTAAAGTTGCATATTTTAAGCTCAGGACAACAATTTTTTATATGTTCTTTGCGAACAAGGTATTAAACTAAAATGCATCTTTGGGGATTAAGCATTAGCTATTTCCAGATTTGATAGATATTATTGGAACATCGATACGCATTTGAGACGAGTTCAAGGAATTCGGTCGCGGAATTTATGGACTTGAGACTGATTCGATATGACATAAATACTCTGAATATTAGAGAGGTTATCAGATCAGTTTTTAATGGCAGTAGTTGTTTAGAGAAATTATATTCTTAATTGTCTTACGGAATATATAAATAGAGATACGGTATTTCGTGTTCTGGCATAAAGTTAGGAATATGTGCATAAATATGCATATATACTTCTATGTTCTTGCTGCTAGGCACATGGTAATTTTACAATTCTAGCCTTTATAAAAAAATTCACCATCTACATTAAGTCCCATGCTTAGTGAGGAACAATAATCTTACGTAGTAAGCACTAATTGGTGATAATATGTTCATAGTAATTATATATGCATAATCATAAGAGCATAAGAAGATGTACTTAGCTTCTGTTTCTCTAAGATTGAGATATATGTTCCTTTTATCATTAACTCGTGTTGGGATTAATGAATGTCCACGTTCTCGTCTGGAGTGCTTGCTCATGAGCAGAGAGGAAATATTGTTGCCGTTGGGCGCCTTTTTTTTTTTTTTTGAACAGGTCCGCTTTGATTCTTCAGATATGTGTCTAGCAAGAAGTATTATTAGCTTTGTCTTCTCCGTGCAATTTCTTTGATACAGAGTTGAGCCTTAGATTTAAACTTTATTGTGAGAAAGTTGTAAGTGTCGGTGGTTAGGTTTTGAGTATTCAACGATCAAGTGCTAGTTACAGCGTCAGTAAGGCACTAGTAGATGAGAGATACGACACCCGGAGACAATGCTTTGAGTTGTAGCTAGTAGCATCAAAGTTGGAAATATTGGAAACTGGCATAATAAGTTGATGGAAGATCAGAACTGCAGGTGGGGATGGCGGTGGACTAAAGTTCTCTTATCATAGACTTGAACATATCAATTTTTCAAAGTTCAGAATATTTGTTGGTTTGATCTCGTATTAGTTGAACCACTGAAAAACAGAGTTGGCGTCAGCATCACCAGAAGTTAGAATGGCATAGTCAAAATAAATGGAGTAGTGACAACACAGGGCTGATGATGTCTTCTAATATAGTGAGATCTCCTTGGGAGATGCAGTGGAATCTGAGATGATATTATATCTGAGATGATAAGATCAACGGGCGAATAAGGTCTCTGTAAAGCTGAATCTTCTAAATCCCGTCTGGAAACCCTAGTTTTTATACCATTTACTCTAAAAGCTGTTGAAGTTTCATACTATGTCTGTTTTCGATGTTTGACCCAAATTTCGAAGCCACGAGACCAAGCTATCATATGCAAAAAGAATCACTTGATTCGGAGTTTGCTAGATCATCCAACCATGCGTAAACATATGTGATTAGTAATTCCGTGTGAATTTTCAGATGATGCATACTTTAGCGTAAGAGCCATATCTCTTAGCTCATGTCTTCGATTGACGTTCCCTTCTGGTATATAATAGCAGAGACATAGATGAACACTTCTTGTGAAGGATGCTTTGACCCGTTCTTTATCGATTTTTGTCGATTTCTAAATTTGTAAAATGAAGAGGTAATGATGGGAGCATCAACAAAGAATAGAGGAGTGGACCGAGCTGGTGCCGGAAGGTTGCGTTGCGAGATGTTGTCTTCGTAAAGAAGTTGACTTCATGAGGATGCTATCTCTGTGAATAATGTCTCATCTTCTGTGAGAAACTCTAGCTCCGACGAAAAATTTCTTATTATATGGGAAGAGCTAGTGCTGGAGAAGAGGGTGTGCATCGGAATGCAAGGCAAGTACCAGAAGACAAGACAAGTACCAGAGAGCATGACAGGTACCAGAGAGCAGGAAAGGTACCATAAGGGTACCATAGGACAAGACATATATCAGAGAACAATACAAGTACCATAGAGACATGTGTAGATGGTGAGTTTTTGACAAGGGATAGAATTGTAAAATTGCCCTTTTCTAAGCAACAAGAATATATATGTGCATATGCTTAATATAGAATACTGTGTCTCTACTTATCTTCTGCAAGCGAATTAAGAACACAGATTCTCTCTAAATATTCTAAACTGGCATTGTAGCCTTCTCAATACTCATAATATTCATGCCATATCGAACTAGTCTCAAGTCGCATAAATTCCATGGCTGAATTCCTTGAACTTGCCTCGAATGCGCATCCATTAAACTCGGGAATAGCTAATGCTTAAACCCTGAAATATATTATAGCTTAATGCTTCATTCGCAACGAATGCTCCTCAAATTTCTCTTATGAGCTTAAATACGCTACTTTAACACTTCACTTAAATATAAGCCACAAATAATACGCCACTTCTCTCGGATGTGTCGCAATCAAGAAGCAATTCCATAAAAGATGCATTGAACCTCCCAGATAGGCTAACCCTAGACTTTTCTCCTATCAGCGCCAAGTTAGCACTCATATTTGTCTTAGCACCGCATTGGCACCAATTAGCCACATTAACACTAAAAGTTCTAACTCCCCTGGCGCTAAACCCTAGCACCTGCGAAGCGCTAACTAACCCAAAATGGTTTTAGCTAGCATAGTTTAGCCTAATAAGGCCTTAGCCAGCACATCACCACCTTGGCACCTCAACCTTAGCACTTAAAGTGCTAACCCTAACTCTAGCGCCAAATGCGCTAACTCTCTTGGTTAGCTCTAGCTTGACGCATCCCGAGTACCGGCCTTACTTAGCTAAGCGTCCCTGAGCAACAAGCCTATCAATGTTGACGAGTCCCTAAGGCCAATGTGTGTCTACTAGCTCGAGCACGCCTCTTAGCTCATATGCGTCTAGCTCTTATGCGTCTCAGCTCCTATGTGTCTCATCTCCTCAGCGTCCTTGGCGTCCTCAATGGCCTAGCATCATTGGCGTCCTTGGCCTCCTCCGCATCCTAGCTCAATGGCATCCCATATAAGCTAATGCGCCCCTAGCTTCTCTAGCGTTTCCAAGGAAAATGCGTCCCTGTCAAGCCATGCTCCAGTGCGCTTAAGTTTCTCTAGTGCGCCCATAGGGGCCAATACGTCCCTAGCATCCTCCATGACTTAGCCAATAAGTCTCTAGCTCTAGCACGCCTCTTGCCCTAACGCATTATACTTAGCGACTTAGACACAAGTGCATTACCGCTAACATCTTAATGTTAATTATACTATTGAAGTGGTAACTTCAAACCTCCTTGACACTAGCTTCCTAGCCTTAGTATAATTGATATTTACTAGCGGTTGTGCATATTGGTCTTATTCCTTATACGTTAGCATATTAGCCTTTTATATTAAAGAAGCTAGCATATTCTTATTTGCGCTAAGTAGCTAATGCTAGCTTTGCTAGCTACTTTTCTCAGAAATACGCCTTTCTTCTCAATATGGATTCAATATTGAATCTTATATGAATTCTAATAGGTCTCCTTGTTTATGAATCCCTCTACAACATTTTTCCTCAAATGCCTTTCAGACTTACGATAAGTCACTTCTGAGCTAATACTTAGCCATTAAATACGCCATTTTACTTTCAAGCAAGTACATGACCATTAAAATTCCCAGACTCGACACTAATCAGTCTGACTATCAACCCATTGAGTCGAACAACTTGTCTCACTGACTTAGCAAGTCATTTGACTTGACTTGACTTAATCAAAACCATAGTGTCTTATTACTCTACTATTTCCACGAGATATCAAATACAACATGGAGGATTCTCATTCGGATATTGGCCTGGCGGTCTACGATAATCGTGGGTGCTGACACCACCTATATGAACAAGAAGATAACAAGAAGTGGGCGGTTACAGAGTAGTTGAGAGGATGAGAAATAAAGGTCACACAGGTCTTCCCTACTTTCTGGGCATCACCCCAATACAATCTCCATAATCATCACTTCTCCACCTCTCCCTAACTTTCACGACTTACGAGAAATTATTGTGTCTCCTTTGAACTATAAATAGATGATTCTCATCTATTCGAAAAAAAACGGACAAGATAATCAATCTGGAGAAACAAACACATACAAAATTAGCGATTCCTCTCAGAGAATCCTTTATTCTTCACACTGCTTATCACACTGATATTTTCTCAACCTTCTTTGCTTCTTTCCCCTAAGACCTACCCAAATTATTTTCATTTTTGTAATTGAAGCAGGACGTGAACGTCACTTCTTGGTTTAGGTTCGTCCTGTTCGACCTTGATCTCTCAAACCTACTTAAAAGTACAATTTTACTATACATTTATTTTTAGCCTAAAACAATTAGCGACCACAACGGGAGATAAACCTCTCAATTAAAAAAACCAATTTTCAGTTATTCAAGACGGTGAATCTTAGGTCTGGAGCAGTTACAACCCCTATAGTCGGTTCAAGTAGTACTGGTGGTGGTGATTCTGGAAACACCCTTATTGCTATTGAACCTCTCTGTACCAATTTTACTACTACGCCTCCTCCCGGTGACAAGACCGCTGAAGGCACCGAAAATACTCAAACCCCAATCAACATAATTGATTTAATGAAGAGACAAGAAGTTCTTGCCAGAAATCAAGTAGACATGGCAACTACCCTGAAGGAAGTACTCGCTTTCCTCAAGTCCCTGACGGAGCAACTCTCTCCAGAACAACATCATCGCCTAACGGAGAAAACCATGACCAACTTTGCAGCGGTCGCTGATGCTGAAATACCTGGGGCTCGAAAAGACAAAGGAGTCCATATCATTCCTGATCAACCACCACATAAGTACAAACAATCCAATTTTTTCACCTGTGAAGATCCGGAGAGGATCCTACGAAATCATGGAAAGGACGACTGATCCTCAGCTCATCAGCACCAACCTCCCTACCTTGAAATTTGGAGGATCCCTCTGCCATGAGGTTACTATTCTCCAACTTTCTCGTTGCATGACGGAACTGGAAATGCCCGTGAACACGTCTCTTGATTTCTTGAATCCCTCAGAGGGCATGAATATAATCATGTGTTGTGCCTCAAAGAATTCTCAAAGTCTCTCACAGGAAAATCCTACACGTGGTATAACAACACTGCTCCCAACAACATCTCTGATTGGGAAGACATGGTTAATGCCTTCTACAAGAAGTACTTCTTCGTCTCCGAGTAGATCAACTTATCAGACCTGCATGGTTAATGCCTTCTACAAGGTTAATGCATTCTACAAGAAGTATTTCTGGAAACTACATCTCGAATATTATGCTTACAAAGCATGCTTGGAAGGGCAAATCGACCTGCATTTGCCCAGCGAAAAGTGAAGCTTTAAATCCCGGTTACTGTCATCAGAGTGGCGCGTCGGGGAGTTCTAGCCTTCCCGGCATAAATCGTCAAGGGAGGGATTTTTCGGTCTGTCACAGTTGGTATCAGAGCAAGTTCCGAGAAAACACTAGGGACTGTGCGTTTTGGATTCGTCAAGTGAGTATTTGTAATGCGACTACAAAAATTTACCTATAAAGGAAAAAGGAAAAGTTGGAAGAGTGAGTCAAATGTTGCACAAAATAAGAGTTCGTGACTGTTACGCCAGTTACTTTATAAATTTTTTATTGGACAATCAGGCCAAGTGCTTATGCTAAGAAAAATTGTAACAACTACGATAGTTATTTCGCTAAAATTTGGACGCGCTCGAGTGTACTGTGAGTTTGTCAGGCCTTATTAGGCTCTTTTACCGTATTGTTGGTAACCAGGAAGACCGCCGCTGGAACGGTGGTAGACAACAGGACTGATCATCCCCACCCGTCGCTGGAACGGTATGTGTTGTCAGGCCTGCTATCTCCCACTTACGAGTGGCAACCCGGAAGACCGTTAGCTGTAACGGTAGGCTTGCATCTGAATGCTCTAGCAATTGAGTTTGGTCCTCACAGTACTATATTAAAGATTGTTTGTCATATTCGATGACCCTTTCAACCATGTGAACTTTGGGGACCTCTAAGTGTTATGGTATGGGACGTGCACTTAGGATCTCGTGTTGAGAAAATCCTTTTGCATTTCTAAGCATGTGGTATGGATGCATGTTTAGGAATCTAGATCGATTTTCTTAGTAGTGTTGTAAACCCTTTTGGGATCCAATATGTGTGTAGTATGGGACGTATGCTCAGAAGATCTCGATCGATGTTTACGACAAATCATGGACCTTATTAGGATTCCTGCGTATGTGGTATGTGACGTATATTCAGCAGATCCTAATCCGTGTTCATAACAAACGTTGGGATCCTTAAAGGATTTCTGCGCATCATGGTATGGGACATATGCGCAGGAAAATCCAAATCGATGAAGCTTGTCCACAATAGTTTTAAAGTTGAATTTCGGGATGAAATTCTTTGAAGGGTGTAATAGTGTAACACCCGTATTTTTGACAAAGGGGTAAAATAGTAAATTTATACAGCATAGCCAAAACGGTTATTCAGGGGTAAAATAGTAATTTAATACACCAGGGCAAAAAGGGTCGTTCTGGGGTAAAATAGTAATTTTATATATCATGGGCAAAATTGTCACTCAAGGGTAAAAATAGTAATTTTACACACTAGAAAGCAGATTTTCCTAAAGGGCAGTTGATGGATATCCTCTCCTCTTTTATAATCTTGTAGAAATGCGAGTAAAACACATATAGGGTGGAGGTGTTGGTTGGAAAATGATGATGCTTAGTTATGTTAACCGGAAAGTGGATTTGCCTTTGCTATGCTAACCAGAAAGCGGATTTGCCTTAGCTATGCTTACCAGTTATGCGGATTTGCTTAGTTATGCTAACCAGAAAGCGGATTTGCCTAGCTATGCTAACCAGAAAGCGGATTTGCCTTAGCTATACTAACCAGAAAACGGATTTTCCTTAGCTATGCTAATCAGAAAGAGGATTTGCCAATCTATGCTAACCAGAAAGCGAATTTGCCCAGCTATGCTAACCAGAAAGCGGATTTACCTTAGGTATGCTAACCAGAAAGCGGATTTGCATTAGCTATGCTAAACAGAAAGCGAATTTGCCTAGCTATGCTAACCAGAAAGCGGATTTGCCTTAGCCATGCTAACGAGTTGGCGCATTTTCCTAGCTATGCTAACCAAAAAGAGGATTTTCTTTAGCTATGCTAACCAGAAAGCGGATTTGTCTTACTTATGCTAACCAGAAAGTGGATTTTCCTAAAGTGCAGTCAATGGATATCCTCTCCCCTTCTTTTATAATCTTGTAGAAATACGAGTAAAACATATATAGGGAGGAGGTGTTGGTTGGAAAACGATGATGCTTAGATATGCTAATCAGAAAGCGGATTTGCCTTATCTATGCTAACCAGAAAGCGGATTTTCCTTAGCTATGCTAACCAGTTGGCGGACTTTCCTAGCTATATTAACCATAAAGCGGATTTGCCTAGTTATGCTAACCAGAAAGCGGATTTTCCTTAGCTATGCTAACCAGTTGGTGGATTTGAGTAGCTATGCTAACCAGAAAGCGGATTTGCCTAGCTATGCTAACCAGAAAGCGAATTTGCCTTAATTATGCTAACCAGAAAGCGGATTTGCCTAAAGTGAAGTCGATGGATGTCCCTTATCTTTCTTTTCCAAATATATGGAAATGCGATTAAGACATTAATGGAGAGGGAGCTTTGGTGGAATGTGCATGAGAGGTAATGCGCATATATGCGATATGGTATATACGTTGGTGCATACTTGATGCATAAGCGTCAATATGCTTGTATCTTAAACGATGGAGCATTAATTATGCGAAAGCATCATTCTTCCATGTTGCGTACTCGAGAATTCGTTATGCATACTAACTAGCGATAGTTATGCACAAGCTGGTGCATACCTTGCGAAAGTCCCTTGACATATAAGGACTAGGCTTTTCTAGGCCTTTGGCCTTGCTACATCATATTGGAAATAAATGGACGTGAATTGTATATTCCTAAGCATATCCTTTCGAAACGATTGGCCCTAATCGATGTTGGCTTCGCATTAATAGGCTTAAGATGCTTGTCCCTAACTTGATGAACTATGGTCATGCTTGATCCCTTCAAGGTACGGGTTGAGCACGTAGGAAGCCGCAATACAATGCATTAAGGTGCAGCACCTTGTCGTTCATATCATCTAATTTAGAGGTGATTGCGATATTATGGTAACTCATGTCATCTGTCTCGGAAATGCCAAGTCAAGAGATGATTGTTGCCACACTCGATGAGGTAGTTGTGATTCCATTCGATGGATTGTTCATACTTCCGATCAAGCCATTCGGTATGAACGGAATATGCCTGGTTGCAGCATTCTTTGCAAGAGCAAGATCAGTGCATGCACCCAGCGCTTAGTTGAAGCAGAGTTGGAAAATAGAAAGGGACAAAAAAATAGGTCTAAAATGGTCATGTGCTAAATCCAAGGCATGACTTAGGCCTGGACAATGCTCATAAGAATTTGATACATGCCGAAGGCATCATCATTGGATTTTACAGCCTTGCACCCTTTGCAGAACAAGGGTAACTGGGAAGTTACGGAAACTATGTTTCGAATATTATGCTTACAAAGCATGTTTGGAAGGGAAAAGTAAAGCTTTAAGTTCCGGTTACTGTCCTCAGAGTGGCGCATCAGGGAGTTCTGGCCTGCTCGGCGCGTACCGCCGGAGCAGGATTTTCCGGTCCATTATATACACACTTACCAATGACAGTCATAGACCTTGGAGGAGTAACCAGTGATGTTTAATGACACATCATTCTCACAGTTGCAGCAGTGACCACTCAAACAAGTACCAAGTTTCACATTACGAAAAAGGGGCTCGACTACGATATGATCCTGGAACGTGCTTGGCTCCAATAATCAGCAGCCATCATAAGAGCTCGGCCAGAAGTCCCGCCTCGATTTAAATGCCTTATTCCTGGAGTCATACCCAACATTAGTATGGACTCACCTGTGTACCTGGAAGAATACCAATTACTCAGATCCATGATAAGAGACCAATCACCAACCGAGAGTGTATCATCTTATGTCAACCGATTTCGCACTCAGGTAGCTCTTACCCAATTTGGTTCTTCATTATTGAATCATCCTCACATGTCATCAAATTGGGGACTATACCTCACTGTCGACGGTGTTCACGCTCTAGCCTATCGTTACGAATGGATAACTACTTCAGCTCAATACTGCAACAAATGGGTGGAAAGCACTCTACCGTCTTTCATGAATTACCACCAGAATTCCCAAAGATATTCTCTCTTATACATGGTCCAAGAGACATTAAGGGAGAAGTTCAGCCATATGAGCCAGAGGTTTACAAAGCCAAAACAATCAAACTGAATATTTTCCGAGTAGGGAACCTGGTTATAAAAGCATCAAGACGTCGTCGTCCCTCGATATGGAAAGGACCATACAAAATTTCACGGGATACCAGTGGCGGCTACTATAGGCTGATTACCACAAAAACTGAACCTGTCACGGCGGTTATTCACAACAAATAGCTCAAGGCTTTCGACTGAACATCACATCATGCTACTTATTTCCTTGCTTTCCTTCATGAAGTATTTATAATTCCTCCAAAATGCCTATGAGTATCACTATCAGCATCCTTAGAATTTCAATTTCATTAATCAAGTAAAATTATCATTTCTTCTTTATAGAAAATCTTTATGAATTACCTATCAGAATCAACTCATACAAAAATCTCTCAAAATGCATAAAGGTTTAAATCCAAGAAAACCTTTGAAAAAAAAACAAACTCAAGCCCTTCAGAAACATACTTTCACCTCTCACATCTCAAACCCATCCTTGAGTAAGCTTCGGGGCTTTCATAAATTCCTAGCAAAATAGGGACTTATGTATGTGCAACGGTCTTATCAAAAAAATATAGCGTCCGCGCCAAGGACGCCTAATCACCACAATCCTGAGATTATCTATAGGGAAGCGGTCATAAATGGATGGAACAACAGCCCCCCCCCCCCCCCCATCCAACACACGAGTACCGGGAAAGGTTCTGCCGGGCCAAAGTCAATATCAACACCTGCACTAGGATACTCAGCAGAAGCACCACCCTCAACAAGTATGCAATAAGAACCCTTATCATTATTTTCAGTAGGGGAGAGGGCGTTATCAACATAAGGATCAACGGTAATTCTTGTTCCTCACTAGCAAGCTAAACTCTCTTATTTTGATCATTCTTCCCCTAAAAGTAGAGAGGGTATGAGCAAATTGAGCCAGAACGTCTCAAACACAAAAATTATTGAGCATGAACCATAAAAATTGTCATACATACTCATAAGAATCATATACAATCATTATAAAGTGATATTCAATGGATTATATTAGTTGGAACAATCACAAGACGTTTTGCAAAAACGTCTTAGAAACAATTTTCACTATCTCTTGGAAACTCTGAAGCTAAAGACAATTGATGATGAATCTTGGAATGTTTCTTATATAAAAAGTTTTTTATTGAAGTATAATACAACGTGTTAAAAGGGTGTATCAATCTTACAAGTGAGTTAAGAGTTATGGCAAAAACGGCTAGCGGAGTGGGAGGTTACAGAGCAGTTGAGAGGATGGGAGTAATGGTCAGACATGCCTTCGTTATATTTCGGGCACTAGCCCACTACAATCTCCATAGTCATCAATTCTACACCTCTCTACAACTTCCATGACTTACGAGAAATCAGTGTGTCTCCTTTGAACTATAAATAGATGATTCTCATCTATTTGAAACAAGAACGGATAAGATAATCAGTCTGGAGAAACAAAAACATACAGAATTAGCGATTCCTCTTAGAGAATCCTTTTCTCTTCACACTACCTATCATACGGATATTTTCTCAACCTTTTTTGCTTCCCTCCCCTAAGACCTACCCAAATCATTTCCATTTTTGTAATCAAAGTAGGACGTGAATGATCATTTCTTGGTTTAGACTCGTCCTGTTCGAGCTTGATCTCTCGAACCTACTTCAAAGTTTAATTTTAATGTACCTTTGTTTTCACTCTAAAATAACATGACATTCACCGGAAGACAAGGTGTGCAATTTTATCCATGGTGAGCATATTACTAGATCTCTGACCAGCAACTTGTAAACCAATATTCTAGAAGTTGAGAAGAGAAGCACGAATCTGAGGTGACCGCTCCCATTGGATGTTTGTATTTTCCATGAGGGTTTGATTTAAGAATAAGAGAACTAGATGTATCAATTTCATAATTCCAATTTCAGTACGTGTCCAACAGTAGGATCATATCGCTGAAGTAAGTAGCAGTAACAAGGATGACGTCACCGTTCTGGACATGATCAAGTAAGAGGAGGAGGATTCCTAGTCATGTGAGGTACTGATATAAAGAGGTTTTGTCGATGACTCTGATATTCTATTGACTTGATTTTGGGGATCACTTTGGTTTTATTGGACTTGAATTGATTTATTTTCTAACGAATCAAGTCCCCAAGTGTTGAACAACCAAGAGGTGTTTATTTACTAGATAGACTGTTACGTGTTGAACAGGTTCACGACATCCACTGGTGAATTATGTTGCATGTACTTCAGGTGCCTACTTAAAGGGTATTGAGGTTTCATGTTCTCTTAAGAGGTGTAATGAGTTATCCCCGGTATTTATCCTTCCTCAAGTGATGAAGATCTACTGTAGAAGAGGCGAAAATAGATATATGAGGATGCGGGTGTTACCTTGCCGTGAGGATATGAGTTTTGGTATATATCGTTTTTTTGCTGGTACCGTTGATGATCAGACCTTCTGGTTGAAAGATGTGACTGTGTTGGATCTTCAAAAGTGAAGGAGACTTCATTCCCCAAGTGTATATTACTTGGATCCGGTACCAGTCAGAATATAATTTTATAGTATCGTCACAGGTCCATGCTTCCAGGAATTTGACAGAACAAGGGAAGACGCAAGAGTTAGAGTCGTCATTTGTTGTCGTTGAAGTGTTGGGAGTGGAAAGAGTAATTGAATTGAAGTTAAATCCATCATATTCTTTTGGGATGTTGAGGTGTAACATGGATGATCTACGACCTTGCGCCTTTTCATTCTCCTTAGACTCACAAGCTTGATGAATTCATCTAGAGCTGGTAACGGGATGATATATCCCTATGGTCGTCATTGTTCTTTAATCTTCTTGACTCAAAGCATAACATAGTGAAGTGTTTCCATGAGGGAATGGTACCAGAGTGAGGGATACCCCTGAGGATTATCATATCTTGACTAATTAGTTAGAATGCATGCCTGGTGCACCCTCGAGTGGATTTGCTGTTGACAATCCTCAGTTTGTAAAAAAGGATTGCGAATGATTCTTCTATATTGATGTTTCTGGGGCTTTGGGAGACACCATGAATATAGAGGATGAAGACAAGTCTGAGTATAAAGATCATGAAGAAGCGTCCCACATTGACGAACTTTACGAAGAATCTGACCCTACTGCTATTGATGGAGAAGTAAGCAATAGAGATAAAGTAACCCCAGGCTCCTCTGTTAGATTGGATTCATCTTATATAAGTTTCTTATCTTTATGACCATGATGGGACTTGTGAATTCTTCAAACTTCTTACGTAAGAATAATTGAATTCTAATTCACAAAAACTTTACAGATTTTCGTCATTAGAAAATTTCATATGTATAGTGCTTGGGAAAAATGACGTATAATCTTCATATGACCTCCATTTTTGATGATTGACCCATTTATATTTATTAGAAAATAGTTTCCACATCAATTAATGGAAAAATCCAGGTTTTGAGCTTGTCTTGAACGTCGAAACGACCAAACAGTAAAATTCTGGAAGTATCTAGGAAAATTCTGATAGTTTTCATACATGATGTCACTCACCATTTCGGTCATAACTCCTAGATAGTTTATCCGATTGGTGTTCACTTTTAGTATGTTGTAGTAGACACCAACAGAAAACTTTTGAAATAAGACTCATACTCAGATTCCTTACCAATTTTTGCCAGATTTAGAGTTTCTAGGAAGCAGTGTAAACGGTTTCTGACTCGGATTTTTTCAAACATCTTATAATGGGTTCGGACCATATAATACTTAAAATATTAATTTTATAATGAATGTATATGACATATATGAGTCTGTATAGTGAGTTTAATGGTTCATACTTAAGAATTTTGTGTTTGAGATGTTTTAACCTAATATGTCTGTAACCAATCTACTTTTAGGGGGAGGATGACCAAAATCAGAGAGATGAGCTTGTACGAAGGAACGGGAGTTACCACTTATTTTGATGTGGATAATGTCCTCTTCCATATAGAAAATCATAAGCGGATTCCATCTCGTATACTGGTTGAGGATGGTGCTTCCACGAGTGTTGATATGTAGAACAGTGGTGTAACAGAGAATGTATCAGTTGAGTACCTTAATGCGGGCATTATTGTTGATTTCCACTTCAATAGAATTTGTCCTGAGTACTCACGTGTCAGAGGTTTTACCATCCCATTTTTTTATGTTGATTTATAATGATCCCTCTCTCTCTTAGAATAAAATTTCTAGAGTCATCCTCAAGAGTGAGAAGAAGTTGTAGATGGAGATGGAAACTTTGATCTTGACATGGCATGGCTTTGTCGTCATCTAGAATTTTATGTAAGCGTCTTGTTAAATTAGGTAGATTTTCATGCTTGGATGCAGTCATCAAGGCTAGAGGTGAGGTTGAAAGGATTTTCAGGATTTGAAGCTTGCAACAGAGGTTTCTGAAAGGGAAGAAAGGGGACGGCTCTGACCCATAGAAGGGATGGCTCTGGATTTTGTTGTTATTATTGTAGAGTTTTATCTGGGACGTGGAGCAGAGCTTGTCCCTGGGATGGCGCTGAGACTATAACTGGAGCTGGGGTTGAGGCTGATGGTGAGCGTTCAATTCATGACGCTTGCTGAGATGCAACCTTCCTCTTAAACTCTTCGTTCTGACAGCAGCTCATGGATGATTGATATTGTATTGTTTACTGACCATACGACTACTCCAACAGCTATCTTTACGACTTTTGGGGCCTTTAATCGGCATATGCAGTCGTCAGGATACTTGTCATCTTTCTGGAGCAATCTTCTTATATCTGAGAACTTCTATCCCCATCATAGAGGGAGAATAAGGAAAGATATCCCCTAACGAAGATGTTTTTTGGATGGCGGGAAGGTATGTAGGTTGGTGATGATGAAGTGAGACTGGTCACTCCTTGTCTAGAAATTGTAAAAGTCTCTCCAGATCTTCATTGGTGAAAAGGTTGGATTGTTGGCTCTTTGGTTGCTCTATTTGAATGAGGATTTCGTCATCGTCTTGAATGTTGATTCTAGAGTTGTTGACGTTAGTAGGCTTGGAATTATTGATTGCTACAACTGGTTACATATTTTTTCTGGGAAATGTTGTTCCGTTAGGGTCTTGAGACAAGTGAGTACCTCTTCCTGAGAGGTATCCATGTCTTCTTGTGATCTGGCAAGAATCTTTTGTCTCTGAATCAGATAATAATATTAAACAACGTTCATGTGTTCCTGGCGTTTTCAGCAGTCGGGTCACCAGGAGAAGGCGTGGTGGTTGTTTTAGTAACAACGTTGATGTGAAGAGGATTGGTTACATCAGGAGTAGTTTCAGAACTGCCACCATTGGTGTTAGTAGAAATTACATTAATAGCGTGTTTGGTTTGGGTAATTGGAAGCCCAGGAATTGGATTCCAAGGGAATCAACCCAATAACCCCGAACCAAACATACCAAAAAAATCCAGAATCAAATTCCAAAGGAATCTGATTCCCACATAATCCTTCTTTTTCATTCCAGCAGGATATCGATAGAATATAATCCAATTCCGGAACAAAATCAAGGGAATTAGACTGAAATTACTAGATTACCCTTCAAACAAAACCAAGACCATGGTTATCATTTTTCATTTTCATCTTAGGCAGAGAGAGAAAAGAAGAAAAACCAAACAAAGAAAGGGAGTGATGCAGAACGTCCATGGTTAGATTAATTTTTTTTGTTAAATCTCTTCAACTGCATCTTCTCTAAACCAAATCTGAGTGATGAAGATCGTTCAGATTTTGCTCGATTTCTTCAACTGATCTTCTCTGAACCTAATTGCATCTTTTACCTTACTTCTCTAAACCCTAATTGCATCTTCTACCTTCAAACTACAAAGAAATTTCTCGCGTAGAAGCCACGGAAAATTTCTAGGTTTTATCCCTCTCTCTACTCATTCAAATCAAACAAATTCCAACTTAATTTCCCTATGTTATTATTTGATTGATCCTAAAACTGAAATTTGAAATTGAGTTTGTTTTGTTTTAGGTATTGACAAGTTATTAGGGTTTCTTTGTAAGAGACACCTTCAATTTCTGTTCTGGAGGAATTGGCGAGGGCTCATAAATTTGTTGTAAGGTTCCAGGAAAAGATAGCTGCTGCAAGTAAGATATTATTAGATGTGCTTGATATACATAAGAAATTAAATTTCTAAATACGTTCTTGTTAGACATGTTGTCCTTATCTTAGCTGGTTTTATCTGTGATTTGTGTAATTGTTACAAGTAGTTACTCTTTTGTTGCCTGTTGTGAAATGAGATATGTAACAAATTATCAACGGTTGTTCTAACTGAATTTATTCCTTGGATAACCAGATCTGTGAATAGTATAGCTTGTATTTATTTGTTGTTCTTTAGATGTTTTGTCTACTCTTCTGAAGTGGGTCTGGGTATTTGAGCTTAGTACCGGAAGTTCGTTGTGTTTTGTTGTAGTTTTTAATACTTGAAATTTGTTGGTTCTGGTTGTAATTTGTATGTTTTGGTGTTATTCTAAATGTGGGTTTCTCTTGTTTGGCAGGGCTTTGAGAGGAGGACTGTGTGTTGAGGAGTTTGTGGGCGCGCTGGTAAACTGTATCCGGAAAGTGGTAAGATATGAGTATAGATTCTTTTATTCTCAGTGCTTAAATTAGTTGGGTTGAACATCTGTCTATGTTACTTTTATGCTTTTGCTTCCTTTTTTTTTTTTTTTTTGAAACATGGTTCATAGTTTTTGTCGAACTAGATTCATTTTTCTCATGTTTAAGGAATTTATGCATCTTAAATGGTATGTTATGAAATTCTTTTTGAGCATATACATATTAGTATGTTATGAAATTTGATCATTGGATAGTTTGTTCTATCTGAAACTTAAATTGTGGAACATGTTAAATCATGCCAAAATTATTTGTTTGAGACCTGTTAGTTCTGGGTTTGGTTGTTTATTATAGATTGTTACTATGTTTATGGATTTTTACATTTTTACTTGCTTTTCAGATACTTATAATTCTTAGAGTAACAACAGTATAGAAGCTTATATTCTTCCTTTCTCACCTTTGTTTGTAATAGACACTTGGACACATGCAGATAAATAAGAATGATTGGTTCAAAATATATGCAGGACTTCACACCTAAATCAGTTGGTATGTCGCTCACTTGAGCTTGGCATGTATTGATTTTACAGAATTATTGATCAAGAGTACGATTTGAAACTTTTTTTGACCATATTGAGTTTGTAAAGTCATGGTATCTTAGTAAACTTTGTGTGCATTACCTATTTGGGGTTAAGAACAACTAGTTGTTGCTTCAATGTGAGAGCCAGTGTTAGAGTGATCTCCTGATGCTATAATTAATCCGAGAGTGAGCCTAATGTCAAGCTTAATATTTGGGAGCATGTGGCGTCAAGCTTTAACTGAGCTAGAGCCTGGCATCAGACTCATTTTTAGTTTGAAACTCTATATGCCCCAGCTGCATTTCGTAAGTTACCCACTACAAGCAATAAAATTTGCTGCTTTAGATTTTGCATGAGAAAATACTTCACCGATGACTGCTGTAAGAGTTATGTTGGTATCTCATTACTCATGAGCTCACATTCATGTCATGTGGTTTATGAACTTAGTATATCTTGTTACACATGAGCTCACATTCATGTCATGTCCGGTCCGAGACTCTGTTTTTTTTTAGTCTTGAGACTGGGTTTATAGAGTTGGGATTCTCTTGCAGAGATCTTACAACTGGGGTTATAGAGTTGGGATTCTCTTGCAGAGATCTTACAACTGGGTTTATAGATTTGGGATTCTCTTGCAGAGATCTTATGACTGGTAGCGTGCTCTTAATACTTTTTCTAGCTTTAGATGTTCTAGTAGAAACTGGGTTTCATGTACTTGCATAAAAGTGAGATAGATTGTTGGATATTTGAGGGATGCCAATTCCCTTATGAAACTTTTACATATCTTATCTTCTAAAACATACGTCCATCCATTTACTTTTGTAACAGAGACTAGTGCTATGATTTTTAGAACTGAGTAAAAGCTCAGCAGTTAAAATAATATTAAACAGGGAAAGTGTGTGTGTGCTTTTGAACAACATGCTTCAATTTGTGGTGTAATAGGGAGTCTGTTAAAATGATGTAAACAACTTATTTTATTGTCTGAATCAGTGATTTCATTTGGGTATGGTTAAGGTAATAGGTTTTCAATAGTTGTTTTCCAATTTTTTGTTTGCTTGGATGCTAACTTATCAGTTTTAGACAAATTTCACTATGTGGTGCTATGTTTTTTTTGGGTAATGAGTAGTAGCTCAGCAGTTAAGAAAGTTTTAGCAAGGAAAGTGTGTGTGTATATGTGCAGTTGAATAATAGCTTTCAAATGCATCAGGAGTTTTTTTTCATTATTGCTTCATGAGGTTCTTTTCCACTAAGTTGTTTGCCTTGTTCTCCTGGTCCTCTATTTTTTGGCTGGTGTGTTTTCTTATGTTCTTGATATTTCAATTTTTCTTTTCGCTTTCTAGCTTAGTGATTGTTTCTGATCCACTAGTTTTCTTAACTTGTCTTTCAGCTATTTTTTTGGCTTTCTGGTTTTTTATGATTGTTGATAAGTCCTTTATTGTGAGTCTTGTGGCTTCTTCCATCTATATGTAGGTTTTTATGGCACATGTGTTGGTTTCGTTTCTTTTCTTTCGATGTTGGTCTATCTATTGTTTCTCTTCAGTTTTGTGTACTTAGTCTTATGACTAGGGCTTTCAACGGATGCTAACGAAACAGATATTGGCTCAGCCGGTTCCGATATCCGATAAATTCCGACGGAATCTTAAACTTCATATCCGATTCCGTTTCGTTAAGCTTATCGGATATCCGATAAATATCCGATAGCTATTATTCCACCTTAAAGCAATAAATTTGCATCCTCCTAATAAAAATGTGCCAATTTGCAAAATGTATGTTCAGATTAGTTATTGAAAAATGGAGATATATTACAAAGAAAAGGGGATGTACTAAATGTTCACAGTTACAAAAATTCCAAGCTAGAGAAATTTGATAGCAAAGAACTCCAGATACAGAGTTAACAATACAAGCACAAGCTAGGAAGGTGCCACACAAAAAAGTTATTCCAGCTAAAAACTAAACTCCTAAAGGTGCATGTATTCCAATGAGTTATAGTACTCTAGAATAAATGGGGAACCTATATAAATGATGGAGCAGTGCAGTGCACAAATCACCGTTCGTGTGTTCAGCTCTGTTTCCCTTAGTTGAGCTACAAGTTTCTCGGTTTCGATCTGTTACGGACATTGAGAAAATAATCATTGAAGTGGAAACTAGTATTGTTGTGATATATAACTCTCGAATATTTATAACCTGTGAAAACTTTAAGGAATCGTCTAACTCAGGAGAAAGAACAAGATGCATCAAGTAGGCTGTGGATTAAGAATAGATAACAGAAAAAAGTTGCATGAAGATATTGATAAAAACATGTACCTGCACTTTGATATAAGGTGCAAGAAATCGAACAAAGATGATGCCCAAGGTGACAATTGTGCTGAAATGATATCAACTGGAAACCCTTTCTTATGTAGTGCGGGTATTTCCTTAGGCGATTGCATCACTTCTGATTGTGAGAAAAACACCATGAAAACTATTTCTTAACATAAGAAATAAAGTTGATATAAAACAAACTTGCAAGAGAGTATGCACTTCAGGTATACTTTCACTAAGTCCTTCAGGTAAGAGAATCACCCCATGATATTTATCTGAAATTATATACGTTCAACATATGTCAAGACTATGGTGAATCAACAACCAGTTTGGAACTTACAAGAACAACATACAAACTCATGACCACCAAACCAAAATAAGGAAAAAATAAAAATTTAATGGTTTCTTCGTATTCTTTCAGTTAACTAAGAATTTCAATTAAAAATTTGACTAAACACAAAGACGAAATTGCAAATACTCATTCGTTGATTTGTAGGAAACACGAATTATCAAAGAAATTCTTATCAAACATTCATTAGCAAAAACATAACTGAAAACCATAGTTGAGAAAGGAAGAAAAATCCCCACCTCTGCGAGATGAACAACTCGCCGAATATGGAGGTGGGTTGAGTTCAGATTTTCCTTTAAAAACTAAAAATCTCTTGTCTTCTCAAGATGGTTTTGAATGGGAAAATGAAAATCAAATTTGGTAAGAAGAATGATATGGAATAAGAAAAGAAAATAAAAAGATTCTGAACCAAATACCATTACACGACCACGACGACGACCATTAGGTTTTGGTTTTGGGGGTTCTGCAGACAGACATAGATTGCTAGGGTTTCGAAAGAAAAAAGAGGCAAACATTATTGGAAGATGATATGAGGTTTTAATCGATGGTAAAGCGGTTGTTAAAGGGATTTGGGCGTTTATGATGTTAACAGTAATAATTACCTCAAGGAGTTCCACTGAAGCAGTCGAATTCAATTCAGAAATTATCAACAATTTCAATCCATTCAATTAACTCAATATCCATCTCCAATTCTTCTCCTGGAACACCAATTTCATCTTCTAACTTCAAATTACATAAACCCTAATTTCAATTTAAAAATTGGGGAAGAACATTGTAACCCTATACTCGTTAGAGAAAGCCGAGAGAGTCAGAGAGATGATGGTGGTGACGAAGAACGGAAGAAGATGTTCACTGAAGAAGAGGAAGAGAAGATGTTGCTTAAGAATAGATAGGTAGTCTATACTCGTTAGTTTTTACTTACCCCATTTATCGGTATCGGATATTATCCGACGGATACTGGCTTAGCCGGTTCCGATATGATAACACTAAATATCCGATAGAAATATCCGCTTCTGATATCCGATATCCGTTATATCGGATAATATCCTATAGGATCCCGGATTTTCGGAAACGGCTATAGGATTTCAGATTGGGATTGACAGCCCTACTTCTGACTTTCATCTTTCACCTGCAGACTCATTTTATTCTCCCAGAGAATATAATACAGAAGGATTCAAGGTCAAACCTTGAGCAAACTGTGGAAACACTCAAATGTGCTGGAGTCCCCGAAGATGAAATGGCTAACTTGGAGAGACATTTAGCACCTGTAGCGTAAGATAATAGTACCAGAAGACTGGGATTTGTAAGCCCAAGATTTGAATCACAATCTAGTGTCATCCATACACCAGATGGTGGGAGAAAGGTTTTTACATATCAGGACGTGATTGAATTACCTGAATATGATGATGAGGAGGGAGATAAAGAAGTTGAAATCGCACAAAGAGATGTCCCTGCTGCGGTGTTTGGGGATTTGGCACAGAAGGTAGTAGAGGAGGTGGGTGAAGATGGGGATGTCAGAAAGAGGGAGAGTGACAGCAAGCTTGTGATAGGCACATTTTTGTGTCTAAATTGCGCCCGAATATCTGCTTCGATAGTACTCGATTTTACACTTATTATGCCTTTTTATGTCTTTGTAGGTATTTTTGTGAAATAAACATTTGCGGAAAAATTGGCTCGAAAAGTGTTAAAGGCACCCGGGAAATGGATTAAGGCACCCACACTTTGGATTTGGGGCACCCCCTTTACATTTCAAAAATCCGAATTTGGAGGGAATGAAACTCATCTCGTGGAGGAAGTTCTATCAACATGATTTACGTGTTTTTTGGGATATTTGTGATTCTATTTGACCCAAAAGCTACAAGAGTTCAACACAAGATTAAACACATCGATTTGGAGTGATTTACGCCGGAAAATATTGCGCAATCGTGAATTTGGATGGAAAATTGGATTCCGGCTTGGAATCGGATTTGTGGAGATTTGGATAGATTTTAACGTGTTTGAATGGGTTTGGAAGACTCCCTAGGGTTTTTGCAACCTATATATACCAAGAGAATTGATTAAAAAGGGGGAGACAAGCTCGGAGAAAAAAAAAAGGAGCTCGCCGGTACACTCACCGGGAACTGCCAGCGATCCGGCACCGGCCGGCCAACTGTTCTTCATCAGCTGGAGCCGGAGAAGACAAGCAAGCAACACAGATAAGCGTTGCAGTTCCTGTTGCGTTTCCT
>JAJJMC010015431.1:3741086-3831671 GCA_023531435.1 Papaver californicum | reverse complement strand
CAAGTCTGAGAATCGAATCTATTTTACCACTATATAAAATCACATCAGCTTGCCGCCCTTGGTCTGTTTTCTTTGTTGTTGTGGTTGCATGTGGTAGTAAAGGAGTAATGATCACATTGGATTTGTAGACATATGTAATAGTCATCACCATCGTGTAGAAGTTTTTGGTAAAAATTTACAGTGTTCAACTTTGGTTGGTGTTTGTATATATATTGAGAAGTGTCTAATTTTGAATTTTAAAATTTTAAGATTTTAAAATTTTAAAATTTAAAATTTTGAATTAGTTAAGTATAGGTATTAGAATTTCAAAAGTAAGGGTATTTATGAGATATTATATATTTAGATTACCATGTAATTTAATTCCCCTAACCAAATACTATTTTCTTGATTAAGAAATCCATTTCTTGGAATTCAATTCTAGGAATTGGATTACCCTATAATCCAATTCCTTGGATTTGAAAATCTTGAACCAAACGCATTTAAGAGTTGAAACCACTCCATACCTAAGATCCATCTTTTTGAATGACTGAAAATTGGCTTTTTAAAATCGACAGGTTGATAGTGGTCACCAATTTTTTTAGGGTAAAAACAAATGTACTTCAAAAGAGTACTTTCAGGTAGGTTTTGAGAGCTCAAGCTCGAACAGGACGAGCCTAAACCAAGAAATGGTCGTCAATGTCCTGCTTTGATCACAAAGGTGGAGAAAATTGGGTAGGTCTTAGGGAAGAGAAGCAAAGAAGGTTGAGAAATATCTGTGTGATAAGTAATTGTAGTGTGTGATAAAGAATGGATTTTCTCTGGGATGAATCCATGATTCTGTGTATCTTGTCTCTTAGTTCTATGTGTCGTTGTTTGGAATAATGTATATTTATATTTCTGGGAAGTCATGTCTGAAAAATAGGTATGACCACTAGTATTCCTCATGCTCTCAACTTTCCCACTACTTGTGACCTTCTTGTTCGTGGATGTGGCCACAACGCACGATTACCGTAGACCGCCAGACCAATACCCCAAGGAGAATCCCCTCATGTGTTGTATTTGATATCTCGTAGAAAAATAGTGGAGTCATGAACCACTACCGTTTTGATTAGGTCAAGTCAAGTCAATGACTTACTAAGTAAGTAAGGCAAGTTGCGCAACTCAGTAAATTAACAATCAGACTGATTAGTGCCAAGTCTGGTAGGTTTAGTGGTCATGTACTAACTTAGGAGTAGTATGGATATTTTAATAGCCAAAAGTCAGCTTAGAAGTGACAAGGCATAATTATGGAAGTGTTTGAAGCCAAAAATGCGAGGAGGTTCCTAAGAAAAAAGACTTATTAGATAACCATATAGGGATAGCGCTGGCATTAGGCCAAACTGAAAAACAATAGCGCATCTCTAAGGGAAGCAGCTAACAGAGCTAGGGTTGGTTGTTTAGTGTAAAGTAATATGTCGCTAAGGGAAGCAGCTAGCAAGTCTAGCGCTATCTCCTTAGAGCAAAGTAATGCATCGATAAGGGAACAGCTAGCAAGGCTAGTGCTACCTCCTTAGCATATATGGTAGTACATCGCTAAAGGAGCAGCTAGTAAGCTAGCGCTATCTCCTTAGCGCAAATGGTAATGCATCGCTAAGGAAGCACCTAGTGAGGCTAGTGCTATCTCCTTAACGCAAATAGTAATGCGTCTTTGGGATGCTGCTAGCAAAAAAGCTAGTGCTGGTTTTAGTCAGCGTGAATATGATGCATCCCTGAGACGTTGCTTTAGTGGAGATAGTGCTAGCATATTGCTAGCGTAGGAAAAATATAGGGATAGACTAAATTAGAGGCACGGTGCGTCCTTGGAGGTATTGCTCTTTGATTGTGGTGCGTCCAAGAGGAACGATGCATAATTTTTGGCTTGTCCTTAAGCAAAATGCTAAAAAAAAAAGTGGCACCTTTTAAGCTCAGGACAGTAATTTGTGAAATGTTCTTTGCGAACAAGTATTAAGCTAAAATGCTTCTTCGGGGATTAAGCATTAGCTATTCCCAGATTTGATAAATATTATTAGAACATCGATGCGCATTCGAGACGAGTTCAAGGAATTCAGCCGTGGAATTTATGCGACTTGAGACTGATTCGATGTGGCATATATATTGTGAATATTAGAGAGGTTACGGGATCAGTTTAGAATGCCAATAGTTGTTTCGAGAAACTGTATTCTTAATTTGCTTGCGGAACATATACGTAGAGAAACAGTATTTCGTGTTTTGGTATAAAGCTAGGAATATGCGCATGCGTATATACTTCTATGTTCATGCTGCTATGAAGAGGGCAATTTTACGTTTCTATCTCTTGTCAAAAACTCACCACCTATAGCATGGAAACTCAAAGAAGGTTCGGGTTTAAAACACGAAGAATGTTTCCACATCCTCAAAGTCCTGAACCGATTTAACACCGAACTGTTCAATAGATATCAAGTACCAAAGCAATCCCTTTACGAGACGACAAACATTTCTCAAGGGTCTCCGTCTACTTATTCTTCACCAGAAATAACCTCAACCCCACAACCCAACGTAGACGTATCCCAGCATGTTAATACTAATCTTAATGTTAATGAAAATACATAAATATTTTATGGACCAGGCAAGAAAAAAGTTAAACGGATCAGAAAGGCGGCTCAAGAAGCCACTGAATCTTCAACATTAGATGTCAATTTTTAAGAATTTTTAAAAAAACAAGAAAATACTGATATTGGTAAAATGGCATAACGTAAGAAAATGGTTGTAAAAATTATGAGAGGTTGCAAGGCACTCTAACATAATCTTTTTAACGCCTACATGGGAAGAATCTTGGGAATGAATAGGTCAAACATGAATCAAATACAACTGCGATTGTGGCAAGAAGAAGTAAATTCTTGTGAGGGTTTCTTCTTCCAAAATTATCCCACAAGTGTTTAGTGAGATCCTCCTTTATCCTAACATATAATCCTCGATCTGTGTTCAATTCTAGCTTCGACCATTTTATACTCTCTTGCTGGCACATTGTGTTGGGGTTGAACATCTTTCCTCAAATCTTGATGTGGATAACTTTTCCAATTGGGATCCCACCGGGTCTCCTCGATTACCATATTATGCAAAATGATACAGGTAAGCATTACCTTATTCATTTCTATTGGTTTAAACGAACGATATAGTCCATAAATTATATAGAACTTCCTCTTTGAAACTCCAAATGCTCGTTCGACATCTTTCCTAACCACCACCGGCTTGGTGTTAAAATACTATTTGGCATGCTCGCCTTGGGATACCTGAGCGTAAGCTTGAACTAAAGTTGACCACTGTGGATAAATTTTATCCGCCAAAAAATACCCACTTTGATAGTTATTGTCGTTGACGATGAAATTTGAAGCTGGAGCAGTTCCATACTTAAGCTCTTCAAACAAAAGCGATTTATGCAAAACATTGATGTTGTTATTTTAACCGGGTAGTCCAAAAAAAACATGCCATATCCAGTAATTATAAGAGGTCGTCACTTTCAAAACAACAGTTGGTTTTGTGAAGTGTCCCTTATACTGACCTTGATAAGCATAAAGACATCCATGCCACACCCAACGCATGCAATCAAGGGTACCTAGCATTCTGGTAAATCCTCTTTTGGTGTTTTCAGCTAGTAGTCGGTCGATACCATCTTGCGTTGGTTGTCGTAAAAAACATGGACCAAAATGGTTGACTATAGTATCACAAAACATTTTGAGATTTTCGTATGTTTTTGTTTTTTCCATAGGACAATACTCATCACAGGCATCCGCCGGCACACAATAACCTAGAATCCTTAGGGATACAATGTCTATTTTGTTTAGGACTATGTCCTCGTATGTTTAGTGCATCAAATTGATAGTTGAATTTAGGTTTTACCCGACAAAGCTCTCTAATAACTCGCATGACCAAGTGTTGTGGCATACGGAAGCGACGTTGAAAATCCTCATCAGTGTATACACTTCTATTATTAAAATAATCACTCATCATTTGTTGATGTCCTTCCTCTCGATATCTCCACGTCCATCTTTTTCTCAATACGATCTTGGTTATGGTCTCATGGTATTTGCCCTGAGTATAATTGTATCATATGGTTGGTCATCCTTCTCTCATCATTTGAATCTTCATCCATTTGATCAATATGTAGCATAATTACATGAGTTTGTTGGAACCATAGTTCCCCTATCATTTGTGCTTCTTCATTTTCCACTTCAAGATCCATAAGTTGAGAACAAGAGTTTTAGATGGAAAGATTAAGATTGAAGTGAAAGTAAAAGAATTTTTGATTCCAGAAGGTGTGATTTTGGAGTTGAATTTAGTTAAATTTATAGGAAGAGAAATAAGAACCGTTGAGATTCGGCCGTTGTTGAATCCCAGGATAGAACGAGCGGCTCAGGTTGATTCGATCGTCTGAAATTGAATCAATCGATTTAACTTGATCCTCAATCGGCAAACCCCACCAAATACCAATTTACCAATTCATTTTTTTGGTTTGCCAATCCTACTGTGGAGGTATATTTGACAAACTAGCTAATATATCATACCCACTAGAATTGCTCTAAGCCTATCATCCTTTGGCGCCTTTGAAGGTCAGGAGTGGTTTCTTTTTAAACTAGGGACTCCAAAGTCCCCAATAATTACAGCCAATTAGGGGTGAGCATTTGGCCCGAAATCCGCGGATTTAATCCGGACCAACCGTATTTTTGTGGGTGGGTGTCCGGACCATTCACTAATGGGTTGGATGTGGATGGGATTTTGAAATCCAACATATTACGCATTGGGCCCGGGTGCAACCTTGAAAATCCGTTGGACACCCGGACCCGTTAGTACATTTTTGATCAAACTTCTTCAATACAAATATGAAGTCAGTACATTTGTTTTTTGCCAAATTAGGTATTTCTTTCATGTCATACTTTGATGATCTTATAAGATACAAGAGCAATATATGTATAGGTGGACATACTTGATCTCAAACACCAAAAACGTCTTATTTCAAAAGGCTCGGGTTTTTCTTCCTCTTCAAATTTTGAGTAACTTCAAAGTATTACACTTATATCCGATTTTAAACTCTTAAATAATGCAGTTTTATTTCTAAAATGATCCATAAACTTGTTGCCTCTATTTCTCTACTATAAACTTTAATTATAAGTAAGTCCATTGGATTATTCGCATCCAATCCGTACATCCATTGGATACAAATCCGTTGGATAGGATTGGGTGTGGATACTAAATTTAAAACTCGTTATGAATTGGATTGGATGCGGATAAGGTGAAATCTGGTCCATACCAGCCCATACTCACCCCTACAGCCAATCGATTTTACCACCATGGCATTGGAACCTCACCCACTTGGTTACAACCTCCAAATGTTAAACCCAGTAAGTGTACAGTATGCCATCTTTCGTCGTTGGACCTTGTTTGTCGATCGACATTGTTTACCCGAGAAAATGAGATCCAAATTACAATCAAGCATAAATTATATTGTGATCTCTAATACGGTTCTGGATGACCTGGTGAAGAAGTCTTGATCAGGCAAACGAATTTCCAGACTCTCACTTTGCCTAGAGTTTATCGTGGGCTTGTGCACAATAGTAGTCATTGGTCTCTGTCAACTCTCATGAGAGTAGCCCATGTTCTTCAGTTTGGACAATTCCTTACTGATAGTGAAGAATGTTGATGATAACTCAATGGGATCAGTTCTAGAACACTGAGTTATTGACATTTCACATGTGGAAGATCATCGTTTTCGATTATCAATTGATTATTGTTCATCTGTTCCATTTCAAACGGTGAGTGGTTTAACTCTTAATAGTTGATTTGATTACCGACCAACAAGGTACAAGGGGTTCACGAGGTAAATGTATAGGTGTTGGTTGCCCATCGAAACACCTGTACATTATTTTTTGTACTCTCTCTTTTCTACGAGTTTAATTAGTAAATGCTCACTGATGCATTTCTTCAATCCTTCATATTTTTTCTCTTTTTTTAGACTACTTTTTCATCTCCACAAATCTCTTTACATTTTCATATATGGATCAAAATCTCTAAAATTCTTAGAACATAATATTTTTACTATCTTGCTCAATATTTTATATTTTTGGTGGGGAAAGTCATGTGTTTAAGTCAAACTGCTTACAATTTGCCAATTCGCAAGCTCTTAATCTCGCCCTCACAATACCGCGCCCATTTACATTACTTAACGAAGCTCTTGCCTCTTTGCTGTGAGCAAGTTGTTGACAATACAAAGTGATAAAACTATAATAAGACCCTGATAATTGCCTTCCGCAGCTCTGAAGGGATTCTATTGGCAGAAAGAATTTCGCTAAACTATATCCTGTTAACCAGTTATCAGGTTTACAGGTATTTATATACAAGTAATGGACACTTCAGAAAAAATAAAACAGGAGAAATTTGTACTAATACAACAGCCAAATCAAGCAGACTTGACCAATTCGAATGCATACCAACAAAGGCATGGGAGCACGAATACAATACATGTGAAAGTGCGCAACCTCTGTTATCAACTAGAGACTCGGACCACTGACTTCACTAGTTGAAACTAGACCCTAACCAACCAACTGGGCTATTCAATGTTGATCAGGAGTAGTTTCTTATTCGCACATATTCAGAAAGCAAATCACGGGGAAGAAAATAAAAGAAGAGAAATACAAGAAATATGCACAAGTCTAAAACATGAACGATACCAAAGCAAAAATATAGCCGAGTATTGCAGGCAATATTAACGCCAAATTAGGCTTCGCATGTTGAGAACTAGAAGACTGAGGAGGAAGTTTAGGAAGGCTTGAAAGATTTAGAGGATTAGCTACACCATTAATCTGGAAACTCCACCCTAATACGTAATGATATGTCAGCACAGTCTGGGTTGAGGCTGAAAATCCGACGTACATTTCATCTAAGAAAATGGTTGAGAGATCTTTGGAAAATGACAAGAGTGGAATATCTGGCTTCGATGTGTTAAGTGGAGCTAATGTTACAGTAAGTCTCTTGTCTATTCCATCGTATTCTACCCACACTTGAACCGGTTCCCCGCTGTCAACATTTATGTGCTTGTATTCCCCATTAACGAAGTATGCATGAACAGTGGAATTCACAAACTTTAAACTGTTAATATAAATTCCAACATGCGGACCCTGGATGGTGTCAAACTCTAAGACTATAGAGACTATCTATCTCCACCGTAAGAACATTGTTTGTTGACTGTCCGTTGCTGCTCTGGTTGAATAAGCTGAGGTATTGGTTCGCTGATGCTCCTGGCAGTGCTCTTTGAGGTGCAATAACAAAAGCCACCCCTTGACCGCTTAATTTGTTGGCCCCAAACTCAGATGCAATTGCAAAGACAAAAGTGGTCGAGAAGGATACACTACCCTTCAGTTTTAGTGTTCACGAGTAAGAAATGCGGTTTGAAGTCATTATAGGTAAATCCTTGATCTGAATCTAATGCTAAACCTGGATTAATAATCAGTAGGAGAAAGAAGAAAATGTAAACCTTGAAATAAATGATCCGGATCATTGTTTGTGTGACTTTCTGTCAAGAAAGATACTGTATATACTTAGTTAACTATGGATATGAATTAAGAGATTGTGTGATTTAATTTGGTAGAGAGCATATGGACCTATAAATACAAGTCCATAATTGACAGAATAAGAGAAGAAAGTTCAAGGAACAAGCATCCTTAACATTTAATAATGGAATCAAATTCCAAGAGCCAGTTTCTATTTTGTCAAGGTTTATCAAAGGCTTTTGAACAGTTCATTTATCCAAGTTCCAAGGCATTCAGTCAGTGGTATGAACCATTTCAAAAGCAGTCGTTGAACAATTCCTCCGGAACATGCATTCCGATTGCTTCCAAATTTCTTTGTTTCAATATAAATTTTCACAAACAAAAACGACTTTGTCTATTAGACTATACATATACATATACATATACTAGGTGAATGATAGTTTTTTTTTTTTATTTACGCTGAACTATTAAAGCCAATCGATTTTGCAACTATGGCATTGGAACCTCACCCATTTGGTTACAACCTCAAAATGTTTAAACCCAATAAGTGTGCCATCTTTTCGTCGTTCCACCTTGTTTGTTGTTCAACATTGTTTACACAAGAAAATGAGATCCAAATTACAATGAATGCACAAACATAAATTATATGTTCATCTCTAATATGGTTCTGGATGACCTGGTGAAGAAGTCTAGATCGAATTTCCAGACTCTCACTCTGCCTAGAGTTAATTGTGGGCTTGTACAGAATAGTAGTCATTGGTCTCTGTCAACTCTCATGAGAGTTGCCCATGTTCACTTTGGGCAATTGCGTACTGAAAGGGATAGTAAATGTTGATGATCACTCAATGGGATCAGTTCTAGACCACTGAGTTACTGACACCGCAAAATCCATATTTCATATGTCAAAGACAATTGTTTTCGATTAGCAATTGATTACCGTTTACCCGTTTTATTTAAGTTGTCGCATCGGCGAATTCCATTGAAAGCGGTGAGTGGTTCAACTCTTAATGTCTATCATCTCTGCTAGAAAGACATTTATTTCATATGCGGATATTTCAATCCGGTGCATGGGATTCACGAGGTAAATAATATAGTTGCCCTTCAAAACACTCATATAATTATTTTTGTAATCTCTTTTGCTACGAGTTTAATAAGTAAATTTTGACGATAAAAAGGAAAGGAGAAAAGAACATACATGTTCATGATGTAAAACAATATGGTCCCACTGGTGTGTGTGTGTTGGACCCAATTTGAAACCCCAAATGTGCACAAAACCAATGGTCTGGTCTCGTCTGGTCTTTGGTTTGGTCCTTTTAGCATAAATACAAAAAAGTTGATTAACCGAAACAATGGAGGGGAATATTATAATTACTTAGTAATAATTCATTCAAATCCCCTCAAAATTAGAAAAAAGAAGAAAAAATTAAAAGTGAGACAAGTGTAATCAAGTAGTCTTAGACATTTGATGAGTTTTGAACAAGATGATGATGATGATGGTTTCACTATTATTACAAATCTCGTGAATGAATCAAATGATGATTTGTTTTTTTTCTTTCTCTTTTTCATTCATTTATATATGTATAAACATGATTATTTAGCATAATTTAGTATTATCTTTACTTTTTTTAACTACAGATGAAATGTTAAAAGTTGAAACTATTAGTACTTGGACATTTGACTAGTTTTTTGGTTAATATAAATCATTATAAACGTTGTCAAAATTGGATGGTTGACGAAAAAATAAAAATTTTACCCCAAAAAAAAAATTATCAAAAAAAAAAGTGTAGCTGTTGAAAGAACTTGCACAAGAGATGTAGTACTGAGGGTCTACTGAAACATGCTATGTAAACTACTGAAGTCTGCGCTTTCCCTTGAGGTCAAAAATTGTTTACATCTGATCCGAGTAAATGGAAACCATTTTGACACCCGTAGTATAGACTTTCTGCTCTGTCGTAGCTTAACCTAATGGAACTTTCATTTGATTTCTTCATAAAACCATTATAAAAATTATTTTTTTCGATCGATAAATAATTTAATGCTAACGAGTTTCTAATTTAGATCAATAATATTATTCACTGGATTTACCACTATATTACAATGACATCGGTATTATACAAAAATATTACTGAAGTTAGGATTGTATTACTGAAGAGATTTTACTTCTGCGTGAAACCCCATGGATTAGCTCGGATGGGGTGTTGAAAACTTGAAACTCATGGGATAATTACATGCGACATGACTTTAAAATTAGATTATGAATTAAGCACATCAGGTTGTCACTTACAATTCACAACCCCACAATCACATTACTTTTGTTTCCCCTTTCCTCTATGACTAACGAGTAAATAATATCCAATGTCTCCCTGTTGGTCAAATGTGTTGGCTGAATAAGACCTAGAATACTTGACCATACCTTGCATAGTTGCATGTTGAACCCTTTTTTCTTTTCTTTTTTTGCACCCAAAATAAATTAGTGATCTTATTTTACCTTGTGGTATCACTTTTCCTTTTAAAATCTACTCCTGGATAGGGCTGTACAACGGGCGGGCGGGTCGGTTTTGGGGTAAAACCAACTACCAACCCGTCTAGAGGCGGGTTTTGATATTCAAAACCGTATACCAACCCGTCCACATGCGGGTCGGGTCGGTTTCAACCCGATGCGGGTCGATCGGGTTCGGTTTATTTCGTTGGTTAACCCGTGGCAGATAGAAAAAAACTGGCAGCAAAAAACACTAAAAACAGAAAAAAAAAAAAAAAAAAAAAAAAAAAAAAAAAAAAAAAAAAAAAAACAGGAAAGAAAAGGCAGATAGAGATTGAGTTGATGAATCACCCATTAAGCCTCCTAAGAAACAGCAAAAAACACCAAACATCGTCAAAATATAATAACAAATACAATTATACAAGGGATATACACTAGCAACAAAAATAAGGATTAATTTATTTTCTTTGCTTTCTTATCATTTGTATGGAGTTGAATTTATATCGTTATCTTAGAAGTTCATGTGGCAATTATAGAACTTGAAATGGTAAGATTTTTAAATGATTTCTGAAAATTTTAGTTTGGAATAGTCTGTCTTTGGAAATTTGTGTAGGCTTCGTTACACAATGAAAATGAGTGATTTTTGGCTCATTTGAAACTAGAAAGAATAAGCTAGCACAATAAAATTGTAAGAAAATACAGTAAAGTTTATAGCTATGTTAAAAAGACTCATAAAAAACAGAACATGAATCCCGTATTCAGAAAATGCAGTTTCGGCAGTTTGAAATCAAAAATTCGTACAAAAATCATTTCTCAATGGAATTCAGAAATTTTGGTCTTGTTTGAAAGCTGAGAGAGTCCTCTTTGACATAAAAATAATAGGGAAGGGTATTGAAGTACAGGTCAGTGTGAAAAAATCTTGACAAAACAGTACAGCAACACAGGTTCAGAATAAACGGGTTAAACGGGCGGGTTCGGGCGGGTGCTATATTAAACCCGTAAACCGACCCGTGGTGACCGGGTTTTAAATTTTCAAAACCATATACCAACCCGTAGCGGGTCGGTTCGGTTGTAAAACCCACGGTTTTGTCGGGTTCGGGCGGTTACGGTTTTTCGGGTCGGTTCCTGTGCAGCCCTACTCCTGGATGAAGTATTTTTATTAATCTCTATGAGGTCTTTTTACGTGATTTACTGAGACATTCTTATATTATATAAAAATAATAAAAATTCAAATTCATCGATCTACAAGATAATAATCCAACAACGCTATACAAAAATAAAAATAAAAATAATATAAATTCAAATTCATCAATCTACAAGACAGCAAGGAAGAGTTGATTGACTTTGTTAATGTAAGGACATAAATTCATCAGTTCCACGTGTTTACATCATAAGAAGGAAGTATCACATTACGATACACCGAGAAGTACAAGAGCAAAATAAATGATAAAGGAAGACAGCTATAAAACATTTATCACACATCAACTGACACCGGAAGCAGAAAAGTCAGACTAGATTAATGCATATAAGACACGTGGAAAGAACACAAGTTACAAGAAAAAGTATCACTAATAGACAAGACAATCATCTGCGCGCTGCTATCTCTTGCGCTCCACAAATCATCTGCGTTTTGCTATCTCTTGCGCTCCATAATCATCTGCGCCCTATCACGTGCGCACTATAAATTTCAATCCTGCAAGAGTAGACATGTTCCACGTCAAATTCCACATGTCACACATGCCAACATCCACATAATAAAGACAAATGACCAACAATCGCTCAATCCAAAGAGGAGCTGCGCATCAGCAAGCGGAACTAGCAAGAAGCATCACGGAAGGAGTAAAATGAGTTGCGCCCAAAGTCAAGATAAGATCAAATAGGTCAAATAGAGATAAGAATGAGTGAGGAAAAGGGACCCATCATATTTTGCTATAAATACCGACCCCCGAGTAGAAAGAAGAACAAGAGAACTGGGAGAAAAAACTCTGAAAGAAAATCAAGAAGTGGAAAAAGCTAAGACTAGGTTAAGAACTCTATTGAACTTAAGTTCTCTAATTCTTTATATTAGCATGTGTACAAAGTAAGTGTTTATAAATAAGATACCATATTTTCCTGTGGATGTAGGCTTATTAGCTGAACCACGTTATATATTGAGTTGGTTTTATTTCCATTTGAACTTATGTTCTCGGCATTACAATCTCTCTGTATCAATTACACTTCGAAAAATGTCATTTTTAAACAACTTATGTTTTTAGTTGTGAGGACCCCAAAAAAGATCGTCACAATTTGGCGCTAGAAGGAGGGGATGTGTAAAGGATTTATCCTACCTTATATTAAAAAAAATGAAAGAAAGAGTTTGATACAGGGATTTCGAACCCCGAAAAATGAGATGATTAAGTTCAAATGAGTTTTTGTCAATGGAAATCATTAATTTTTTTTATTTATACAAAATCTTTGATTTATGCAAAGGGCATTGATGAGTAAGAAAAAATTTTGAACTTTAGAATTTCGCGTTACCTCCTTTTTGTATGAATTTGTGTACATTTAAGGAAAATAAAAAAATTATTCAATTTATGAAGTATCTCTTCATTTAAAATTGGTTTGAATTACTTATATTTTTGATTAAATAAATAAGTTTTTTGAAAATCATATAACTTTTATAGAATACTACCAAGGGAATTTTCGAAAGCCGCAGAGGATTGGTATTAGAAGAAAACAGAAAATTACGAAAGGAAGACAAACAAAGCGAAAACATGTCACAAGCTGAAAATTCACGAAATCAAGGGAGTTAAGCAAGAGGAAATTTTCAACAAAGAGAGATAGTAAATAACCCAGAGAGTCAGCAAAGCAATTCAGAGGATTACTCTTCACTTCAGGAGAATAATCAAAACAATAATAAACATAATCGTTCTCCATCTCAGGAGAATACTCAGAACACTATTGATCATATACAAAATTTAATGGAGGATATGAGTAGGATGCGCAAAGAGCAACGAGCTTGTGCTGAACAAATCGCACGATTAACTAAAGAAAATCAAACGTTGAAAGAAACAATCCAGCGGGATGCGGGACCAGCTGCCACAAGAACACGGGGACAAGAAGTAAGTTCCAGTAGATTCGAAGGCAGAAGAGAAAGAAATAATCGAGATCAAAGAATAGTACTAAGATCCACATCACAGCAACCTGGACAAGAAAGGATGAATCGGGCAAACCCAGGACCACAACATGATCAATGGAAAAAATGCTTTGAATCTATGAAGCAAATGAGGGAAGAAATAAGAAATCTAAATAATAAATAAGGTGGGCGAATAGAGGAAGTGTTAAAGAAAGCCAGGCGAACGCCATTGGCACCACATTTAGCATTTGCACCGATGCCCCGAGAATGTAGCACTCCCGTTTTTGAGTGCTATGATGGTACCAAGGTTGTACCATACCAGATTTCGGTTCGTACCGGTCGAGAGCGATACACTGGTATGGCGGTATACCGGGAAATTTCGGTTTCAAATATCGGTGAAATATCGGTCCATATATTTTATACCTATAATTTTATAAAAAAAAATACTAGTTCACATTTTATAACTATAAATATATTTTTAACACGTTATAACAAACGTTTTTCACAAAGTTTAGAAAGAAAAACTAATAATCATCTAAAATATATAGATCCATAGATTTCATTCAAAGTTCAAACTGGAAACACAAGAGAAACAAGACAACTTTAAAGTTCATCGTCCAAAATGCTAATTAAACAAGAATATTACAATTCTAATTGAGATCATTAGATTAATTATAAATATTATCATATCCATATATAATTCTAAAATATCATAAAAAATATGAATAACAATTCAAAACCCTAAAACAAGAATAATTTTCTTTTTTTCATTTTTTTTCATTTTTCAAAAAAAAAAATTAGAAAAAAATCGGTCGTACCGGTATACTGGATTTCGTTTCGGTTTTACCCCGAAATCCGAAATTCCGGCAAAATTTCGGCCATTTCGGCCGAAATGTACTGCACAGGATGGTACCAGGGATCCGACCCCACATTTGAAATATTACAACTGAATCATGGTGCGTTGGGAGCAAGATGATGTTGTAATGTGTCGATGTTTCCCGTCAAGTTTGAAGGGATTGGCACTGGCATGGTATGATAAATTGCAAGAAAGTTCTATTCACTCGTATGCACAATTAATTCGAAAGTTTTTGGAGGCATACATGTACAACAGACCCGTTGACTCGGGATTGGATAGATTATATTCACTCGCTTCATGGCCAGAAGAATCAATTCGTGACTATACAGCTCGGTGGTATTCAATCTGCCAGGCAATTGGAGTTGTTGAGGCAGATGCTGCCATTAACAATTACAAGTGGGAAATAGCTGACCAAAAAAGCCAGCTCTTTGTTGATATTCATAACATCAACCCGAAAACTGAGGGGCGCCTTAGAGAAATAATCGAGACATGTGCGAGACTGCAATACATACAGGGGAAATTTCCAAGGATAGTATCGCAACAGCAAGGAGATGCAAAAAGAACAAATTCGATAGAGACGTCGTCCGGGTCGGGGAAAAGATTTCCAAATAAAGCTGAAACTAGTGAACCGAAGCGTCCACGGACAGAGGAAAGGAAGAAATTTTTTCAAGAACGAGTGTTTACAAAAACTAACACTCCATATTCTGAAATTTTAAAAGTAATAAAAAATAGACCGGACTTTCAATGGCCACCAACAAAAGAGAGACAACCAGGGCACACTCAAAACTCAAAAGAATATTGTGAGTATCATTGTTATCGGGGGCATTCAACCGATCGATGCAGAAACTTAATTGCACTAGTCCAAGGGATGATTGACGCTGGGGAGTTAAAAAAAATCATTCAATCACCTGCACCACTGCCAAGGCTTGATAAAGGGAAAGATGTTAATATCCCCCACAACAATCAGACTATCAATATGATTTCATTTTCAGAATCAAATCCATCATCGATGAATGCAGCAATTGACAGGAAGTTGTACAAGAGAATAATCAACCATGAAGTATTTAAATTTGCAGGGAGGATCACTGAAACATGGGAAGAATGGATGGCTTCCCCACTAACATTTTCAGCAGAAGAGGTATATCAAGAAGTAGAAACTCACAATGACCCGCCGGTTCTCACCCTGCTTGTGTCTGGTTGGAATATCGCAAAGATTTTGATAGACGGAGGAAGTTCTCTTAATGTGTTGTTCTATGACACATTTCTGAAAATGGGATTGAAAGAAGATCAGTTTGAACCATCTCGCTACACCATCTATGGATTCAATGGAATAGCATTGAAACCAAAAGGAGAAGTCACACTCAAAATAATGGATGGACCCTTGAATGTTGCAACAAAGTTCAGTGTGGTAGAAGCGCCCTCACCTTACAATGTCATCATCGGGAGGCATTTGGGTCCATCAGTTGAAAGGGGTCGCATCAACGTACCATCAGTACTTGCGATTTCCAACGCCTCAGGGAGAAATGAAAATTAAAAGAGATTAGAGCATGGCGATAACGTGCGCCCTCACGGAAGCACACATAACTCAAGAAAGAGCTCAGCAAGTGAAAGAAAAGAAGAAGGAAAGGAATGTCCAAGCTAAGGAAGGAGCAATAAATCAGTATTTGTCTGAAGTCGCAACCAGCGAGTCAAGCAATGAAGAAGGAAGAGATTCTGTAGTCAAATGAGATGAGTTAGGAGCAGGAAAAGGGGGTGAAACCTCACAATAGCAGCTCAAGGGGGATCCCACATTCTTAGGAGCCCCCAAATCTGCTTTTTCGGCTCTTGAGGAAACCAAGAGCATCAACATTGGAACGCCAGAATTTCCAAAGGCAATTAAAATTGGAACCCTGATGAGCCCAGAAAGGGAGCAAGATCTAATCAGTTTACTCGAAGAGTATGCAGATGTATTTGCATGGAAAATAGGAGACATGCCAGGAATTGACCCAAGCATTGTTCAACATGAACTGCGTATACATCCGGGCACCATACCATTTTGGCAACGGATGCGAAAATTAGCACCTGAATATCATGATCCGGTAGAAAAAGAATTGAAGAAGCTAATGGACGCAGGATTCATTCGAGAAGTGTGTTACCCAACGTGGATATCAAATATGGTCATAGTCCCAAAGAAGACTGGAGGGGTGAGAATTTGCATAGACGTCAGCAATTTGAATAAAGCATGTCCAAAAGACAGTTATCCACTTCCAAGCATTGATCAACTAGTAGATTCTGTCGAAGGACACGAAGCCTTTTCTTTTATGGATGGACAGTCTGGGTATAACTAAATTGCACTAGCCGAGGAAGATCAAGAACATACTGCATTTTTTACGCCGCGAGGATTGTATTGTTATACGAGAATGCTGTTTGGATTAAGAAGTGCAGGAGCAACCTACTAACGATTAGTGGATACAATCTTCAAACCTTGGATAGGATGCACATTGGAAGTCTACGTAGATGACATGCTGGTAAAAAGCAAGATGGCAAAGGATCATTTACAAGACTTGAGGGAGATTTTCCAAGCTTTGTGCAATTATAAAATGAAAGTCAACCCGGAAAAATGGATCTTTGAAGTTACATCAGGGAAGTTTTTGGGTTATCTAGTCATGGAAAAAGGAATTGAAGCCGATCTAGCAAAAATACAGTCTATTGTAAATATGACATCCCCAAGAAATGTTAAGGAGGTACAGAAGCTGAACGGATGCTTGGCAGCGCTTAACAGGTTCATTGCAAGGTCATCAGATAAGTGCAAACCATTTTTTGATACTCTAAAGAAGGGAAGCAAGTTTATATGGAATGAAAACTGTGAACAAGCCTTTCAGAACATCAAAATCTATCTTGCGACTTTGCCCGCATTACAGAAACCACAGCCTGAAGAGATCTTGGCCCTATATATAGCTGCAACAGAAGATGCAGTAAGTGCAGTGCTGGTGCGAACAAATGATAAGGTGGAAAAACCAATCTACTACATTAGCAAGACTTTCAACCTTGCGGAGAGGAACTATACCAAGATTGAACAGTTAATATTAGCACTGGTATTTGCCACGCAGAAGCTGCGCACATATATTCTAACGCACTACGTACGAGTACCAAGGCTCCGCTGGAATCAGTGTTAAAAAATGCAGGAAAAGTGGGAAGAATTGCAAAGTGGAATGCTCAGTTGGAACAATTTCACATTCTTTTTGAAATGCAAACTGCTCAAAAGTCCCAGGTTTTAGCGGATTTTCTTGCAGATTTTCCATTAAATGATGATTTTGAAATCCAGGGGTTACCAGGAGTAGAAGAGGATGACTCTCAGGACATTTTGGACCCTGTCAATTCTCGGAGATGGAAAGTTTTTGTTTATGGAGCCCGAAATAAAGAGGGGGAAGGAATCGATATTGTAATATCAACACCCACGGGGGAGCGATTGATACATGCTTTTCGTTTAGAGTTTGGAGAGCACACCAACAATATAGTAGAATACGAGGCTGTGGTTCATGCCCTCCGGCTAATTATTGAACTAGGAATTACGGATGTACGGTTGACAAGTGACTCACAATTGATAATCCGACAAGTTGAGCTGAAATATCAAGCAATTGATAAAGACTTGATTGAATACAAAGGTCTCGTGCAAAAGTTAGCATCCCAAGTTTCAAATATCATTTTTTGCCATTTATCCAGAGATAAGAATCGTCATACAGATGCGTTAGCATTTATCTCCTCAATGATCAAGGATCCGAATACATCTGCCGTCAGGATTAGACGCATTTATGAACCGTCAATTAAAATATGGATAGTTGAGAACATGGAAGATGAAATAAGTGAAGACCTTGAAGATCCGACCACAACGAATGACGTAAATATACCCTAAAAAAGGTCGTCACAGTTAACATTTCAAAATGCAAAAAAGTCAAATCCTTAGCGGAAAATGCAATCTCGAAGTACCTAATAACACGAGTACATCATCACCTTGCAAGTTGAATCAAAAAAGTATATCAACTAATGTGAGTAAAAATGGTGTGACGAAAATGAGAGTAACCTAAACCAAGCCAAACCAAACAGAATAATCATCATACTTAATAAGCAGAGCACCAAATGGATATATATGAAATGATTACCCAACGCATCCTCTTAGTTTTTGCCTAAATGCCTCCCCCTTGATCATTATAAATCTTTGTCATACAACTAAACCCAATTCTCCTTCCTTCCTAATTCTCATCTCATCATCACTACTTCCACTATAAGGAAAGATCAATCGACACCCTTTCTCTTCACCTATCCTTACTTCTAATCACCTCCAAACCATAGGGACCCATCCACACATTGTATGTGGTTCATGGCTTCAATTAGTTGAAATCCAGATTCCAGTTACCCAACTGTAGTTTGGTGTCACTTAAACAAAAATAGTATTTAGTGGGTAAGAGGTTGAAATTTCACTCATGGCAATGACCCCTTCTTGTCTCCGTCTCTCCTCTTTAACATAACATTGTTAAACAAAAAGTTGTGGTGTTAGATGCACCAAACATCCCTTGACTACCCAAATACAAATCTCTGACGGTCTCACCGGAACCACCCGTCTTATGAACCAGGAATTTAAGGATTTTTAGACAAGACAAGACAAGACGCGGCGACGGAATGGACAAAACAGGTTTACACCTATATAAATTAGTAACTAACAATTATATCATAAAAAATAGGACGCTGTTATTGGTGCTTAGACAAATAAGGGCTGTGGCTAAGATTTTTAGTGGTCCGACTCCACTCGAGTACGAATGGAACCGAAACCGACTACGCCAAAATTTACACGAAAAAATAAGTTATTATCATCGTGCTCTAATGGTACACTACATATAAGAAAATATTACCGCTTTATCAAATATAGGAAATGAGCATTATATAAAATTTATAATCACAAATCTCTTTAATGGACTAATAATAAATAGAAATATACACAGAGTTGGAGTCTTGGAACCAAGTCTATTTAGTAGTTCCCACGGGGAGGAGGTTGTGGCGGCAATGGTAGTGATTTAGCCGGAGGAAGAATAGGTCTTTTTGGTGGGTTACTTCAAGGAGGAGGAGGAGGTGGTGCTCTGTATCTTCGGCGGATGGGATGCAGCTCTTGATATGTGCCTTGACCCTCCCTTGTCGGTCGTTGTACCCATGCTTCCGTATTGATCATGATCCACGCTTAATAACAATTTCTAAAACGGAAGATGATGATATAAACACGAACAAGAACACAGGGATATAATGTGGTTCAGCTTATATCTTACATCCACGTGAGAAGAAAGAAATTCATATGATTATTGTTATGCATAATACAATTAAGGCTCCAGCACTAAATAGGAGTTTTAGGTGATAATTCTTGTCATGAATAAAACTTTATACAGGGCAAGAATAACAGTCACAGTATATGACAGTGTACACTGTAGCACAAAAGGAAAGAGTATAAGCATCAAAGATTCTCATATATTCTCTTCTCCGCCAACACTCCCCCTCAAGTTGGTGTGAAAATATTAATTGAACCCAACTTGCCCAGTATTTCACGAAACTTTGAAGTTGATAATCCTTTTGTGAAGATATCAGCTAACTGCTGCTCACTGCGAATAAAGGGAGTGCAAATGATTTTGGCGTTCAATTTCTCACGAATAAAATGGCAGTCTACTTCGATGTGCTTGGTGTGTTCATGGAATACCGGATTTGATGTTATCTGAATTGTTGCTTGATTATCGCTAAACAATTTTGCTGGTTGAGAAGAACTGAATCTTAAATCTCTTAAAAGGGAACGGAGCCAAATAATCTCACAAGTGGTTGACGCCATTGCTCGATGATATGCCTCGACACTTGATCGAGAGACAACATTTTGTTCTTGCTTTTCCATATAACTAGATTTCCTCCAACAAAGGTACAAAAACCTGTTGTAGAATTTCTCTCTACTGGACAACCAGCATAATCACCATCGGTGTACGCAGTAATGCAACTAGTCGTGACAGAACTATGGCCATTTTTACGCATCCAAATTCCTCTTCCAGGTGAACCTTTTAGATATTGGATAATTTGATCGATTGCGTTCATATGAATAATTAAAAAATACACAACGAGTTGCCCGGGCATCTAACTTATCACGATGAATTGCTTGATGATGCACATAACAAACACAACCAAATACACGCAGGTGAGATGTGTCTGGCTTGTACCCTTTAATATTTCCAACGGAGATTTGAATTCAATGATCCGACTAGGTAGCCGATTAATTAGATAAGTGGCAGTTAAAACCCCAAGAGACCAGTATCGTTTCGGTACATTCATTTGAAGCATAATAGCTCTAGCAATTTCAAGAATATGACGAAGTTTCCTTTCGGCTATCCTTTATTGAGGTGTTCCCACACAACTAGACTAGTGTATAATCCCGTGACTTCGAAGAAAGATGGGAAGTGGACCTTTAACAAATTTGTACCATTATCCGATCTAAACACCTTAATTTTAGTACCAAATTAAGTAACTACCATAGCATGAAACTCCATAAAAGCAGAATAAATTTCATTTTTTGATTTCAATAAGCATAACCAAGTTGCACGAGAAAAATCATCAATTAATAATAAGAAATACTTGTATCTATCATATGAATCAGTAGGTGCAGCACCCCATAAATTTGAATGAATTAAAGAAAAAGGTTCACTAGAAACATAAATTGACTTGGGAAATGGTAGGCGAGTTTGTTTAGCAAATTGACAAGCATCACAAAAAGTTGATACAACTGGAAAAGATGGAAAAAAACTTGATAAAATACGAGAAGATGGATGCTCCAAACGATAATGAAGAATATGATTGTTCAATAATATGATAGTATGCAAAGCCTTATTAACAAAATTGAAGGGATTGAACAGGTATAACCCATACGAGTATATTCCTTCACCAATTATCCTTAAATATGATTGACGTGGGGGTAAATATTACATTACAATTTAATGAATTTGTGGACAGGAAAGGAAGGACAACCAAAGCATCATCACTTAAAGAACCGGAAAAAAACATTAATTTTACTACTTCCTAAAATGGGTACTGATTGTCCATTGGCAACAGAAACTGTTTTCTTTTAGCAATTGGGATTGAAAGAGTGAACTGAAGTTGGATTGTTTTCCATGTGATTTGTGGCTCCGGAATCAACAATCCAACTATTTGTTTTAGAAGTCGATGTAAAATAGGATTGAAGATTACCTGAAGCATGAGTAGACGGGTCTTCGGACGACTTTGTTACTGAAATTATTATATTGTTGAAGAATATGGTTTAACTGACTTAGAGTGATAGAAGTATCAGCTACCACGACTTGCTCATTTTGCTCTTTCTTTTTATTGTTGGCGGAGAAGAGAATATATGAGAATCTGTTATGCTTATACTTTTTCTTTTTATTGTTGTCAAATATAGGTTTTAAATGAGGTGAAGCTTCCAACAATGATCCTTTGTATTCCCAGTTCTATTGTAATGATCACATCGGTAGGTTTCTCGTTTACCTTGACCCTTATTACGATTACCATACAGTTTTCCTTTTTCAACAACAAGATCACTAGCTTCCTTTTTAACAGGAACAATTTTTGAGTCCATGACATCTTTTCGAGTTTCTTCAGGTTGAATAGTAGCACAAATGCTTGAAATCGATGGAACAGTCGAGTTCATCAATACATGACTCTTAAGAGCTTCATATTCAGGCTTCAAGTTGTGAAGTAACGAGAAATTTTTATCTTCTTCAGCACCCTTAAGAAGGACTTTGGGATCTGTGGTATGTGGTCGATAAATGTCTAGTCCATCCCAAATACGTTTCAAGTTCCCATAATGCTCAATAAAGGGCTTATCGCCTTGAGTTGCTGCTGTAATTTCATGTTGTATCTGGAAAACCCTTGTTGCATTATTTTGATTACCATATAATTCGGATACATAGTTCCACATGTGCTTCGAAGAATCGGAGAAGGTAAAATTGTTTGAAATAGTTGATTCCATGGAATTGGGAAGCCAAGTCATAACAAGATGATCTTGAGAAATCCATTCTTCTAATTTCTTATCATCACTTGTCGACCAATTTTACCGTTAATATACCCAAGTTTTAGTTTTCCACCAAGAGATGAAGTCACTGGTCTTGACCATGCTACATAATTGGTACCATTAAGAAGTACAAGAGATAACTTTATTCTTGTATTTGGATCAGACTCCGACATATTTAAACTCAATCAACGGAATATAGAGATTTAGAAATGGAGAAATCAATATATTGAATAACAACTTCAATCAAGAGACATAAAAAAATTGGCTAGAGATTCAGTTAGATCACTTACCAACAAAAATTTGAAGAACAAATATCTCTTCGAGAAGAACAGATGAAAATAAAAAAATAACCCTTGCAATAACGAAGCAAGATTCAGAAATCAAGGACCAGAGATCGCAACAATCTTCTCTGATACCATAAAGCGGAAGATGATAATATAAACACGAATAAGAACTCAGGGATATAACCTGGTTCAGCTTATAGCTTACATCCATGGGAGAAGATAGAGATTCATATGATTACTGTTATGCACAATACAATGGAGGCTCCTGCACAAAATAGGAGTTTTAGGTGATAATTCTTTCCATGAATAAAATTGTATACATGGAAAGAACAACACTCACAATATATGACAGTGCACACTGTTACACAAAAGGAAAGAGTATAATTATCACAGATTCTCATATATTCTCTTTTCCGCCAACAATTTTCGACTAGAGTCGGATATTTCCATATTGACTAAATTATGATATGTAGAAACACTGGCACTAGCAGTGTGGGAATTACAACAACATCCCGTCGCTGCCATATCAGATACTAACAACAACACCCCGTCGTATAAGCATTAGAGATTCTTATATATTCTCTTCTCCGCCAACAATTTTCAATTAGAGTCGAGTATTTTTATATTGAGTAAATTATGATATGTAAAAACACTGGCAGTGTGCGAATTACAACAACATCCGGTCTCTGCCATGTCAAATACTAACAAAATAACAAAACAAAGAACAGAAACAGCTTTATCCAATGCGCTGGTAGTTCAAGAACTCTCTTTAGCCACTAAACATTTCTCTCTTAAGCTTATGTTTATATAAAAAATCAGACCATTCATAAGTCAGCTCATAACGGGTGCTGCTAAGTCAAATGTACATACAAAATAGATAGTTTTCTTCTTGAATAAGTTATTCATTTCCGAATTACTAGGAAATTCATACGGCTGTAACTTTGATGGAGGGAGATTTATGGAAAATAAATCTATTATTTTATTATTATTATTTATATTTTATTAATGTTATTTTTAATAGAAAAATAATTAATTTTCGGATTTATTATTTAGGGTAATTTTATAAGAGTCTAGAAGTTTATTTTAAGAGTTTTAATAAGTTAAAAAGTTGCCTAAAGGTAGTAGATGCCTTGGGAACAAGTTTACAGGTTTTTGATAAGTTTAGGGTTTGTTTAGTAGGAGTTATCTATATAAGGAGCTCTAAAAACGAAAATTAGGGTTTGAGTCGGTTTAGGGGGCTTTTCATCCTTTCTTGGCTAGCAAGTTAGGGTTTTTCCCCAAGTCTATAAAAGAATCCTCCATGTATTATTTTAAAGAGTTAAATTTGATTAATAAGAATTATTTTCTTAAACTTGTTCAAGTTTAATCGATTATTGTTTATAGTCGGGAAATCAAAGTCTAAATAATTATCATTGTTCATAGTCGATATTCCTAGGAATATTTGAAGTCTGAACAATTTTTTTTAATTATCCACTGCATCAAACTTCCACTGTTCCGCACCTTCTTAAGACCTTTCATTATTTTGAGTTGGTAACCATGAGACATTTTATCTCACGATTTTTGTCGGCTGTTAGGACCAATTACGGATTTCTAATATAATTAACGTTAAATTAAAAATATCAGTTTCTCTAACTGATTTTGCACATACAGAAAGAGTGCAGTATGTGCCGGCTAGGAACAATACATATTTTTAGACGTATCTTGTACATGTTATGGTGTGCTAGAGTATTGAATGTTTTGTTGTGGTTTGCTTTTTTTACCATAAAACTTGACACAACATAAACACAAATAACCGTGTTATGTCGTACAGTACTGATACATTTATTTTATATTTTTTTAAATAAATATTTTTAAATATAACATATTTATTAATGATTTTTTTAAATTAATAAATATTTTAAGATAGTTTTAAATAATGTTGTGAAATTAATCAAATAGTTATATATTCTCTTCGTCCCGCTAATAGATGATCTATTTATTTAAAATTTTGTCCCACTAATAGATGATCTATATCATTGGACAACTATATATTTCTAAAACCACCCTTTTAATTGATTATTGTTATTATAAGAAATATGTATAATTTGATAGCTATTTTTATATTCGTTATGTAGGTGTTTTAAAATGCTCTTCAACGGTATACAGTTTACGAATATCCGTGGTATAATTTTAGAAATATACTCCCTCTGTTTCAGCAAAAGTGATAGTAACACTTTTGTTGAAACGGAGGAAGTATATCATTTCTAAATTTTACTATCCATAAGGGTACAATTGAAAAGAATACTTAAAAATATTTCGCTTTTCTTTTTATCTTAAAAACTGTGCAAACTTGAACTAGATCATCTATTGATAGAAAGGAGGGAGTATAATGTTATTCTTTACATAATATTTTAAAATTATATCATCTAAATATAAACGTACGACTAATTTTACGTGATAATAAATACACCAATATCCATCGTACTATCAAATGACAGGAATGTAAGTTCAATTTTTTTAAAATTTTGTGTATTACTTAATAAATTTAGATAACATAAGTGTACCATATATTGTTGTAGAAATTAGTTAATACAGTAATAACAAAATGGTCAACACTAAGTTAAAATAATGGTATTAAAAAAATATATATTTGTATATAATGAGAGGATATGGCATTTTACTACTCTTTTCTTTTAATCATTTTGGTATCGGGCAGATTTCAAACTCAGGTTACCACTATACTCATCTGAGTAGTGACAATACTCAGCTTTGCGTTTATATTGTGTTGCTTATTCACTCGTATCATTGTGTTATACTGTGTCACCTCCTGCCATAAGCCACACGTTGTGTTCAAATTTTGTTTTGCTTTTGATGTTACATAAATGTGCCGGCAAGACACACTACACCCCTTATGTAGATACCATACTCTTATGGCTACGAGCTCTTAGTCTTGGCAGAAAAGATGAAACAAATATGTAAACGGTGATAATTCACTTTTTCAACATTAGGAATCATGACAAAGATTGGAATTTGGAAAACATTTTTGTGGAGTAATCATGCCATGGGCGTGAAACTTTGAAATAGAAATGAGTGGAAAGAGACTTTGAGACTTGAGTAGGAAAATGTTAGATCTGAACCGTCCATTTCAGCAAAAGGAGAAAAAAGAATCGTACAAAAGTTGGAAATTTTACTTGGACCGAGTAGTATTCACACGTGCAAGACGGGACAAGATAACTCCTTTTCTATTCCTTTTTTTTTTTTACTTTAACTTTTCATCTTTTTTACTTTCTTTTCTTTTTTTACAGAGGAATCATTTACTTTGACGTGCCGCCAATTGCTTCTTTTACCCTCTATCGCTCACCACTTAAGGAACCAGTACCCATTTCTCTAGTAACTTTTTTACTTTTCGAGACTTGGAATTTTCTATACTCATATTGGAATAAATGCTCTCGTTCGTTATACATCATTCGTTCCTATTATGAAGACAGAATTTAAAAAATTTATAATCCTGTTAAATATATAAAATTTTAATTCTAAAGATGTTTTTTCTGAATATATCCTTATTTACAATATTTTAAAATCATCATTATTAATTTAATATTTTTAATATTTAAAATAAATTAAAGGATAAAACAGAAAAAATGATGAATATTTATAAAATTAAATAATTTTTTAATCTAAGAAATTAAATTAATTTTATCTTTATATTAAAAATTGAGGAAATATTGCGTAATCCCGTGAATTTTGGTTCCTTCTCCTTTGGGACGGTAGAGAGTGATTTCGAATTAGACTCTCACCTACTTTATAGATCTAATAGTTTAACTATATAATAAATCTAGGATATTAAATACTCCTAAATACTCCGTCAGTCTAAGTTGTATAGGTATAAAACAGGTTTGTATTAGATTAAGAAAAAATATGAGAATTATAAGAATTTATCATCTTTTCAACCTCCTTTTTTGATGAAAACTAGATACATTAAATTCGTTTTAGTGCAATTCCAGTATCATTAACAAAGATATATATGGAAAAACTATCTAGAAATTAGAATTATATCTATCTAGATGGACAACAAAAAATAAAAACAATACATATATATAACTTGGACGGAAGGAATAATATATGATATTAAAAAGGAAAAAAAAACTCGTGAATCCCCTCCACATTTTTTTCCAAGGTTATTTTTTAACTTTTATCAAATAAATTTTGTGTGATTTATGAAATTTTCTTTTCATTATAATTTATCCCTTTTCCAGTTACTTCTTAATCACTAGTTTTATTTTTTTTAATATAACTTTATAAGGTATGAGTCATAGAAAATTTTGAATTTACAAAGAATATTTAGATTTGCAATGAAAATCTGCAACTGAAATTTGGGAATTATTGAATCTGAAATGAATATTTGGATTTGCAAATATAGATTTTTATTGAGAAATTATTGGATTTGCAAAGAATATCTGGATTTGCAATGAAAATGTGGGCAATGAGAATTTTGGAATTATTGAATATGAAATGAATATTTGGATTTGCAAATATGGATTTTCATTGAGAAATTATTGGATCTGCATTGAATATTTGTATTTGCTTTATAAAAACAGTTAAATCTGATCAATAAAAAAAAAGAACAATTAGATATGCATGCGAAAATTTGTTTATACCCTTGAAAGGTTGCCCCCTATGAAGCTTTGATCTTCTTGTTGCGTATGTATAGATTGCTACAGATTATTGTTACTAGTCCACAAAAATAAAAACTTTGAAATGTTTGGCCTATCGGCAAGAGATTGTTGCTACATGCAAATTGGATTCCGATGATCATCAAGTCATCCACTGCTTACACCACCGGCCCAAACAAACCACACACAATTTTGATCAGAGATTCTACACTATGAAACATAATTTGATTATGCATAAGAAAATGGTCATGTACCAAAACAATTAAATCTCTAGCAGCTAAGGCTAATATATCAGCACATGAGACGGTTTACGGGGAGTCCTTCTCAAAATACAAACTTTATATCGTTGATGACATCAATCCTTTTACCGAGTTCTTCTTTGCGATCGTACAACAGTTAAGACATAAACGCATGATTAAAACAAAATATGTATCGTTCAGTAATATTCCTTCCGTTTCTAAAAGATAGATAAAATTTTATAAATGGGTATATCAAAAAGATAAGCTTGTTTCAATTTAAAGAAAGTCATATATTATTAGTTTACTAATTTACCTATAAAGGGACCAATTACCTCTCCTCTTTTTATCTAATATCTAATTGAGGAGACCATCTAAAATAAGAAGGACAAATTAGTAAAAAAATATAAAAAAAATGATTGCAATGATTGGTTTTCTTAATCTTTGTGCTAAACCAACAAACATATCATTTAGAAAGGGAGGAGTGGTTACAAGAAGATTAAAAAAAAAACTTAACAAAAATAGTGAGACACAATATAAGAAGATTAGATAAGTTTCAATATTTTTTTCCTTAAGAGCAATTCTAGTAGGCATGGTATATTGGTCAAAATGCCAATTATGCCTCCATAGTGGGATGGGCGAGCCCATAAAATGGAATGAAAAACCCTCAAATCAGAGGGTTTCCATATGCGTCTCAGGTTGAGCCGATCTAGGCCGAGCCTTGTCTCAAGTTGAGACGAGCATCGACTCAGGTTGAATGGACCGACCTACGTTGAGTCGACCAACAGCTATATCATCCAACGACTATTATTTCACTTTATATAAATTCAACCAATTTCAACTCCAAAATCACACCTTCTCAACTAAAAGATTCTTCTACTTTCATTTCAATATAAATCTTTCTATCTCAAACTTTTGATCTCAACTTATGTTCAAAAAATTAAAAAAAAAAAGACCAACTAATCACAAACAAAAAAACCTACATCATGAAAGGGCTCGGGAAAGCCTCGCGATGTAAGATTTACTCTAGAGGAAGACAAAGCTATCTGCAGAGGTTATGTAGCATTTATGCTTGATACTATCAATGGTGTTCATCAAACCCATTCAACGCTTTGGGAGAATATTTTTAAACAATTTAACTAGGAAACGGGGAATCCAAATAAACTTTACTGTTCAGAGTTTTCAGGTCGTTTTCATGCAATCGGCAAAGACATGAAAAATTAGGTAGCTTTGATGATGCAAGTGAATCGCAAAAGAGCGGTGATGGTGAAGACGATTTATTAAGTTGCATTTTAATTTTTTAATTAATTTTTAAATCTTTTATCAAGTTGTTGTATCTGAGCTAATTTGTAAATGTTAAAACTGCAGATGCGAAAAACTCGAGAGGAATGACAAACCAAAGAAGGTTCGAATTTCAAACACGAAGCATGTTTCCACATCCTCAAAAAGATGAACCGATTTAACCCCAAACTGTTGACTGGATATCAAGTACCAAAGCAATCCCCCTTACGAGACACCAAACGTTTCTCAAGGATATCCGTCTACTTATTCTTCACCAGAAACCACTTCAACCCCACAACACAATATAGGCGGATCCCAGCATGGTGATTCTAATTTTAATTTTAATGGAAATACAAAAAGCTATGATGGACCAGGCAACAAAAAAGCTAAAAGGAACAGAAAGGCGTCTCAAGAAGCTGTTGAATCTTCAACTTCATATGTCAACTATCAAGAATTTTTTGAAAAACAAGAAAATGATGATATTGTTAAAATAGTAGATTGTAGGAAAATGGATGCAGAAATTAGGAAAGGTAGCAAGGTGCTTAAACACAATCTTTTTAATGCACATGTGAGACGAATCTTGGGAATGGACACGTCAAAGATGAATCAAGCATAACTGAAACTCTGGCAAGAAGAAATAAATCAAACTCAAGCACAAAGAGCACAACAACGCCCAAACTCAGTTGACTTTGATTTTGATAAGGAGGAGAATGAGGATAACAATAATACCATTATTATACTGGTTTAGTTATTATTATTAAATTTTGGATGTAATAGTTTAGTTTAATTTTGATGTAATCCTTTGTTTTACATTCAATTTAATCCTTAGTTTCAATTTCAATATTTTTTTTTTACCAATTTGATCTTTAATTTAAATTTTAATGTTTGTTTAGGTCAAATTACACAAATCAGATTAAAATAAAAGAAATAAAATAATTGAAATAATAATCAAAAAGTTTTTTTTAAAAAAAAAACTAAACCTGCGAGGGTTTCTTCTTCCAAAATCATCCACAAGTGTGCAGGGAGATCCTCCCTTAACCTTAAATATAATCCTTTGTTTTGAATTTATCTCTTCTATCATTATATACTCTCTTGCGAGCACACCATGAAGGGGTTGAACATCTTTCCTCAAATATCGATGTGGATAACTTATCTAACTGGGATCCCGTCGGGACTCCTCGATTACCATATTATGCAAAATGATGCAGGTGAGCATAACCCTGTTTATTTTTATTGGTTTAAACGAACGATATGGTCTACAAATTATATGGAACTTCCCATTCAAAATTCCAAATGTTCGTTCGACATCCTTCCTAACTTTCGTTTGCTTTTCGTTAAAATGTTGTATTGCACGCCCGCCTTTGGGTACTTGAGCGTAAGCTTGAACTTAAGTTGATCGTTGTGGATAAATTCCATCCGCCAGAAAATACAGCATGTTATAGTTATTGAGGTTGATGGTGAAATTTACAGCTGGAGCATTTCCATATTTTAGTTGTTCAAACAAAGGTGATTTATGCAAAATATTGATGTCATTATTGAAACTCGGGGTCCAAAGAAAGTATGCCACATCCAACAATCATAAGAGGTCGTCGCTTCCAGAACAACGATTAGTTTTGTGTAGTATCCCTTATACTGACCTTTCCATGCATAAGGAAATCCATTCCACACCCAATGCATACAATCAAAACTACCTTGTATTCCGGGAAAGCCTCTCTTGTTTTTTTTCAACTAGTAGCCGATCGACATCATTTTGCGTTGGTTTTCATAAAAAAAATATGGATAGAAATGGTTGAATACAGTTTAGCAAAACATTTTGAGATTTTTGTATGTACTTTTTTTTCCATACGCCAATACTCATCACATGCATCCGCAGGCATACCATAATTGTATCATAGTGTTGGGCATCCTTCTCTCATCGTCTGAATCTTCATCCATTTGATCAATGTGTTGCATAATTCCTTGAGCTTGTTGGGACCATATTTCCCCTAACATTTGTGGTTCCTCATTTTCCAAATTACAATCCATAAAATGAATAAAACAACTGAAAACAAGTAATAATATGTTGAAGAAATTGGAAGATTTTTTCTTTTGTGAAAATAGAGAATTGATAGAAGTTGAGTGTGTTTAAAATTGGTGAATAAAGGAGATTTATATAGGAAAAAATAATATAACCGTTGAGGTGGAAAAAAAAATGTAGTCGTTGTCTACCCAGCTTGGGCCGCTCGTCCCAGGTTGAGATGAGGCTCGGTTCAACTTGATCGGTTCAATTTCACCCGTTTTGCCAATTTCCCATTGCCAAAAATGGATTTGCGTATCCACCTGGCTTGACAATTGTCCCAATATGTCTATGCCCACTGGAGTTGCTCTAAGTGCTTTAGTTTTTATAGATAATATTTGGTATTTATTTGTCAATACTCCCATAATAATCAGAAATATCTTGACTCATTTACCAAATTATTTAACCGTAAATATTAATTAATAGAAAAATAAATAGTTGGTAAATTTTTGTAGGAAGGCTAAATTAAATGACTAAATAAAACAAAAATCTAAAATACCCCTATATTTAGTATTAAATACAATATTATCTATAAAAATGGATAAACACCTAGTTCTATGTGTAAATACTAATTTGGAGAATATGGTAAGGGTAATCATCGGATTCTTAATTGAACTTTGGTATACTAAAGTGGAGTAAAAAAATTTAGATTAAGAAAATAAATTGGTTTTATCAAAATCCATATTTTTTTTATTTTAACCATTGTCTTATTCTCGTTATAATTATCTATATATCATAAATAAAATAATATGCAAAGAAAAACCATTTGAAAATTAGGGTTCTGCCTATCTAATAAAGCAACCACGAAATAATCGGACGAAAGGAGTACTTACATATTCTGCCACTTAATTTGAATTTCTAATGAGCCATGGATTTTTTTTTTGTTCAAATGTAATGATTTACGGAAAGATCTATCTAGTTAGGGAAAAAGAAAAACACAAATTCAAGGATGTAAAAACATATATAAACATTGGCAAGGACACCAAGGTAGATAACTAGAACAACTAAACTACTTTACTAAAAAAAAGTGAGAGTGAATATCTCTCTCTAGTCAATATAAGGAATATATTAGGATTTAGATTTAGTTAGAGTCTCCACTTTTACTTTCTTTTTTTCTTTGGGCATTTGATTGTAAATGAATGAATGAAGTGAAATGATGATGATGATGATGATGATGTGGAAATAGAAGAGTGGGTAGTAGCAGTAAATTATTATTTATCAAAGTCTTCTCTTTTCTCTTACTCTTCTAGTGAGTGAAGAAAAGAAGAAAGAAATAAGAACAAGTGGGAGATGCCGCATGGAGTGCTTGGCCATGCTAAGGCAATTTATCGGACAAGTTCAGGAGCTTTGGGAACTCTACGGTTTTCCTCCACCTCCTCCTCCTCTTCTCCACCACCACCTTCAAACCCCACAACAACATCAACAACAACACAGGTCTCCCTCTCTCTCTCTCTCTCCTTTTCTGTGTTTGTGGTTTTCTAGGTTTACTCTGTCAAAAACGTCATTATTATAAGTCCAGCAGCAAATTTAAGAGAAACCCAAGTTGTTGATTTTTGATCAGTAGATAACCATATTGATGATTTCATCAAATCAAATTTTGAGGGTTTTGTTTTTAATGATTTTCTGTGTTTATGGGAATTTAATTGCTTCTTTCGCTTGTTTTAGGTGGAAATTAGGTATTTTTGTAGCTTGGTGTTCTGTTTTCATTCTTGTTGTTTGATTTGTTTGTTCATATTCTATTGTCTGATTTTCCATGTTTGAGATTTCTGAAATTCTAGTCTTTCTCCCATGTTGATGATGTATGGGTTAGTTGTACCTGGCTTCCGTTCGTGTTTTATTCGTGTGAATTGGGCAGAAAATCAAAGCTATTTGTTAGGGAATGTGATAAGTTCATTAGAAATTTGGTCCAAGTTTAGACCTTTTGGTATTGTGTTTTTAACTAAATCATATCTTCATTTGGTTTTACTTTACTGAATTGGTAAACTTAGATTTGATACAAAGTTTGAGATTCGTCGATTAGGTAATGTGTTAGTTTGTCTTCCAGCCATAAGCAAGCAAGTAACATACAGAAGAGTAGTTTAATTGATAAATGTTTGTTTGTAATGGACGTTATGCTATCTTTTTCATGAGTGAGCTTCTCAAGTGGTTTGGTATTTTAAAGTTTGAAAAGAGTGCCTGTCTGTGTGTTTACATTGCTCTGCGACTTCTTTTTCTTCTTCTTCTACTCCTAGGTGATGAATTTTGTCCATTTCCAATGCACAGATGCTTGACGACTTGCTCATGCACGTAACTTAAATATTTGTTCTTCTATCTTTCTAACTATGTTATTGCTGTCATGCTTAAAGTTTTACTTACACTCGTAAACACCGCATAAAAGAGGGGGTTGATGCAGCTCCCCACGAATTATACTATGGTTACACCAAGTTTGTAGTCTGAAGTATGCAGTACATGTTGCAGTTCTGCTTTGTATTTACCACTTACATATTTTGGATGCTATATTGGAGATGCCTTGTATTTAGTTGGTGACAGTTCTTCCGTCTAGAATTGATCTATTGGCAGTTGTTAGGTTTCTTACAAAATCGTTCAGGATATATCCTTGGTTGACCTCTGCAGCTATTAGCTGAAGTGGGGATTTCTGAATTTTGCCTCTTTTTTTTCTTCTCTTTGCACAGTTGGTGCTTCCTTGACCTTGGTAACAGCTCGGTGCGTGATGGTTGCCACGATCTTGTAATGAAGGAAAGGAAATCTGGCAATTTCAAGATGGTGCAGCCTCTCATGTCTCTTCCACCTGCCAAAAAACCCCGAAAAGAACGGTACCGTGACAAAATGCCAGAACCTGCTGGTTTGACCGAGATAATGGAACACCAAATTTGGAAAGAATTTCCCGAGGACCTCTTTGAAGCTGTTATTGCAAGACTCCCTGTTGCCACAATTTTTCGCTTCAGATCAGTTTGCAGGAAATGGAATCTCTTGGTGGACTCTCCCAGTTTCTCTCGACGTTATTCTGAAGTCCCGCAAGAGAACCCGTGGTTTTACACAATCACTCACGAGCATGAAAACAGTGGAGCCATATTTGACCCTTCCACGAAGAAATGGCAGCATCCTTCCATATCCAATTTACCTGAGAAGGTGATCTCGCTCCCAGTGGCTTCAGCTGGTGGTCTTGTTTGTTTCTTGGAAATTGGGCACAAGAACTTCTTTGTGTGCAACCCTTTGACTCACTCATTCAAGGAACTGCCTGCAAGGCCAGTAAGTGTGTGGTCTCGTATAGCTGTGGGGATGACTGTGAACAGGAATTCGACCACTGAGGGGTACAAGATCCTCTGGTTGGGATCTGATGGGGAGCATGAGATTTATGACTCAGGGAAGAACACTTGGACCAAGCCTGGAGGCATGCCTTCAAGCATCAAGCTTCCACTGTTCTTAAACTTCCGATCCCAAACCTTGTCCATTGATAGTTCGCTGTACTTCATGTGCGCTGATCCGGAAGGGATTGTGTCTTATGACATGGATAACGGGGTGTGGAAGCAGTATGCTGTTCCGGCGCCACCCCACCTGTCGGATCACACACTTGCAGAGTGCGGGGGCAAGGTCATGCTTGTTGGTCTGCAGACAAAGAATGCAGCCACGTGCGTGTGCATATGGGAGCTTCAGAAGATGACGCTCTTGTGGAAGGAGGTTGACAGAATGCCAAATTTATTGTGCTTAGAATTTTATGGGAAGCACATTAAGATGACTTGTTTAGGTAACAAAGGTGTGATCATGCTGTCCTTGAGGTCGAGGCAGATGAACCGCGTGGTTACCTATGATTTTTCGAGGAGGGAGTGGGAAAAGGTTCCACCTTGTATACTCCCGTGTGGAAGAAAGAGACCATGGATCGCATGTGGCACAGCGTTCCATCCATCTCCTACTGCATCAGCCTGAGCTGTTTGTTTTATCCTGCTCTAGTACTCCGGCAGGGGGTCAAACAAGATTCACTGGAGAGATATTATGATTTGGGTTAACCAGCACCCATTTCTCAAAGCTCTCTGTTTATGCAAGGTTTCTCAGGATTTCACTATGCGTTGGGGAACCAACAAAGACGGTGTATTACGAACGGACGATCACTGATGCTGATTAAATTCCGTGTTTTTGTTTTGTATTTCCTTGTTTCTTCTTGCAGTAGTATATCATGTAAACATTCCACGACCTGAATTTTGAAGGACAAGTAGATATGAAGTTCCTTCCTTCACTGTGATTGTAGAAGATTATGTATATCATCAGTACTTTGTACTATTCAATCTTTTATTTATTTTTAAAAACAATTCTGCTTATGCCATGAACAAAAGCTTGAAACATTGCATCTGAGTGCCACCAAGATGAACCGCTAGGTTACTGTTCATAACTTGGAATGAAGGACTAATAGTGTGATGTTTTAACCGGTGGACGCAGGCAATAACCATGGTCCTATTTTGAAAAATAGACCAAATTTTTTGAAAAATTGGTGTATACTTTGGCTGTATCTGGAGTTACTGCATAGCAAATCATGGAATGTTCAAATGAAGAAGACTGCTTTACTAATTTTAACCATTTAGTCAGTATTCCTTAAGAAAACACAAGCAAAACATACATGGGATAACACTCATAATGTATCCAAGCAGAAAATTTATATAATATCATCATTATTCGTATACAACTCGCAGTCTCGCACCGAAGATCTTATAGCAATGATCTTTCTCGGGCTTTTATTCTTATACGTATACATGCAGGTAACAAGAGAAATAAGCAGAAGCATAAGCAATGCGTTCTCTTATTGGCACTCGCAATTAGGAAACTTAAAATGACATAACCATCCTAAGATCTTTCCAGTATGAGGTGATACAAATGGTTTCACTTTAGGATTCACCAAAAAGGAGCAAAGGCAATCCTGGTGTTTACGTATCGCCTGGCAGCAGACAGCAGCCCCCGAAACGGTTGGATGGATCCACAATTCAACGCAGGGATAAAATTCAATAGGGTCAGCGCAAGGTGGGCCAGGCACAGGGGGGGATGGAGCAGGGGTAGGGGCAGGTGCAGGAGCGGGGGTAGGAGGTATAGGAGTAGGGGGAGAAACAGGTGTAGGAGCAGGCTTAGGGGCAGGGGTAGGCTCAGGCTTAGGCTTAGGAGCAGGGGAAGGTGCAGGCGTGGGTGGATCAGGTATTGGCGCTGGACAAGGTTCATCCTCTGATGCTGGACAAGCAGCCATGGAGAGAACATGGACTTCGTGCAGCACCAGAATAAGAGAAAGAAACACAACCAAATATTTCATCTTCGATTCGTATTTTTTAATCACTAACGATCGTAAAACTCGGGAGATAATGAAGTTAAGCTAACGCCCTCTCCGTCCTCCAATTTATAGTAGATGTGTGAAGCAAAATTACAACCTAAATGCCTACGTTATTCAATACTTAAGTTACCGTGTCTAAACACTTTTCTTAGTTACCTAACGTTGCTATTTCATATAAGGATATTCCCACACTGCATTGGATTTCCATTAGTCCTTGGTAACACAACTCCTTGGTAACTTTCCAGTATATGTTACGATGCATCACTTGGTTGGATAGATGGCCTAAGACGATAGAAAAAGAAAAAAAAGAAAAGCAAGGCAGGTCATTAATTAGTTGGGTTATTTTCATTTTCTTTTGATTCATCCTTGCTGCTGAAAAACTTTTGCATCCATTTTTTTGCTTGAACTAGAGCATAACATAACTAATCAAACCATTCAATGAAGAAAGAGCAAACACAGTTCAGAAATTGTTTCTTCATAACAGTTCAAGGAGCAGTTAGCAAAATCGGAGATTTAAAAAATCTTGAATTGTAGAAAGGGAAATCCGAAATCATTCTTTCATAATAGGAATTTTCTGTTTTACAAAATTCCTGGCCAGAAAAACTTCTGCAGTTTGCAGACCCACAGAAGCATCGTTTCTTTTTCCCGCATTTCGCATAATCATACGTCAACTCTGTCATTGGAGGAATATGTTTAATTGCATAAAACATGATATGCGGAAATGAATCCTTATTTTGGCCATGTAAGACAAGCTGCCAAAAGACATTTGGAGAGCAGCTATGGTTCATGAAACGAACTACATTTCTCATATTCTTCGCACTGATCATTATGGGTGATGAAGGCTTGAACTTCTCATTGGAATCCACAGCTTTCTCTTCTTCTATTATCCCAGGCACATAATTCCATTCATTTGAGTAGTCTCCTGCATTGGTAGCGTTAAAGGTATTTTTATCATCTACATCTGCTCCTTTGTCATCCGTATCTATAACTTCACCTGTATATTCACATATGAATGTACCTGCACGTATAGGATCCCAAGACCGGAGGCCCCAACCCTTTTCCTTGGTCTTAAATACCTCCAAACGAACTTTCAAACCATTTTGCGACACTTGGTTGGAGCAATCAGGGTAACATGAACAAGAAGGACCACACTCATGTACCACAGATTTTTGAATCACAAGAACCCCATTGGCATGTGGGGTATCCCCTCCATTCACCTGAATACAAGAGCAATTGGAACCCGGAAGGCATGTACCTTGACAATTGCAGCCAACCAAGGGCTCCATAGTTTTTGAAAACTTGAGACCCTTAAAATAAATAAACCGAGGAGACCTTTTATCACCATCAATCTCATTTACAAGCGAAACCGGTACCTTTTCTGCCCCTGAGGTTATATCCAGCAATAAAAGGCCAGGACGACAACCAATGATATCCCTCCATGTTTGAATTGATTTCCAAATAGTGAACGCTTCGCGTTGTCTAGGTATTCTCACCAATTTATATTTGAAAACAGCGGCACCCATTTTGCTTTTTTCTGTCTATGATTTTTCAGTTCTATAAAGCCCATCATATATATATACACTTTAGATTTGCGAGACTCAACATCCTTCACACCTCGAATAACTCTAACTTCATTACCCCTGTGCACATTTCTCTCCAATGCAAGATTTCCCCCTTTACCACCTTGCCCGGTATAAATCAACACTTTACCATCTCCATCATGACTTCATATCCTCCAGATGAGACAATGCTTATGGCAACAGGTTCTTGCACTTGATCATATTTTATATTCAGATAATCAATTCCAGCCATAGTTTGAGTATGTAATCCAACCATGCATAGTTCAATCCTAAAAAAGAATATATCTCCAATATTAACTCCTGCAACATTTCCAATCCTCTTCCTCACATTCGTCCTTAACCCATTATTCATCATTATTGTCCCCACTTTTAAATCTGGTCTCTTACTTGGTTCAGGTTCAATTTGAGCAAGCCTTATTCTGAGTGCATCAAATTTTATCAAAACTTTCTATACCGAATCCTTATCGCCTTCTAGTGACAACAACCTAACTTCTTCACTGAGTTTTACTTTCTTAGTAGGTCGATTAAGCCTTTGCTTTTCTCCTCCATTACTTGGTAAACTGTTGTTATCCCCATTGTTTGCATTGACATGAGATGGAGGGGCTTTCCATACCACACCCTTATTATATACTGATGGTGTTTGAAATGGGATTTGTGGGTTTGATGAAGGAAAATGGGTTCCAAATGGGGATACACCAGGAGGAAGACACCGCAAAGGTTTTGCGTCAACAACTTCAAGTTTATCAAAAGGGGTACAAGATGCTTCCATTGCAAATCCAATACCAGAGTAACTAGGGTTTGTATAAAATAATGAATCAGTATTAAACTAGGGTTCCTTCCCGTTCTGTTATTTACAGAATCAATCAATACAACTACTATCAGGGTTAGCAGAAGGAAAAACAAGGATGATGATGATAAATACCTAAAAATGAAGAACTCGGATGAACGAAGGAACGGATACTCAAATGCAAAGAACGGAATCCAGTCGCCAAAGAACGGAATAGATTTTAATTTCCGTTGCTTATTTTTTCCTGTCTATGCCTACTCAAATAATTTGAGGCCTAAAAGATAACAAGACGAAAAAGAAAAAAAAGAAAAAAAACTCAGGGAATACTTTCAGGGATACTCACGGTTATATAAAATTTAATTTTAATTAAGAGGCATTTTTTTAATAATAATATATTCATACTGTCTTTATCCTAATAGAAATAAAAAAAAAGTATCCCTTTCATTGTGCTTTTATTTTTTATTGTGTCAACTCCTTCTTCTCTTCTTCCATAGATGGTAAAACTCTGTTTTCAGAAGATTAAATAGAGAAGATAGTTACGTAAACCACTAAACCCACGAAACACAAAGTTTGATAAGTAGTAAACAAGAAGATAAAGTCACCTGGATGGTAGGCTTGGGAGCTTTAACAAAATCATTACCAGCTTGCACCTTCAACTTTTTAATCTTTGCTTGGTATTCAATTTCCCTTTGAAGAGTAAGCTGCACTTGCATTGTTTTCCACATCACCTTCTTAGTAGCCGCTTGGTCTAAGTTTGAAGAGTGAGGAAAATATCAATGGTAACAAATTCTAAAAATATAAGAACATCAAAATAATACGTATTTTGATAGGATAAGCAAAACAAATAATGAACAAACAAGGGTGGGCATTGTTTTGTGCAATAGTCGGTATTGTTTTGTGCAAGAGTCGGCATTGCCTTGTTATCAACCTACAATGTCGTTCTTGTTCAAAATCTCGGTCTAGTTTTGGACACGAATCGTCCTTGTATGTTGATAACTAGGCTATACCGACTCTTGTGTCATTTTGGAGGATACTCAAGGGTAATTTAACCATTGTCAAAATTATTTGGATAAGGGGTTCTCCAAATTACTTCATAATGTTTTTTTTAGTATCCTCCAATTTGTGTGAGTATTCCTCAATTGGGGGTTCAAAAAAAAGTCATTAAAAAAAAAAGAAAACTTTTTATCCAACTATTTTTATTAATGACCAAAAAACCCTTACAAAGAAAATAAATAAAATAAATACCAATCAACCTATAAGAGCAAAGCCAATGGGTGCAATATATTGGCTGATTTGCCAAATACACCTATAGTGGGATGGTATTATTTGGTAAATTGTTGCCTAGCTAGACTGTTAGTCTATCATGTTGCTGAGTCTAGCATATTGCTGAGACAGCCGTGATGCTTAATACGTCACGGTGTTTGAGAATCTGATTGGTATTGACATTGATATTTGAAGCATATCATTGTGTCAGCTGAGGCAACAATGATACTCGTATGACCTTTGAACTTTTGTGAGTGGCAATGTCATGTGAGCACTAGTCTCGTGTGAGCGCTAGGCTTGTGTAAGTACTAAGCTCATGTGAATACTAGCGTTAGTAATTGTGAAAATAATTTAATTTCATCTTACTGTGAGTAACAAAGTAGAGAAATTCATACTGTTATTGGTAGCAGAACCAATTAAAGAATGAAACAGGCACTACACCAAATTTAGCGCTTAGCAATAGATATTTCCATTGTCGATCGGGGTTGCAACAGCAACAGGGCATTGCAAAACACTTTGGTGCAGTTTTTCGCACCAGTTCTACCGGCGTTGCGAAATTCAGTCAGCAACGGGAATCAAGCCCATCAACATAGCTACTATTTACGCGTCAACTGATCTCTTGCCTCGCAACAGAAAGAAGCAGTTCGAAATTTTAATTTAGCAACAGAAATAGTAGTTGCTAATTTTTCATACTGTTGCTAGTTCTTGGTCAAGTCTTTGTTGACTTGATATTAGCAACTTACATGTGCCGTCCCTAAATTCTTGGTGAAGTCTTCATTGACCAATCAAAATCGACTTCCCCCCAAATATTCCCCTGCAATTAGCCTGAGTCATCCAATCTTGATGGATAAATCTATAAACCCTCGCATTCAACATGCCCACATATAAAAATCTAACTACAATGATTAATATCAAGATAAAAATCAATTCTAATGATTCAATCTAATAACTGAAACATTCATCAACGGATTTTACAAAAAAAAAAAAAATCATCACTGGAAGTGAACTTAAGGTATCACAGTAGGAGATAGAGATGTGTGTAAGTATCACAACTTACTTACTGAGATGATGAAGACGATAGAAGTTCGTAATTCACATACAATGTTCTATCACAGTAGTAGACCATCATCATTTTCTGAAACTGCGAATTACACAAACATGAAAAAATTAGAAACCTACATAAAGTTGAAGCTTGTTCTGCGGTGCCATATTCCTTAGCAAGCTTCAATGCGAGAGAGAAGACCAATATAGATAGGACAAAGTAGTGATACAAAAAATCTAAGAGTACCAGCAGTAATAAGATTACCTGCATCCATTTGTTTCTTATCTAATTCAATATCTGTTTGTGCACCACTTCTGTATAACTCCACCCTTTTCCCAGGATCAAGAAACAATGGATATAACAATAAAATAATGGATCTAGGAATAGTGTTTCGCAAACTCCCGCATACCATATTGACATAAGACAAAACATTTGATCCTGTTGAATTTCATAAGACAACAAAGTAACACACAAGATTGAATACATGAAGCTAAATAAGGATTCTTACTCAACAGGATTAAAACCCACAGATTAAAGATGAACCACAAAGAGACTGCTAACAAGTACTTGGTAGTTGCTTCCAATTATTATGTTTCGTTCAAACTTTCAAATGGCGACATTCCTATAATATGTGCAGTGTACAGTTTGGATTCAGGTCCATTAATAACTATGTTATCTTTTTGATCCCAATGACAAATGGAGGGAAAGGTAACTAGCTAGTTACTATTTTTTAGAACTCTAATTAGCATATCAGCAACAATTAGTTTCTACAATCATTCACATACGAAAATTCTAGATATTGAAAGGCTTCGGTTCCCTTTGATTCCTGACATTGTCTTTCTACAAAGACCATCGTGGATAAAAAGTTAATGCCCTTAACAAAGACTAGCCACTAAAGTATATAATTCCTTAGGTAGATCTGATTGTATATATACCTGAAAGCCGAACATTGTCCTTAGCCAATCAAAGAATGTTCAAGTTTCCTGCCTTTTATATTTGCTGGTTAAACGAAGAAGGCCAAGTGAAGCCACGAGTGTTCAGAAAGCAGCCACAGAAGCCTTACCCTGGTCAAATGCAATGATTATAAACAAATATGTAAGTAAACTGCGAATTAAAGACTTAATGCTACTACCCATTCAGCTGCCACATCCATTGGGATTTAATATTCACCCCCGACCCCGTAAACAGACATTAGCACAACTGAAGCTTACAGCAACTACAGGTAGTACCTCCCCAAGATGCATGATGGACTGCGAGGCCCCAGTGTTTTTCCAACATACTATGGCCAAGGTTCACAAATTGAAATACCCACGGGAGTTCCTGGAGCTGAACTTAAAATTGAAAAATAAGAACAATGGACAAGACTTCGAATTGTTCACAAATTTAAGCAACTGAACCTGAAAGTCTTCTATCAACTGCTAAATCAAAAACAAATCAAAATCATATCTCTCCTTCTCTAAAAAGAAAACCCAAAATAAAATACGTGCCCAAGAGATCATACAAGGAGATATCGATGTCACTGCTCCATGCATCTGCATCGAAGGGTTCAGTACCTCGAAAGACCACTACTACCAATTCAGGATCATCCTTTCTATCTTAGAACATAAACTCCTGCGTCGCAGCTTCATCTTGAAAATCTGTCAAAACAAATTAATTACGTCTAATTAGACCGCTTAAGGTAATCACTCGATATCTGACCTAGAAATAAACCCAGCAATGAAACAAAATTTGTAGAAAAATTAAACACAGCAATAAAACATCACCTGATTAAGAACGACTTCAACTTGGGAAATGGTATGCTACATGTGTTTTTCAATTTGCATCCTCCTGTAGAGTAATCTCTTGCTCATCTCTATAATTGAAACCCTAGATAACAAATAGAAATACTGGATCTACGGTTTCTACTATAGAGAATCAACAAGAGATCGAGTTCTAAGTAGAAGAAGAAGAAGAAGAAGAAGAAGAAGGTAGTCCTAGTGGCGGTTGAATCAGTGATGGTGGTGGTGCTCGAGCACAAGGATTGTGGGTTGTGGTTTGGAGTTAATCGTAGAAGAAGATTAAGAGTAAAGAGGAAGAGAAGGTATCAGGGTGGAAAAGAGGTAGGGTTTTCATCAACACCGTTGTCGTTGGAATATATAGATTTACATCTAACCGTCCAAATAGGTATTAGGGTGGAATCATCTATCCGATTCAATTGGACGGAAAAATAACAACAAGTGTTGCCAAGCACATATTTGAGTCGCATGCCCATAACATCCGCCGTTATAAAAGCAACAGAATAGAATTCTTGCTAAATTTTAGTAAAGCCATTTTGTTGCTATTTAGCAACAGATGCAAAGACGTTGCTAATCTGAGTTGCTAATTTGCAAAGTTGGTGTAGTGAGGGACCAACTAATTCGGTGTTTAGAGGGATTGATCAAAATTAATGGGAGAGAGGGACCGATCACAATTGATGTTGATGCAGCATGAGTTTGGTAAGAACACGAATTTGGTAGTTGCGATACCATGCTTCGCCCATCATATAATCGCTTGCAGTATTTTGATATATATTTGGTAATAATATTAGTGTAAGGATTGCAATTTTAGAAATATTAAGAGAATAATATTCTAATACATATATATATATATATATATATTAGTCGGTTGTAGGACTTTTCTGTATTGTTGTGAACAACTATTTGAAATTCTGTGACTTTCGAAATTTTCGACTTTGGTAGAAGGAGCAAATAAGTTTTAATATGAATAGGAAACCCTAAAATAAAGTAATAAAACTCAAAAATATAAGAGTGGGGACCGGTCAAGGGATAGCCGGCCGGTTGGTGCCGGTCCCGTGAGTCTTTTGTATTTTTTGGTATTTCTTTATTCCTTCTTCATATTTGTTTTTAAGTCTTATGTGTTCTCTAAAGGTATGTGCTTCTGAGACCATTATTGTTATTTACACCCATGGGTGTTAGTTCATATGCCCGAAAACTTCAGACGTGTAAAAATTTCAGACATAACGCTCTTTAGTAAAAACGTTATAGATTCTTCACACGATGTCTGTTTTCGATGGTTAACCTAAATTCAGAATCGAAAAATCGCAAGCCATCTTCTTATGCAGAATTATATAGGTTTTGAGCTCGTTTTTACCGTCAAACGGAGCAAACAGCAACCTTCCAGGAATTTTTAGCTGAAATTTTGACAGTTTTCAGCTTGTAGTTCGTCTAGCGTTTAGGTCACATATCTTAGACCATTGCTCGGAATAGGATGCCCTTTTAGTATGTTGTAGTAGACACATAGGGGAACATATGTTGTTTAGAACATTTTGCCACATTATACATCCATTCCCACGTTTTTACAAGATGACTATGATGATACATCAGAAACTTGGTGTTGACCAATGTTTGGGTTTCGTTGTATTTCGACCAATATTGGGGGTTGGTTAATTGGAGCTTCAACTTTGCATTTGGTGCGATAAAGAATTAGTGCTAACACAAAGAGGTGATGTTTCGACTTAGTGCATTCATGTGCAGCTTATCATGGGTTGTGATAAATCAATTTTATTTAATTAATGTTTGAATATTGATATAAAGCCGCCCTAAAAATTCAACAGGGGAATGTAGAGAAGAATCAAGTTGCTCTATACTAGTAGACAATGTATCTAGGAGCATTGCTATCTGTTCGGAACAAAGATGTATTTTGTATATTTATTATTATAGTCAGATATCATCTGGGAGAAATTGCAATCAGCGCCAGTGATATTTTGAGCACAATGCTGCTCTATACTAGTGATTAATTCATCTAGGAGTTGTCCCATCATTATAAAAGACTAAGCACTACGTATATTGAAAGCTCATCCGGGTGAGGCTCTAATATTATATGTTTACTTTCAGAGAGACTACACGATCAATGTGAGATGCCTGTAGTGAAAGTTTGACATTTTAATTCTCTTGCAGAATATAAAATATGAAGTTTATTCTTTTGATGCCGGATCAGTAGCATTCACAGAATTACATTATTCTACGAATCTACTACTATGCAGAGGCGACTTTACTATTTTACCCTTTTTTTTAAAATACACCATCTACAGACGTACCATATATGCAATTGGCATGCGGCTGACCATGGATGGCTTATCATAGTGTCTGACCAAAAACATATTATTTCATGTGGCTTCACACATATGTCCGGTTATATATGTTGGCCCACTTCAATATATAAATATTTTCTTCCTCACTCTTTCATGACCATCCATCAACTTTTGTTGATATCGTGAAAGAAACCTACTCAATGCCTACATCCGCCATCGCTTACTCACTTAAGCATGGCAACACTGGTTTGGCACATTCATCTGATCATAACTGAGTCTTGATATGAGGCTAAATAAATACATATTTATTTTCATGTCTTCCTGATCCTTACGAGCCTCACTAGTCTTGTCAGACTCATCAAGACTCATTATTCATGTCTAGCCAGGCATGACAAGATATAAGTCAACTTACCTAAGCAAGTCATAACTCGACTTCGCATAAGTAGTATTTTCTACTAAAAATCATACGAGATATCAAAGCTGTCACAAATGGGGGGATATTTACTAGGGTATTGGTATGGCGATCTACGACATGGGGTGTATCAATAAATCTATTAGGGGAAGATGTCTGAAATGTTTGACAGTTAGCTAAGTAGAGCAATGATGGGTATGTAACCGTCTAGTCGTCCTCAAACAAGTGTGGGACGGTTTTAGACACACTCTCCTCTGTCTCCACTTCACCATACTTCACAATCACCATTTCCTACGAGGTCAGGGTGAACGGTTACTTACAACTATTATAAATAGATTTTTCAATCTATTGGAATAAAAATTTTCTCTCAGTCAATTCATACATGGAGAATTCTTCACAACAATTACATACCTATGAGACTAATAAAGTCTGTTACTCTGACTTTAATACTTCCTATGCTTCTCTCCCTAAGACCAACCGTTCTTCTTCTTTTGTGACCGAAGTAAGATCAGAACAACCATTTCTTGGTTTAGGAAAATCTTGTGTCATTTTTATCTCTCGAATATAAAAATACTTCCAAAGTACAAATATTTTAAGGTCCATAATATTCTTCATTAGCTTACCCTTATTTTTACCTCTTTACCCTTGAATTTGTTTTTACCCAGAAACAGTAGTATATATAGTCTATCCATGGACCTCGTGTTTTCGACATTGCACTAATTGGTAACTTGTTATTATTTAATTTGATTAACTTCAGGGTGAATCTATACCTAAATAAATATGTTAAAAAGAAATTTTATAAACATAGTTTAAGGAAGTAGACTTGCGAAACTTGTTTCGTAATCGAAAAAAGATTGAAGACCGATTCGAAGACCGATCCCTAGAACAAAAATGATCCATAGAACATGACCCATCCCAGGGTCAATCGCCAATGGGAAGGAATGATTCTAGGACCGATCCTGACTATATATAACTTTTTTTTATATTTTCAATTTGTTTATTATCTTCACAGGTTTTTGCGGACATCGAGATGTAAACAAGTTAGATTGAGAATGTTCATAAATGTTAATAGGTGCATTATTTGCACTAGTAATACTATAATTCATTGATTTCTTATTATTTTTTATATCATCAGGCTTTGATTTTGTTTGCTTATGAGTTTATTAGGGATTTTGAAATGGATTCAGCCAAAGAAAAAGAAATGAGTTCTTTATAACACGAAATGAACAAGGAATAAAGTGCTACAAATGAAGGAAGATCAAGGAAAATGGAACTCATTCAAATAAAATATTTATTCACTTTATCTATAAGAGATTGAAAGACAAAGGCAACACCAAAAGAATGAGGTTATTCTGAGTTCGTATGAAGAAGTTATGGGCAAAACAAGCGTGGAAGATTTGAGTCTACAGAGAAAGGTTCGGCTGGAAACTTTACCAACTCGACCTACCGAACCTATAGTCTGAAAATCAATATTTTTGAAGAGTTTATATAGAGATGTTCGGCTAGGAAATGTTTCAATTGACTTATCCAAATCTGAGACATATGTGGACGGAAAATTGACTTCTAAATTGAGTATACACGTTCCCGAAAGGATTCCAAACCCTGGAAAGAGAGTATACTTGAGGGCCAAGCATTGAAGGCTATAAAAGAAGACATCTAAGACTCAAAAATATATATGTTAAGTAATCTCTTATCTCCTACCTCCCACATTACATCTTCTACATCAAAAACCTAGGGTTTTCCATTTAGGGAGAAACTATTCTTCTTCTTTGTGGATTCTCTATGGATTTTATTAAATTCATGAGTAGGTAACTTTGTTTTATTGGTAGGAAATGTAGTTGGAAGTCTTGAACATGTAAATCAATTTGGTTGGTTAGTTTTAGTGTTAATGATCCTTTTTATCGCTTATGTTATACTGTTTATATCGCCATGTACGATTGAAGACTTGCTCGTTTAAGTTGTAAACTGAATGATCATGTGTTCATATCTAAAGCTAGACTAGGGTTTGAGATCTGAAATTATCGAAGAACTCTAGTCACAAGTATCACAATATAGTTGTTAACGACGGCATGTTGTCATACGATTATGCGTAGAAGCTTAACCTGAGTTAAATCCATTTGGTTTTTGCGCCGGATTGCTTAGAATAACCTCAACTCACGAATACCATTGCTTTGTTAAGTTAAACTTGAGTGGATCTTGCACCAAGTTATTCATTGAGAAGGATTCAAATAGTGACTCTTGCGCCTTTGATGATACAAGGAGTTTTGCCGCAGTAAGCCTGCGATAGGATGTGTAGGGTTATTGATATGAAAAGGACTGAACGTTATCTCTAATTGATTGGAGAGCTTGTTCGGTGCTTCGGTGACGAAAGATGAAATCCTTAACAAGTATTTTCTCACTTTAAACCCAATCTTTATTTATTTTGTTTATATTGTATTAGTTTCGTTTACTTTAGCTTAAAACTCACAATCCCCCCTCAGTGATGAAAGGAGTTAAAAAAAAAACAATTACCCTTGGTTGCGAAAGAAGTTAAAAAAATAAAACAGTTTCACAGCTCCTCGTGGAAACGATCATTACTAACATTATATTACTTGTTAGTATTAGTGGGAAATATCTTAATTAATATGTAATACTTTCGACACACATCAAATGTCGATATAATGTTTAAATATGTGCTAAACTCTAATTTCTTGTTGTTCAAGTATACTCCTTTAATACTCAAGACAAGATCCCATAATATCGATTTTTTTAATATCATTTATGGTATCATAATTATATGCTTGGGTACATGAGATTTATTTATCTTTGGGTCCTAGCTAAACCTTTGACTATCATTGACTTCAATTTCTACCAGGTATAAAATTCAGAAATTATGATGAAAAAAAAAATTAAAATGACTTCGAAATTTTATGCATAAATATATGTATGTCACACCTACAAAAATATATCATTTTTTTTCTTCTTTATGTTTATTAAAAAAATATTTATAAATATATATCCTAATTAATTTTTATTATGTAATATTATTATTTTTTTACAAAATTACAACTATTTATTGTTTTCTTTTCTTTTGATTTCGAATCAGATTATTATCTGGTATTCGGATAAAAATTTAATTATAAATTCGAAGTGAAACGACATCCTTCGGATTTCAAATAGAATCCGAAAACGGAAGGTGCCTTGTACGCATCCGCTTACACCCTAAACACGAGTATAGATACCCTTGAAAAGTTATTCTTGACTTAATTAAATCAAAATTCTCAAAGTTAGTTTAGCGGTATATTTTAGAATGTTTTTTAGAAGTTAAAAAACTAACTTTTTATAAAATAAATTATTTTTATTTCTAATTTTTGGGAATGACTTTTTGCTTCTTGCATCCACACGCCTTCAATTTTTTCTTTTTTGGTTATAGTTTCGTTTTCTGATCCATTGGTTGCCACTATATAGACTGGTGGGATATCCATAAGATTCTCATCGATCCCGAAAGCACTTCACAATTGTCTTTTTTTCTTTTTTTGGATTTGGTACTGACCGGTAAATTAAGCTTTCCTCCTCGGATAGTTGGTGGGACTCGATGGTTCAAGACTATTACCCTTAGAGCGCCACAGTCGTTGGACCAAATGACGGACCAAATCTATATTTGGTCTTTGGTCCGTCAAAACCCAAGCGCAGTGGTACGAGTATAAATATTTTTTGGTCCGGATTTGTTACTGTTCACGATCAAAAATGATCTGAGTTCTGGACAAAACGAAGTATAGTCGAGCTTGCATCTAGTTAACCGTCTGGTTCTAGGCGTGCAACTAGGTATCCGTCTGATGGCAGGCGTTCAGCTAGAATTACGTTTCAAAACACGGGCGTTAATCAAAATTACGCATGATGAAGCGTTCTCCCAACGTTGCGTCCAGCGAAACGTTACAGTAGGAATGCCCAGTGACAGGCGTTAGAAGAGGTAACATTGTCAGTTCTTGCAGGTCATATGTAGCTTTGGTCCGGGCTCTTGGTTGCATGCCATGAATGCAGTACCATCGACATTTCATGAATAGTTAAAATTTTACACAGGTGCGAAAGAAATGACCATTTGTAATGAGCAGAATAGATGCGTTTCTCATGTTTCCGAGAAATGAAGGCATCCATAAGAACAGGTGTGACACGTCGAGATAAATTAATACAAAATGCCCTTAAAATGTGATTCCAGCCTCGGGTGGGACGGAGGTGTGATCATGCTGTTCTTGAGTCAAGGCAGGTGAATACCTTTGTTACGTATGATTTAGCGAGGAGGGAGAGGGGCAGGATTACATCTCGCCTTATACTCCCCTGTGGAAGAAAAAGGCCGTGGATTGCTCCTGGGACGATGTTCGTCCATCTTCCACGGCCTCAGACTGATGTGTTTGTTTTTTCATGCTCTTATCTGGAAGAAGGCAAACAAGAATTACGAGAGAAAGAGATGATGTGATATATATAAGCTCTTATTTGAATTTTCTGAGTACGATAAGAAGAGTGGGATGCTTTGGAAGGTCTGATTTTGCTTAGATATTTTAACTATGAGAAGCCGTCGAGCATCCAAGTCTTGTTTTGTGGGATATACAAGAAACAAAACCAGACAAAAATTCGAAAAATTAGGGGAGACTTGAATGTATCCGGAGGGGAAGCATAGTAATTAAGCCATGGATTGTGTCCAAAGTTACAAAATATATTATTATTCGACTACAACTGGCACAGAAGATCTTATGTTAATGAAATTTCAGCATACATTTATTCTTATATGTATGCCTGTAGGTAACAGAAAAAGAAGTAGAAGCATATACGATCTTTTATTGTTGGCAGGAGCAGTCTGGAATGTCATAGCGACAAATATGTCCTAAAATCTTTCCAGTAGCAGGAGTCATGTGCCTTTTAATTGGAGGGTTCATCATAAATTGGCAAATGCATTGTGGCTGTGTCCTTATCGCGTGGCAACAGATAGCAACTCCCCAACGAGTTGGACGGATCAACACTCCGAGACAGGGATAAAAGGCTTTAACAGTTCTGCAAGCAGCAGGCGCAGGAGCAGGGCCAGGCGAAGGTGCGGGAGAGGGACCAGGCTTAGGCGAAGGTGCAGGAGAGGGACCAGGCTTAGGCGCAGGGGAAGGAGATGGACGAGGGGCGGGCTTGGGTGCAGGGGACGGAGCTGGAGAAGGGCCGGGCTTAGGTGCAGGGGAAGGAGATGGACAAGGGGTGGGCTTGGGTGCAGGGGACGGAGCTGGAGAAGGGGCGGGCTTAGGCGCAGGGGAAGGAGATGGACAAGGGGTGGGCTTAGGTGCAGGGGACGGAGCTGGAGAAGGGGCGGGCTTCGGCGCAGGGGAAGGGGCAGGGGAGGGAGCTGGAGAAGGGGCTGGCTTAGGCGCAGGGGAAGGAGCTGGAGAAGGGGAGGTCTTAGGCATAGAGGATGGAGCTAAAGAAGCAGCCATGGAGAAAACATGGACTTCATGAACCACCAAAATAAGGGAGAGAAACACTGCTAACTTATTCATCTTCTATTAGTATTCTGTAATCACTCGGGAACATAAAAATAAAGGTGACTATGAAGCTAAGTGAACATCTTCTTCTCCAATTTATAGTAGATGGATGATATCGAGAGGAAGCAAAAATACAAAGCGCATTGCCTACGCGTATGAAATACCTCTAGTTACCGTGATCAAACACTTCTCTTAGTTACACTAGCATCAGAATTTTAAAGAGTAAGTTCCCCACACTGCTTTGGTTTTCCATTTGCTGCAAAAAGTGACCAACTTATAATACATTGGTGTCTAAAAGGATTCCTGGAGCTTACCAAAGAAAAGAACAAACAAAAGTAACTTTAATAGAAGAAACAACTTTGTAACAATCCAATATAAGCTAAGCAACTATATGTGATACAGGGTGGAGCTGCTTCGATCATAGTCTTTTGTTTTACGTACCAACTAATTAGACAACTATATATATCCTAGGAATTACTATATAATCCTAGATACACGACCCGTTTATCGTGTAATCTATCCATCTAACCCGCTTTAACCCCTAGTCCAAAAACTTATCGTGCAATCTATCCATCTAACCCGCTTTAACCACTAGTCCAAAAACAAGTTTTTGGACTGATTTTATGAATCGCTCGTCCAACTCACGTGAATGTAATGAAAATTATATTTTCAATATCCCATATTTACCCTTTCTTGTTCGAACGTATAAATCGAGCCGAAATCAAATCTTCCAAAAAAAATCGGCAACTCACAGATCCGATATCCTCTCTCTCTGCTTCAGCTGGTGTTTTTCAGTTTTAGGGTTTCGATTTCAAATCTTCAGGAATTTTTCTGTAATCTTCTTTTTTGCTCTTATAATTTTTGTTATGCTTTGTTCTGTTTTTGTTTTTTTCAACTGAAATCATGATAATCAACTTGATTTCATGATTTTGTTTTTTTTCTTACATTGAAATCCCGATGGTTACGATTTCTATGATGTACATTTTGTTGAATTCCATGATCGATCTCGTTTTTGTTCGTGTTTTAGTTTTTCTTTTGATTTTTGAAACTGATTTTTGTAATCGTTCTATTTTGTTCATTAGATCCTCGTATTCAGTTTTTTTTACATGTTGTTCGATAATAGGTTTTATTTGGTTTTCTTTATTTTTTCAGGAAATCATGATTTTTGTTCTTTCTTCTGGATGTTTTGAATGATTCTTCAGTACATATTAATACGTACTGTTTTTCTAAACTTTTTGATATATATTGTTTTTATAGTATACTATTTTTGTTATATATACTGTATGGTATACCATTTTTGAATCAGTACATATTTGTTTGCACTGTTATGTGTGAATCTATAATATGTTTGATACTTCTAAAATAGTACATATTATGTTGTACTGTAGATTTAGTATTCTTATCATCTTAAAATATATGTTTTGATTTTTGTGTTATTTTTTTGGATCACATTTCTTCAGGTTCAACATGTCAGGTGTTGGTTCTAATCCAAATACCTTTTGCTACTCTCATGTATACCACAAGCAACACCGCATTGCATATTTGGTTACGTTAAGTTCGACTTTGGAAGATTTGAAGTTTACTATTTGTAATGCTTGGAGCTGGTTGACTCCATCAACTATTGTTGTTAATTATGTTGAAAATGGAGTGAAAGTCCATGTCCTTGCTGATGTATCTCTTCAAGGGCTTGATGCATTACATTTTACGAAGAATTCAGATTTCTTTGAGTTGCATGTTGATGTTGTGTTATCTGGTGCATCTAGTTCTTTGAGAAGTGTTGATCTTGACAACAGTGCTGAGTTGGTTTTGAGTGCTAGGAACAATTATTTGAAAGATTGTGAAGAGGTTGCAAGTGTTCTTTTTTCTGATGGTTGGGAGAATCTTTTTGAAGATAAAAACCATCTTTTCCATGGTGGTGTTGAAGCTGTTCAGTTAGCATGTGAGAAATATTGTTTGAGGACTGGATATAAGGTTAAAAAATTGAAGAATGGCCTTGAGAGATTCACAGTGAGATGCAGCAATGATTGTTGCTCTTGGATGCTTCATGCGGTTTCCATGAATGGGTCTTTGGATGTGTTTAAGATAAAGTATTACGTGGGTAGGCACACTTGTGGTGCTGGTTATAGGTTGAGGAGTCCAACTGTTTCGAGGAAGCTTGTAAATCATTTAGTTCATGAGTGTGTCAAGCACAACCCTCTCATAAAGCCACAAGAGATTATGGATTATATTAAAGTTGGTGGAGGGGATCAACATCAAGTATCACCACGCATATCATGCATTAGAGTTATCACATCAAATGATTTTTGGTGACGATGTAAAGTCATACACTGATCTTGCTTGTAGGTCACTGCTGTTCGGGAAACCAACCCAGGGTCTTATATTGATTTTTATTTCGACGACGCAACAAAGAGATTCAACAGACTTTTTATTTGCTTTGGAGCTTGTAGAGAGGGTTATAAACTTTGTCGTCCAATGATCTTTTGTGATGCGATATTTCTTACGGGGAGGTTTAAATGAGGTTTAATGGCTGCGACATGTCTTAACGACAATCAAGGTAACTTTTTTATATGGCATATATTTTGATATGTAACTGTTTTTATGTACTTTAGGATCATACACATCATACATAAAGTACATATTGATATACACTGTAGGTATAATATAATTTGAAGGTGCAGACATGAAGTATATTGATATGGTCTTTTATATTTGTTTTCCAGGTTTTTATCCTTTTGCATATGCATTAGTTCCTGACGAAGATAATGATAATTGACATTGGTTTATGGACAATCTTAAAAAAGTTGTGGACCATCGGCCATCATCTTTTTGACTGACCGAGGTGAAGGTTTGTTAAATGCAATTCCTGAAGTTTTTCCTGATTCTTATCATAGCTATTGTTTTTTCCACTTGAAAAAGAACTTACCCATCAGTAAGGCTGATGAAAAATATAAAGAAGTGATGGATTGTTTCCAAAAAGCAACATATGCGCTTTCTCCAGCAAGATATGAAGAAGGTCTTCAAGAAATTGTTTATCTAGGAAGGCCTTGGGTTGCTTAATACTTTCGTAACATTCCTAGGGAAAAGTGGTCTAGTGCATACTTCCCAAGATGTAGGTATGGTCAGACTTCTTCAAGCATTGCCGAGTCTTTTAATAAATGGATTTTCCGCGAGAAGAAGTTACCTCCTTGTGCTCGCTCTGACACAATTGGATTTTTATAAGTTTCTTGTAACACTACAAATATATATGTATTATATGTAAAATATGTTTGTTGTTTTTTAATTTTATTTTCCGTTTAGGTTACGGGTCATGGAGTTGATGTCTGAACGTCGTGAAGAAAGTCTTTTGATGGATCCGGAACTCTTAACCCATGTGTATCAAGTCTTTCTTGAACTACACATTCAAATTGGTCGTCCTTGGAAAGTTAGTCAGTCATATGCTCACGTCTTTGAAGTTCATTCCCCAAGGTTAATTTTTTTGGGCAACATGCTCTTTTGAACTGAGATATCCACTAAACTAGTTTTTAGGGAAAATATCAAATATGTATTGTGCAGATTATATTCTTTTTTGTTTGTGTAGTGCAAATATCAAAATATACTGTGTAAATAATATGCTTGGTTTCTTGTTTGCAGGTCTCATATGGTAGATCTACAACAAAAGAGTTGTACTTGCCAAAGATGGCGCATGTATGGTTTTCCATGCTTTCATGCTACTGCATCTATTACTGCATCTGGGGGAAAGTTCCTTGATTATATCGACGAATACTTCAAAGTTAGATGTTATCGCCAGCTATATTCAATCGCTATTAGACCTGTTCTTAATCACGACAAGTAAGTTTTTAAGCATTACATATTGATTTTTTTTATGGTAGTATCATACATGAGAATGGTTTTAAGCAGTACATATAAACCATAAACTAGAACTAGCATAGTACATATTGGTATTTAGTGTAACATACATCAACAAAAACTGCACAGTATAGTAGATTTTTCTTATTTATGTTTTTCAATATACCACAGGCCTGATGAGTAGTGCCACCAATAGTAGTTAGGGCTCCTCTAGGAAGAAGAAGAAAAGAACTGCATCAAGAGTGCATGGGAGAGGAGCAAAAATCTTGTTACCTGTTCAAATTGTAAATTGAAAGCTCATCACAACAAGGCTACATGCAATGTTATCCATCAATACCAATATACAGATGAGAATTAATTTCATTACAGTTTTTTTAGTACATTTGGGATTTAAATTCTTTTAGAAGATACTTGTCGCATTTTTAGGCTTCTTTTTTCAGAACTTGTTTGTGTGCCAACTGAATTATGTTCTTAATGACAGAACGAGAATTTGATGATATAAATCTTATATTTTGCTCCATCTTAAAAGATGTATGAACATGTGGTTGAATGTCATTCACTATATACGGGGGTCGAAGGGGCAGCGCCCTCTCGTTATTAGTGATTTTTCTTCGCAATACATTTTTCTTTTATTTTAGTAATCTTGTAATTGTTATAAAAACACAAAAAATGTACATAAACAAAGTAATTTTTTAAAATCATATCATTATGTACTTCATAGTACATGTCAATATGTACTTGTTTAGAATATGAATCTATTGGTTCAGAGTTTCAGAACAAATTACATATCAATATGTACTTCCTAGCACATATAACTCTAAAATTAAATAGAAACCTAAAAATGCTAATAAAGATCATCACACACACATACATATATATATATACATAATAAGATTCTGATATAAACATAATAACTAAAAACCAAGTTCAATAGGTGGAAACCAAGTTCAATAGGTAGAAACCAAGTTCTATAGTAAACACAATAAGAAAGTTATTAAAGTACATACTGCGTAGAAGGACTATCCACTATGTTACCTTTCATTGACAAAACCTTAACTCTCACTGTCTCCATAATGATAAATCCCACCTGGTCAACATAACTAAATTTACTTTAAAATATCCTAAGATTTCTCTCCTGCCAAATGTGGTATAAAAAATAATTAAGGATTATCTTCTTCATTCTAGCCACAAAACCATACCCAGCAAAAACTAAAATGCACCAACTTTTCTCCTCAAATCAAGATCTACAAACATATCTGAATTACTCTGCAGTTAAATATGTATTTTCATTGGGAGGGTTCCCAACTGATTTCAGGCGGAGTGGCTGTCAACAACCTGCATGCTAACTTGATTCTTTTTATCTGAATCTTCTTCATCAATTGTTCGTCATCTCCCAACTTTTTCCATCACGATCAATCTTTGATCTCCTCTTTATAAAATGCATCACATACAGAATGCAGTCTGGCCAGGTTCCTTGTTGTGGACAGCCAAAGTCATTCAATCTTACTGTGTTCACCATCTTTCTTTGATGCTCATCCAAGAACTGATTGATTGGGTTGAATAGGCACTCAGACATTTTCTTGGCATTCTCATACAAATGATCCCTGAATACCACAGATGAGTTTTGACACATCGGTACAAGGATCTTCTCGATGTCATTGCTCATTTTCAAGATTAGCATAATGACAGCAGTCACTTATGCTCCCTTTAAAGTGTCTGGCTTGTCGACATGATACTGAAAATTGGAAACGTTTAATAGTTTACTTTACAAAAGTATATATCAATATATACTTTTTTTATATCCAACGTTCAAAAGTATAAAAGAAGAAAACAACACATACCCAAGCAGTTGGATCCAGGTGCAACACCTTAAAGTATTTTCTTTCTTCCTCAGCATTTGCTTGGTCGTCTTCAGACGCCAGTTGAAGCTTATATTGAGCATAGTTGAGAAGATCTTGCTCTAATGCTCTGTTGAAGATCAAAAATATTCCATTGTAGCCCGCTGACGTAGATACCACCACCATTCTCTACTCTCCAAGCAACCAAGATACACATTTATAACAAAAACACATATTGAGGTAAGTTTTTTTTATATGTACTGCAAAACTTACTTGATTTAAAAATAAAATGAAGGGTAGAAAGTACTTAAATTCTCTTTCTTTTCTCAAAGTATGGAATTAGAATCTCTATTTGTTCATCTTTCATATTTTCATAGAGTCGTGACTTGTGAAGATCCATGAACTTCATTCTTGGTTTATGAGCTTTAGGAGCTTTGTTGTCTTTTCCTGTCTTTATCGTCTTTTATCGTTTCTCAGTTTTTGGCTTCTTCTTTTCAGAAAACATACTTCCACTATCAAATAATGGATCTGTCTTCTTTCCTGGATTTGCACGAGTTACTCGCCTGCTAACTTCTTTTTTAGTTGGTACTGACTTCTTTGCAACAACCTTTGGTTTTGCTTTCGCTTTGGCAGCTGTCATCTTGGTAAGTTTGGTTTCTAGTGGCACGTCGCTTGACGTTTGGGTTGTTGTAACTTCATGTTCCTGCATTTTTGAATTCAGATTTTCAGTACTATATTTGAATCATATTTTTTCAAACAATGACAAGAAAGGTAAATTACCACAAGTAGAAGATATACCTCTTGGTCGCTTTCCTTCTCAGGTGTTACTTGAATCGCATTCTTCTCAGGTGTAAGTTGGTTTGGCTCAGTTGTAACTTGTCGAACTTTTATACGTCACAAATCATTTCCAAATAAATTATCAAAATGTTTTCGAATGTCAATCCCAAACAGAGTATGGCTTGAGACACTACTATTGTCTTGGCTGAGAGATGCATATTCTTCATCATAAACTTCCTTGCTGGAAATGGTTAAGTCCAAAAATTCTTCAAATGTGAACTTTTCGACGTCTTCCATCTTAGCCCTCTCAGTAAACAAATGGATTTTTATGTCGACGAAGTTGTCAACCAGGGTTTCAACGTCTTTTTCATCTGGGTTCTGCGACATCCCTTTAATCGTTTCAAGACTCTGGTCTATAGCTTCAACCACCTTCTTCATTGCTTCTTGTTGAAGTCCAGCTAAATCATCCTGCAACCATAGAGTTTTATTCATGATAGTTAAATACATATTGATATGTACAGTTATATGATAATAATAAAAAACATTTGTAATCAAGTACGTATTGATATTTACAATTATATTGATAAACACATTTGCAATAAAGAGTGAAACTAGCCAGCATTACTTACATGTGTGTAACTTTTCTCCTGCATCTCTTTGACCTCTTTCTCCAAGTCAGATTTAGCCCATGTTTTAATAACATTAACATCAACACCACAGAACTTGTGCACTGAAGGTGGTGTTGACAATGCAATATTAAATGGTACCCTTTTGACGGTGGTGTCACTCACATCATTTTGTTCATCTTCTGTTGGAATCTGAACAATTGGCACTTCTTCTCCCAAAACTACTTCACCTTTTGTTATGTTTTCACAAAGAGGATCTGTTGGTGTAGTAGGAGATGGGAATTCTCATGTTGGGTCAGTACCTAAATGAGTGGGACTCCCATCAATTGAGTCTCGAAACTCTTCTTCATTTTCAGGCTGCAAGGGAGAAGCTTTCATGTATATGTCATTCAGCATTTGCAGAAGCTTTGATGCATCAAGCGGTCCATCCTCATGCTGCATGGTGTTCGCTTCAACCCATTTTTCAAAGATTGTCGTTGTCAATTCTTCATATCTTCTTTTCCAATTATCTTCCTTCACTGCCTTCCCTGTAGTTTCTTCTTTATCTTCTTCCTTTCCATTTTCACTCTCCTCTTATGCAACTCTTTTTGTGATTTTATTCCGAATTTGCTTTCTTGATTGGTGTATTGAACCTCGAAATTTTCATTGAACTGTACCAAAACAAAAAAATATGTACTCAGAAATATGTACTATAAAAATAAGTTTTTTCATGAGGTACATATCAATATATATTGTAGGATAACAAACATCATACATTCAATACATATCATTATATATTGTAGGATAACACAACATCATATATGTAGTAAATAAGTACATATTTTTCTTACCTCATATTCAGTTGTATCAATGTCTTTTTGGAGTGCAGCACATAACTTTGTCAGATTCCATTTGACAGCTCTCGGAACAAACATTTTTTCTGGAATCGTCTTTATTTCCTCCGGTTCAAGCAAATATGTACGCTTTGCATACCAAATCTGTTTTGGAAAAAAAAATCACCAAAAAAAAGTTGAAAGTAAATCATGATTTTCATTGAGTAAACTACTAAAAAAGATTTTTAGTATGTATTCTTACCAACAAATAGTTCAGACACCCGGTAGTATTTTCGAATGCATTTATATTGTCATTTAGTGACTTTTCTAGGTAAGAATGTATCAAATCTGGCCATGACACATTCTTTGCAGCCTCGAGATCCTCCACAAGACCAATGTACTTTGCATTCAAGGCATGTGCATCTTTTGTTGTAAAAAACAAAGTGATACACATGAACAGGCATATAATCCTTACAAGGTCTTCAGCATCTCTCACTTCTTCAGTTTTTTCCTCACTCCCTTCTTCAATATCTTCTTCACTTTTTTTTTATTCATTTTCTTCATCACTCCCAATTTCTTCATTTTCTTCATCACTTTGCTTTTCTTCAGATTCTTCAACATTTTTATTTGCTTTCTTCTTAGTTGTTGGTTTTTTTCTTAAAAGTTTCAAGAATTCTTCTTGTATCCTCACTCTATTTACCTTTTTAGTCTTTTATACATCACCAAAGAACTTTTGGAAGAAAGTACTATTTCGATATCCACCCCTTGATGTCAGTATTATATCTTCATGTTGTCTTTTTCCTGCTCTTGGCATTCCAAAGATAACACCTACTTCTTCAGGAGTGGATGTCAGCATATGTGAAACTCCATGCCTTTTGAACTCAAATGTGAGCTCATCTGCAACTTTACTTCTCTTATAACACTTTATTAGATTGGTCACAGTAGTTTCATTCTTCATCCAGTGATCTGCACCAAGATTTGTGTACCAGAACATCAAAAAGAGGTTCCCATATGATTGCTCACTAATTATCCGCAGCTGAGTTTCACTCAACTCAAGTTTTTCAGCCTTGATTACTTTAACAAGTGAGAAAATCCCCATGAAACCACTTTTGTAGATCTTCCTAGCAGGTGCAGGTGCTTTTGTCTTCTTTGTGGGTTTTTTTCACACCACCTTCATAATGAACACACTGTCAATAACCCTACAATATATCAATATGTACTATAATATAGAACAAAGTATATATTTTGATATGTTGATATTATCTGATATATCATGAACAGAGTATATATTGATATGTACTGATTCAATTCAAGATTAGAACAAAGTACATATCAATATATACTTATCATGTATGCAAGATCTAGATGCTATAGTATAGAATAGTATACATCGATATATATGCTTTATATTTATAGCATGAACAAAGTATATATTAATATGTACTAATCCAATTCAATATCTTGAACAAAGTACATATCAATATATACTTATCCTGCAATCAAGATCTAGATGCTATAACATGAAAATAAGTATATATTGGTATGTACTGATCAGTATATACTAAAAACCAAGTACATATCAATATTTAACCTATGTTGCATGCTAGATCTATGTGCTACAACATGAAAATATATATATTTATATGTACCGATGTTGTATGCTAGATCTAACTCCTATAACATGAACAAAATATGTTATATATTGATATGCACCGATGATTAAAATTAGTACCTTTTTTACCAGAAACAACAACACCCTTCTTCTTCTTCTGTGATGTTGATGGAGAACGAACAACAAGAGCTCTCTTAAGAAGACCTTTCTTCTTCTTCTTTGTAGATGGAGAATCAACAACATGTGTTTCATTTTTTTTCCGATGTTGTTGGAGAATCAACAACTTCATTGTTCTTCTTCTTTTTTTGATTTTGCTGGAGAATCAACAACAGTTTGTTTCATTTTTTTTATGTTGTTTGAGAATCAATAATTTCTTTGTTCTTCTTCTTTTTTGATTTTGCTGGAGAATCAACAACAGATTGTTTCGTTTTTTTTTATGTTATTGGAGAATCAACAACTTCATTGTTCTTCTTCTTTTTTGATTTTGTTGGTACAACATCTATTGTAGAAGCTTTCTTGTTCTTCTTCGATGGTGGAGATTGAGGAGTATCATGTTCTTCAATCACAGCTTCTTTTATTCTTCAGTTGATTTTTCTCTTGGTACCCATTTTAGGTGGAAAATATGCAGTAGTATAATGTTGACAGTAGCTTAGGTTTGAGTTGTATAATGCTCAAAGAAATCAAAGCCTGCTATTACAGAATTTGATTTTTGTTTTTTGGTCTCTGTTTTTCGACTTGGTTTCAGGTGTTTTTTTATTTTGATTTTGCTTTAGATTTTCAGGGTTTTAGAGAAGTAATGAAGTGGTGGGTGGAGTAGCTGAAACTAAATTTCCATTAAAGAATACGAGTAGTGTAGGAGGTGGAGTTCATGGGATGATTCCACACGATGAGTATAACTGTAATGGTAGTTTTCAAAACGTTTTTGGACTTGTAGATAAATGGATTTTCCCGGGTGGACTTATGGTTAACTCGGTCCGGGTATTTTGGACTAGCCAGCAAAGTTCCCATATATATATATCAGCTTAGTTGGGTTGATCCGTTGATTAGCAAAGAAGGTAGTCTGAAGCAGGTAAATTAGTCGGGTCTTTTTTTCTGTTTGGACCTAAATTTGTGACGGCTCCATTACTTAGATTTATTCAGCTTTGGGTGTGTCAACAGTTGTTGCAGGTCAATCGTAGCTGCTATTCCAATCTTGGTTGCATATCATGAATATAGGACCATCAGTATTTTATAGAAGTTGATATTCAATGAAAGCGTGAGGAAAATAACCATTCATACTCTGTAGTGACCAGATTATTGCACGTTTATGATGTTCTCGAGCAACAAGGGCATCCAAAAGAAACAGGTGTGATCATGTGTCCTTAAACAGCGTTGTTACCTGTGGTCTGTTGAGTAGCCAAGGAATGTTCCACCTTATTCAGCCTCTTATAGCCTGTGGATACTCTTCTGGAAGTTGCTTTTCGGAGCGAAGGAGTGGCAATGTTCCACCTTAGAAGTAGCGAAGGAGTGCTTCTGCCTTTCGCATCCATACACGCTCTACACGCTCTTAATCTCTGGGAGGGGACAAAGCTCCTTAACATGTTTGACTTGTACAAAAGAAAATAATTGAAGTAAAGTCGCCTGATTTGAAGTTTGAACTCTTTTTAGATGAAAGGTATTCCACCAATGAGAATCACTCGAGCACCATATGTATTTGGAGTTATAATCAGAACTTACTGAAACATTAACCTAGACATAGCCCACATGGATTTACTTGGTGGACATGCTCAGCAATTCATGAAACGGGTGTTAACGCACCAGGTTACTAGTTTCATGGTCACTACCAGTGGAAGCTCAAAGGTGGTAAACAATTCTACACATCAAGACATTTCTATGTGTAATAATATAAAACCCATGAATATGGCTAACCACCAAATACTAAGTATGCAACAGGCAGTAACAAAAAAAACCAAACACTCCCAGAGAGAGAGAGAGAGAGAGAGAGAGAGAGAGAGAGATGAAAAGTAACATTAATTTCAAAACTTAAAAGGTAAAAACATTTAATCCTGCTGTTAGATCCATTTTGCAGTTAAAGTGTGTACATTAAGATGAGCCAAAACAGGCAGGTGTTGTAACATCCTTTTCTTTCCTTGCATGCTAACAGGAATCTAATAGACTGCTTCCTACCACTTTTGCAATGTTTCTCAACCTCAAAAAAATTCCTGCAGATCAATGAAACATAGTTGTTAAAACAACTTTCAAATATCTGGTATTCCTGAATTTTATAGAGAATATGGAGACAGATAACACGTTAATACACAACCCTTCACAATTAGACTGACCAATTGGTAATAGAAAATATAATACTCATCAGCATATTCAGCATAAAAAAAAACTAGATGTGATGCACAAGCACTCGCCACTTTCTTATGCTCATGACGATAGGTTTATAGAGGACATGCAACCATCAAAATCATACCAATCAGAAGGAAGAAAAAAAACGAACAATCACATAATAACTAACCAAATGGAAGTGTTCACGAAGAGTCTCTTAACAGTCTCAAATGGAATATTCTAAAAACATAAATTGTTGGGTTAGTGTTCATGTCAGTTACAAACATACAGCTTTACCTAATTGAACCTCCTATGATCCTCAATATTATTACAACCTAAGGCTATTAACAATACAAAAGCTTTTGAAAGAACTTCGTCTATCAATATCCCTTGATATGATCGAAAAATTTGTTTATATTCCTAATCTGTACGCACACTTTGCAATTCATGCTTCTATAATCCTCAACATAGTGACCCCCTATTAAGCTATTGATAATGATAATAATTGGTTTACAAAAGATCTGGAAAAACTCCTCTCTCTCAATATTTCTCAACAAACTATGACATAGAACCCTTGTTTCTATTCCCTAATCTATACATGCATTCATTCCTCCTATTCTAGCTATTCCTCACATGCAAATATCAAATTCATGTTTGCTAATTCCTAAAAATCTGAAAATGAAAAATTCTTCATGTGACTGTTTTCATCAAACTTATTAGCCATAGGTAACAAAGAATATAATACTCATCAGCATATTAAGCATCAGTACTTGATTTGATGAAAAAGCACTGGCCTGTTTCTTATTCTAATATTGATAGGTTTATACAGATACGCAACTATCAAAACCATATCGATCAAAAGAAAGAAAAAACAAACATAAAGCATATTAACCAACCAAACAGGCACTGCTATTGCTTTCTTATGATCGACGAGCCTCTTAGCAGTCTCAAATAGGATATTCAGACAGCATAAATTGTAGGACTAATGTTCATGTCATTTACTAACATACAGCTATACCAAATTCCCCCATGATCCTCGATATTGCCCCCAAGGCTATTAACAATATAAAAGCAGCTTTTAACTTCATCTACCAATATTCCTTAACTTACAATGATTGAAAACCTTGTTTGTATTCCTAATCTATACACACATTTTGTAATTCAATCTTCTATAATCCTCAACATGTGACCCCCTATTAAGCTATCGATAATGATAATAATTAGTTTTCCAAAATATCTGGAAGAACTCTTATCTCTATCAATATTCCTCAAAATGACATAAAACCCTTGTTTCTAATCCCAAGTCTATACTCCACACATGCAAATCCTCAAAATTCATGTTTGTTAATGCCTACAAATCAGAAAATGAAAAGTTCTTCATGCAACTGGTTCATCAAATTTATGTTTTACCATCTCATAGAATGTCACAACATACAGACTTAATGCATGAATATTACAAATCGTTTCAAATAAAGGAAAAAAAAACTTCAGATTGAAAGTTATAATGAATTCAATTGGCATAATTATCCTCGTATTCTACAAAGATCAGATAAATAACACAAACTTCACATACAGATCTTTAAAATTACAAAAGAAAATAAGAAATTGAGGTAAAATTCTTTACCTAAACAGATCCTACGATGATATTGTTAATAGGAATAAAGATGAGCTTGACGAAAAACCCAACAAATCCCATGACAACGAATCCAATAGCAGTACGGAACGCCACTTTGGTAAATTCTACAAACACAAACAACACAGATCCATAATCAAAACACAATTCTAACCAAAAATCATCAAAAATAAATAAATAGATGAAAACTCAATCGATTACCTTTGCGATCTGGTTTGTGACATCTCTTAACGAGACGAACACTGTCTTTGGCGAACTCTCTCAAAGGATCAACAGCTGAATCAATGGCTTCCATTTTTTGAAATGAATTTGAGGATTAAAAATGATGGAAACCCTAGATCTGGAATGAAAACGGATACAGAGAGAATGGAGAAGAAAACCACGACGACTTCTTTATGACAAGAGTTTGTTATAAAAGAAGACGAGGTGTGTAGCATGTGTAATGACTAGACTGCCCTTCTTTTTAAGTAAACATCAAAAAATGGACGTGCCTGCTAGTTAGGGCTGTCAACGGATGCTATCGAAACGAATATTGGCTCAGCCAATTCCGATATCCGATAAGTTCCGACGGAATCTTAAACTTCAAATCCGATTCCGTTTCGATAAGCTTATCGGATATCGGATATTATCCGATAAATATCCGATAGCTGATATAAATCTTAACACCTGTTTTTCACTTTAAATTTTCGATAATTTCCTATAATTATCCGATAACTTCCGATAATTTCTATATGCTATCGGTATCGGATGTTATCGGACGGATACTGGCTCAGCCGGTTCCGTTTCGGTAACACGAAAATATCCGATACAATATCCGTTTCCGACATCCGATATCCGCTATACCTGATAATATCCTATAGTATCCCAAATTTTTGAAAACGACTATCGGATTTCGGATTAGGATTGACAGCCCTACTGATAGTTGTAGTCCATTATGTCTCTTTCTCGGTCAAGTCAAGGCAACCAACCCATTTGCAGAGTTTGATGGGTCCTTTGTATGAATGCCGCATTTAAATAGTCTTATAGTCATCAACTACGCGTTTGCGGACAGACGGAACCAACTTCCCATAGTATGGTTGGTCAGAGCCTATCTTGTCTTTGTTTAGATGCACTAAAAGCAGCCTGCTCTAATTGACTCAATGGGTTTTTGATACATGCATAATTTATACATTTTAAGTATCATTTCCTTATTCTTATTTGCTAGATTTTGTGTGAATTACCGTGTGTTAGTATTACTTTTCTAGTTTATGTGTTTTATTAGGTTACATCTCTAAAACAAGTAAACTTGAGCCTTACAAGAGAAGAAGTGCCAAAGATCCAGTGGGAGTCTATTATAGGATTTCTACCCTCCATCTTGAAGATAATTAAATTACGAATCCAACGGCGAAAGAACGAGGTCATTCTGACTTCATATGAGAAAGTTATGAGCGAAACAAGAATAAAGGGCAAAATGGTCATTTTAAAGTGACCGGAAATTTACACTCAGTCGTAGGTTAAGGGGTAGCCAGTATTACTTCAACTGTCAGTTTCGTGAGACTGACAGTTGATTGGGTACTGTTAATGGCACCAGCCATTCCGTTCAGGGCTGCCAAGTTTTTGAATGTAACTAAAGGCACCATCCTTCCTTCTCGGGGCCACCCCTTTCTTCTTCAATACTTCGAATGAGAAACAGAGCTAGCTGCTACTGGTAATGTGAAAGCATGATCACGGCATGATTGATTAATGATCATGATTCAACAGACTCATGGATGAGAGATTAAAGAGTGATGGTGACTCTGTGATGGAGTTGCCGATGGTTGCAGCTGTGGTCTTGAGTGCTGCTGCCATTGTGATCAGGAATTGATTATGGTGCTGGAAGATGGTGATCATCATCTCTGCTACAGTGGCAATGATCGGGAGTGAGAAGAATCGATGGTGGAGTTTGACTCTGTTGATCAAGGGTGTTGTATGGCAGTGACGTTGTGTGATGGATATTAGAACCGGTAGTTTCAAATGATTCAGGAGGTTAATGGGATTATTAGAGGGCATAGGTCTAGAGGCAATAATGGCGAGAATGGGTTTTGATGTGTTGTTAGAGTTATTTGTGATAGCTGGAGATGGAGTTTTGATGGCAGTTAGAATGTTAGTGATGAATGGTGTTCGTGAACAATGGTAGAGTATCTTTGTAGGTTGATGTTATCATTCAGTGGTCGATGGTTTCTTGTTGACGTCAATGATTGTTGGCAGTGATGATCAATGGAGAAGTATGGAGTTGTGGTCTCGATCGAGTAATAGCAATGAAGAAACTTGTCATGGATCTGTGATGGTGGAGTAGGGCCTGTAATGGTGATGTGGGTGATATTGATGGGGTTGCTGCTATTGGTTCGAGTTTGAGAAAGTCTGGGATGGTAGTCGAAGTCTTTTGGTAAGGATTTGAGAGAAATCAGGGAAGTATGTAGAGTTGGAGTAGGATATAAAAACATGGTTTTGCACGGAGTTAAAATAGGTAATGTTAGGCGTGCGAGAAAAGAAACTAAGTCGTGTCCAACACGAAAAGTGTATTTAGGCGGTGATGAACTATCTATAAATAGAGCCGTGACCTTCCCATACAAGGGAATATACAGAAAATAGGCTTTGACGGATAGAAAGGATAGCTCCGGAGACAGAAACAAGCTCACGGACAGAATTTCACGGGAAAAATTTAAAGGGTTAGTTTATTTTATTTTCTTAATTAATTTTTATGGCTTTTGAGAAAGCCATGTTGGGCTAATTCTCTTGTTATGTCGAAAGGATGAACTTCTAGAGATGGTTTTATTTGTGTTTCAAAACTAGGTTTTCAATTATATGAACTAAATATCATTAATTTGTCTCTCTCTCAACGTTTTACCGTCTCGATGATTTTTCATGTTCTATGCCACGTATAGTTCATTGTTTGATTAGTAGAAGGACTCGTTGAAACCTTGTATGAAATTGTTTTATGAATATTCTTTGACTCTTTATGCCTCGTATACTTAGTACTTCGAAATTCTACTTTAGGTTGAGAACAAACAATTCTTTTTGAAATCGAGACTTTATGTGACGAACGCAATTAAACCCTAATCTACAACGGATTCCCGGAACCTTAACATTTTCCTCTTATTGTTTTCAAACTTTATTAAATAATTTTAATTCATTAGTTAATTTAATTCTTTATAAAAAATCTAAAAAAAATATTTTAATCCAAACTCCTCGTGGGATGCTCTTGTCTACATCTTTCGACACTGTGCGCTTGCGGTAAAACAAAGTCGGTTTTCCGACGCATCAGTTTTGGGACTGAATCGGGATTGTTTGAGGCCCAGTCCTATGGAACGGGCCATGCTATCCCGCGCGGCAGTGCAGGAGAATTTTATAAGCTAGCAGATTGCTAGCCGTTGGATGATACTAGATCTTTTATATTTTGTTTTCTAAGATCCACTTACAACAGCTTACGGCTTTTAAAAGATATTTATTTCTAATAGATTCCAAAGTTTATTTCGCATTTACTAATTACTTCTTATGATGGGTCTAACATTAATCGATAAAATATATATATATATATATATCAACCGGTGATCTTCGATTTTAGAACTGATTTGATTATATTGTGATTGTAAAACCTGATGTAGGTCCGGATTAATCCAGGAAAACAAGGATCACCGAAAAATAATAATCAGGAAAGTATAAAAAAGAATGAAAATATTCAACCAAATAAACTTTTTTTTACCAAATTTCTTTAATGGATCCGATAACTATGAAATACCAGTAACATATCAAATCTACCAACAATTAAAGTTTTAAATGGTTTGTCCTTGTTCTTAAAATTACATACTTGTTCTTGAGTTTGATATGACCCATACATAAAACTTTTGGTGAACTAAAGCTTATCATTTTTCCTTCCAGCTGCATCTGGAATTAGTTGCCTACCAAATCCTTTGTTTTCACAGGGCTTGAGATTGTTGTTTTCTCTATCCGGACTAAATGGAAGATTTTGTTGAAACTGTTTGACCATTTTGTTCATCCGAGACAATGAGAATCCCTAGCTTGGATCGATTTAGAGATTCTCAAAAGTGACTTCAGAAAAAAAAATCTTATAATAAAGTAAGGGAAAATTAGAAATATGTCCCTGTATTTATCCATACATTTGAGGATATGTCCACTGACGGGTGCAATTAAGGAATATATCTCAGCCATCTATTTCAACCGTTAAATGATTAATATCCGTATGTGTGGGTTTACACGTGTGCCCAATTTTACACTTATACCCTTAGCTAGATCCTACGGTCCGATTAGAAGAATGGAGACACTTGTTAGATCCTACGGTCTTATAACAAAAATGTGGACACGTGTTAAGATGTAATAGGTTCTTATGGCACGTTTCTATGGCACGTGCATGTAGTGTAGTTATCTTCATTAAGGGAAACTGCAACGGTACGAGTATACCAAATACCAAAGAGTAAAAAAATTTGGTCGTTTTTCATTTTTTCCACAACGGTTTTGTGAGTAAATATGATCGCACGTCATTTTAATTAGACGTCTGTTATAAAACGCTATTGTAGAAGAACGTTAGGTGACACGGACGTTTGTTTAGTGGGACGTATGTTGTTGGACGCACATCTATGTGAGCGTTTCACCTAGTTAGGCTTAAACGCTCACCTAGTTAGGAAAAGAACTAAACTAAACGCTCACCTAAGTTCCCTTAAACGCTCACTCCAAGCAGTTCCCTTAAACGCTCAGTCCAAGCAGTTCCCTTAAACGCTCACATAGATGTTGAGACGTCCATTTACTTAAAGCACTAAAGTTCACTAAGTTCACTAAGAAATGATTAAGAAATGATTAAGAACAAAACTAACGCTTATTTAAGAATTTAATTAAGCAATGCGTCTTCTTAAATGGGCGTTTGATATATAGGCGTTTTCGTAAATGGACGTCTCATCCAGACACTCTTCTTAGCTTGCGTTTCTCCTATCAGCGTTCTCCTAGTCAAGCGTTACTTCATATGCATTCTATAATGAGCGTCTCATCAAACGCTTCTCTGCCCAAGCGTCCGTGTTTCTAAACGCTTTCTTAACTAAGCGTTTTTTGTTAACGCCCATTTACAAGAGCGTGCGACTATACTTTTAGTCGCGAGGAAATATAATCTGTTACTGTAGCTTTAGTCGCCGAAAACCCAAATTTAATCGCCTGTTGCGCTTGAATTTAGGCGACCAAAGAGTAAATATAATCTTTACTCTTTGGTATAGTCGCCCGCTGCAGTTGCCCTAAGAAGAGAACTCGAGAGAAAGGAAAAAAAAAAGAGAAAGGAAAAGAAAGCTCAGAGAGAAATCGAGAGGGAGACAAAGAGAAATCGAGAGGGAGACAGAGAGAAATCAAGAGATCGAGAGACAGAGAGACGATTAAGTGAAGGTCGTGAAATCAAGCTTCTTAAATCAAAGTGTGTGTTACTGTTTGCAAAAAGAAATCGCAACTTTTAATTCTTATCATCAAACTTTCTCAAATAAACATCATGGTGACTGAAAACATGTAGATTCATCAAACCCACTTCTTTTTTTGTGTGTATCTCACATCTATTGTGTTCAGTTTTCGTATAATAACAACTATAAATTTCGGGTTTATTTGAAATTGATTTTAGGGTTTTCTGATTTGGGGATTTTTTTTGAAACATGAAATTTATTGATGAAATGAGATTATTATTGTTAGTCAATGTTTATTCACCGGTTAATGGGCAGAATGAGTCCAATGAAACCTCTGCTGATAGCACAGGACAAATTAAATCACCTGTTTCAACTGGGGGAAGTGTTGCTGGTAATAACAAACAAAAGAAAGTGCAGAATCCATATCTCAAACCCTCACTTATGGTGTCGTTGGCTATCACATGGTGAACAGGTTAGTTTATTTTTTCCACCCTAGCCAGCCTTTTCTAGTTTTCATCCGGTGTCTTTTTACAACTAGGTTAGAATCGTACAGAAAATGTTTTTTGATCTACTATTGCCACTAGAGTAGTGGACATCAACCTGTTTTTCCATCAGTCACTGCCTGTTCGATCTTCAACTTTAACATGTCATGCAAATTCAAAAAGAGGCTCCTTATTTAGTTATTTTGTTTTAAACTGTGTACAGGAGGATCTTTCTTCTGCAAAGCTTTAATGGATTGATGCTATATTTTTTATTTAAAAAAAATAAAAATAAATCTTTATAATCGTGCTTATTAAGGCAGCAGTCATGGTTATTCACTTATTTGTATACAGATTAATACACTTCGGATATATCGTGGTTATTACGTACTATTTATGTTTCTTCTACTGAAATGGATATATCGTGCTATATTCTTAAAATATAGATAATATATGTGTCTTTGGTTATTCACTTATTTGTATACAGATTAATACACTTCGGTTTTAACCTTTTAGGAATTTATAAGTGGTTCTCATGGTTGTGTTAATTTGCTTGCAGGTGTCAGGGTTGAAATCAATTACAGCTAAACACTTGGCTCTAGCAAGTCAAGTTATCAGTTTGCCATTATTCCTGGTAAGTTTATAATTTTGGTCATCTAACAACATATGCATAATTTACTTGATAAAACAGAAAGGTATCATGGTTCCATACTGACATGGTTCTTTGTATGTGGAATGAAGAAATCAGAACTGTTCTTTTTCTGAGAGTACCAGAGTCTTGCAAGGCAACATTAATGTCTGAGATTGGTCGAGCGGCCCAGGTATTTTGTCCTAATTTATCGTTGTTATCTTTCTAAACCATGTTGTCATTTCTAGTTGGGAACCTTTTACTTTTATTTGTATAGCTCAAAAGTTGGACATAATGTGTTCCTCTACACTTTCAAACTATATTTGTTTCTCTTCTACAGTTTGAAGGAATAAAGATTACTCAACCACCACTGATTAGAGAACCTGGCAGGCCTTGTGTCAACAGGAAGAGGTCTTGGTCAGAGATGAACCCGAAGAATAAAGAAAAAGCTAGAAAGTGCGGCACATGTGGTGGTACTAATCACAACAACAGAACATGTAAGGGTTGAGAAGTTGGAATAAGAAGAAAGCCAGAGTAGAGTGTGAGGTGAAAGGAAGTTCTTTTGCTACCACAACTTCAACTCCAAAGAAGAAGAACAAAGGCATCAGGATCCAAAGGAGTAGGGGAAGTGCATTTGCAACTTCATCATCTAAAAAGACAAAGGAAGCCTAAAGTTCATTTTGATGTGTTAGTTTTATGTTTTTCGAATGTTATAAAACACATGGATGGTTGCGTTTGTTTAAGTTTCAAATTCAGACAATACTAGTACTTTGTTTGTTTTCAAAATGTGCACATAATTCACAAGAGGTCTAAGAAGGAAAGAACCATTAGCATAACAGTCATAAGTTTTTTATTGTAATTTTTTCAAAACTAAGGGGTAATAAGGTTATTTCGAGAATATTAGGGTTTCATACACTTGCAAAAATTCGAAAAAATTTTGTCTGACGGATTGTAGATAACACGTGTCGATAATCTATGCATGGGGACCGGTGGAAGCCAAAAATTTGATTGTCAGGGTATTATTGTCCGTATTTGGCACGTGCGGCCTCACACATGTGCGTTTTGATCATTTAATGGTTTAAATAGATGTTTGGGACATATCCCTTAGTTTCGACCGTTAGAGGACATATCCTCAACTGATAATTAAAATCCGGGACAAATTTCCAATTATCCTATAAAATAATGAACTACATGGGGTTTGTTTTGATTTTTTGTTAAATTAGAAGTAAGAGCTTTTTACACTTCAGTGTATAGACAGCTGTATATTTATAATCAATGGCTATGAATTATCATTCAGTATCATCCAGTGGGTTTGAACCCGCTAGCTTATAGAGGTGGCTTGCGCGACAGCATGGGAGAGCATTTCCCCATGGGAATAGGTAAATATGTGTGTTTATCATGTCATATAGACTGGCAAATGTGTTTCTCCATTATGGTGAGATTAAATTTTTTTAATAAAATAATATATTTAATAGTTTTGTAGGACCTTAATATTAAAAAAAAAATCCATATTATTGCTCATGGAAGTATAGCAGATATTCACAACTTAAAATACTATGATTTTCAATACTTACATCGGATAAAAATAAGGGTAAGCCTGAGGCAAGTAAATAAAATTCATATTCAACACTTTAAGATTTACTTTAGAGTGAAAATTTATGAGTCATAGGCTGATAAAAGCAAATAAAAATCCTATAATAAAAGTGTCTTCAACATAGTAGCCGAATATTAAAATTTTGTAACAAACATCAGTGCAAAATCTATATACTTAACATGCTGAAAGGAAGGTATGAAGCAATATAGCTATGTGAAAGATATATCTTTTTTTACTTTGATAAGTCATCAAAAGGTAAAACAGTCATAGCTTTAAAAACGTTTAATTGATATTTCTTATATTAGGCAGGTCAATAAAATAGTGAAAGAAAAAGGAAGCCAGTATTATGGGGATGTTTGGTAACCATTATTATAATGGATTATGAGTTTATAATCAATTATCCAGTTCATAATCTATTATATAGGTGTTTGTTAAAATTTATAATAACTGATTATTTTAATCATAATTGAAAAAACTCATTATTTTCATAAGTAGAAAAAAATTGTTTATAAAAATTATCATAATCAATTATTTTTTTTAACAAAAGTGAATTAGATTTTTTTCTTTATTTTCTCTAAACTATCAAGAGAGAGACAAAAAAACAATAGTGGACTAAAAAAAAGTTCTTAGAACATCAATCTTTCCTCTCCTATTCGAGAGCATTTTTCTAAGGTAATCAATTATTCGAAAAATATGTTTGTTAAAATTTATTAAAAAAATAATTAATAGGATAATCATTTTTTAATTTATGATTATCTATAATCATAAATGATAATCATAATTTTTACCAAACACCCCCTGTTAAAAGGGATAGAAGGACTTCTGGACTTAAGCCATACATGCTTCTATAATAAATCAACGGTATTAGGATTCAAACTCAAGAAATATTTACCCTAAGCTCTAAAATTTAAATTTCATGTCACCAGTTCCTACACATTATCTTTTCATATTGTATAAGTCGGTTTAATCCACATGGGCTCTTTTTTTAGGATTATTTTCTCTTATTTTGTTAATTGTTTTGATGGGTTTTATGAAACCCATAGTCATGTACTATTAATTTTGTAGTTAGAGGTGGAAGCCAATTTTAATCGTGTACTCATATGAACTCCATAATGATATTTTCACAATGCTTTAATAACTTGTGATTTCACTTTTGGAATGCTTGGTATCAAATTAAATTATATAGTTTCATTAATTATATATGCTTCCCGATTGATATATTGTGTTTAGATTAAATTCTTTGACGGTGTATGTTTTAAGATTGATGTATAACATTTTAAAATTATAACATTTGAAGTGAAGGAAATTACATAGGTGAAACTAAATATTTAGGATTTTATTGAAATACTTTTCGAGACGTGAGGTTAATTCTAATATTTTCCTCGAGTATTATTATTAAAAAAATATTTAAAGCTGAATTAAGTTTATATAATTAGATTAGTGGAAATTGAATCCCCTAATTACTGATTCCATCATTTTTTATATTTCTAGTTTGATTAATTTTATCATTTTTATTTCAAAAAACCCATATTATTGCCCTTTCTGGTTAGTTTATTAGGAATATTAATTACGACATTTTTTACCGCTTCCTGTGGATTTAACCTGTACTTGTCATTGTCTACTTGTTAGACACTATACACTTGCACTAATATTAATGTAGTTCCGAGCCTACCACATAGGTCCCGACTAGCCAAAATAGAAACTAAGTTTTTAGACACAACCCAAAATAAAATTACATGACCTCGAAGTCCTTTTTTTTTGCCAAGCGATTGCAATTGATTTTTTATTTCATGATATTCAAGAATATCCACCATCAACGGAGCCAGTAGGAGATTATAAAGGAAAGAAAAAAGTATTTTTTCTAGATGATTTTAATTTTTGTTCTTGGTTTGTTATCTACCCGATAAATTTGATAATTCGAAAGACATAACCCTAGTCCATTTGATCAAGACTGGGTTGGATGGTGAGCAGTTTCTGTGAGTTAGATTTTGGTATCTCAATATTAAGAAAGGGGCGTTGGATTGAGAATGGTGAAAAAGCTGGATTGAGAATGGTGAAAAAACAGATTCCCGAAAAGAAAAAAGAAAAAAGGAACAAACAAACAAAAAAGTTGTTTGAGATAAATAAAAGATAAAAAAAAATTGTTACTTAAACAGTAAGAGTGATGCTTAAATGACCATTTACTAGACCTTTTTCTTAACGTTTTCAAATACAAGCCTGTTTTTTTTTTTTTTGATAATATAAATCTGGTCCATTGATTTTTTTCTTAAAAAAAAAAAGAAAAACCGGTTAACATCCAGTTAAGTGATAGGTGAAAAAATTACCTCACATATTAAAAGTCATATTTACCTCTGGACCCCATATCTTTAATGGGAAGGAAAAATGATTCAACGATCCTGAAAACAATATAAAGATCTTGAACCGGGCTCGACGAACCTAGAAAGTATAGTAGAAGGTCGATTTTCCACCAACCAAAAACCCTAAAATACTTGGAAATGATAAATGTATTTAGAGAATGATATAACGAACCTGTAAACGGTGAGACGATCCTAAACCAAACTCCATGAACTTGAAAACGAATGTAAAGGGTCAACATTGCAACAAATAAAAGATGAATAAGTAAACTGTTGATTGACTTAATTGTGTAATAATAAAGAAGAGAATTTACAAAGATGATTTATCATTCAACATCCAACAGAAAAAACCTCCAGCAGAACTACTTCATTGTGCATTCTAACATAAGAAGAAGGGAAATTGAAAAGGAGTCTTTAAGCATACAATTTTCCATAGATTGGCCTAGAAGTTCGACCAACTGAATTCAGCATCACAAAAAATAAAGAGTAAGTTAAGAGAATAGTTTAACCCTTGATAAATTAATTTCACTTGCCGCTACATCATTTGATCCTGCGAATTAACTGACTATTGCTTCTCGGCTAACATATTCTCAAAACCAAAAAAATAAAAAATTTAAGCTCCAACTTTAAAGACTGCGATATGCTAATAACCAGCAGGATTAAGGTAGCAACTTTTCAATATACCAGTATTGAATTACAGGGACAAAAGATACTTCTGCAGCTGTAACAATTCAACGTTGTTGACTAAACAGAGCACGACTTATGATACGTGGCATCAATGTATCGATCCACACATCTGGAGACGTAACTACTTTCACTCCCACTCAGGCAGCTGAGTGATACACTTTGTAAAGCATTTTCCCTCCGACAGTCTGATGAGCAGTAGTAATAGTTAGATAAGGACATAAAATAACAAATCAACTAATCATCAGTTGTCCTGTATCTATTCATGTTGCTCCAAGTAAACAAGTTACTATATGAGCTACTATACGTGCTATATTCATCATGCATCGGATTTAAAGAACTAAATAACACATTAGTCAGGTGGGATAGCTAGCTATGTACTATTGTGTCTCGTGATGTTCCCTAACACCAAAAAACCGTTCAGAAATTTCAATCCACACCATAAATTTGTACGTGTCTGCTCATATACACTAGTTCAGCAGTATTGTTGTCGAAATTGATATAAGTAATATTTATTTGAATGATCATCACTTGAACGGAAACTGCGGTTATCATGGATGCAAGGCATGAGTTTTCTCATGTGAGAACAGTAGCTACCCACACAGTAGGAAAAATCAAAAACAGGCTAATTACAGATAAAAACGTGTACCTCCCTTACTATGATGGTGAAGGAATAATAGTCTATGTAGTTAATACATGATTTAGTAAAACCATCTCAGATGATATTAAACCACACCCATTATTTTTTAGTAAAAAACTTGAACCATTAATAATTGGGGAACCAATAAGTGACATAGACATACATGACTGGATACATGGAAAATGAATTAGTGATTGATAAAATTAACATACATCGAGCAATCATAAAGAGTGGTAACCCTAAAAACCTAATAAATCAGTTTTAAAATCATAGTCATAGAGAAATATACCTTGGGATCTTGTCAATTTCAAAGTTGACACCTTCTCTAGCATAAACGAACACCTCGTTCACAAAAGGGAGGAGCATCCCATTTGGAAACAATTGTGGATTTAAAGTCATATCAACTGGTTCTTCCCCTAATTCCAATTTAGATTGGTTTCTATTTTCCTTATTTAATAGATTAATTGAGCTTGTCAAATTAGGATCAAAATCAGTCGAAGAAGGAATTAGCTAGGGATCAATTTTGCCGATAATCTAGAGAGTTTTGATTACATTTATAATAAAAAACCTAAACAAAGAAGAAACAGAAGAACATAAGTACAGAAGGTTAGTTTGGGAATGAAGAAAAAACGATGAGAGAATTTTCAAATTATTGATTCCGAAATATTTACGGAAGAAATGGATGTGCATGTGAGGTTTTTGGATGTTGGATTTATGAGTAAAAAAAGTTAATTATTGATCCCTAAAAAGTATTTATCGAAAATTTGGATGCACGTGTGAAGTTTTTGGATATTGGATTTATGAGTAAAAAAAATTAAAAAAATAGATCTGACAGTAGTTTTTACTATATATATATATATTAACGTGGCCTATATTTAAAAAGTAAAAAGAATAAATTTTATATTTATAAACGACAGTGGTAGTTTTTAACATAGTTACCTACCTATACTTAAAAAATAGAAAATTAAAAAGCCTTATACTTTATAAACGGCAGTGGCAATTTTTAACATAGTTACCTACCTATACTTAAAAATTTAGGTGTATATAAATTTTGGTTTTAGCTCATTTTTGTGTTTGAAATCGACTCAACCCGTTTGATTTGGTTTTAGCTCATTTTTGTGTTTGAAATCGACGGTTTTAGCTCATTTTTGTGTTTGAAATCGACTTTGATTTTAGCTCATTTTTATGTTTGAAATCGACTCATCCCGTTTGATTTGATTTAGTTTTAGCTCATTTATTTTTATGTTTGATATCAGGTTTTAGCTCATTTATTTTTATGTTTGAAATCGACTCATTGATTTGGTTTTAGCTCATTTATTTTTATGTTTGAAATCGACTCATTGATTTGGTTTTAGCTCATTTATTTTTATGTTTGATATCAGGTTTTAGCTCATTTATTTTTATGTTTGAAATCGACTCATCCCGTTTTTGGAAACTAATCCCGTTTTGGAAATAAGGCCATATCTATAAGGGCCTGCTTGTCTAGATCTATAAACACCCTAACTCCAATGACAGATACAATAGAGTCAGATTAGCTTTTCCAGCATTCAAAAATGTTTGGACAGATGAAATTTGGAAGGTCGGCCGAAACGAGCCAACCCTATATAAGATTCCACAAATTATGCCGGCCATATGTCTTGATAACCATACAGCACTTACCAATCTAAGGGTAAGCGTGGCATATTTAGCCAACCGACCCTTTTAATCTTCACCACGCCTTGGAACTCTTTTTTTATAAGACCTTGCATTTCATCCTGTTTGCAGTACTAACCAATGTGGGACTATTTTCTCTATTCATTTCATACTGCAAACAGGATGAAATGCATTATCCTGCCCGCAAAACCATTCCATTTACGTAGCTTGATTGATGAGTCCTTCAGCTTCTGTCGGATTTTAATCACCTATGCGGATTGCGGACAACCTTTTGCAACACCTCGGATGGTAACGCGGTGGTTAGCATTCTTGCAATAAAGTGAGAGATAATTTTCAAGAATTTAGTTTCTGTGATTATTCGGCAACATTAACAAGTCGTCAAAGTAGCATTTGCACAGTTGCTCAGGCTGCATTACATTTAATACACCAGAGATCAGACCTTAACCTCGGTACCAGCAGTTGCTCATTGGCTATATGGTTTGATTTCGGCAAATCTTTGAGGGACGTGAGCATGACCATTATGTTCATGGCCCATGGGACAGAATTTCTAAACGGCCTTTCTTTATAGTATCAGATAAAATTTAACACTTCAATTACAAATTTCTAAGTATCCGCATTCTTACCAACATTTTCTGTATTACATTTTACATGACTAGGGCAATGAATCTGCATTATCCATACAGATAGCCTTTTGGTCACCAACTTACAAGTACAATAATCCTGGCTTACCCAGAAAAGTAAGAGCGGGAATTATCAGCACCATTATCCTTCTGAGCCTTTAACAGAGGGGTTATGTTTTCTGTCTTGTTGTACAGTTCGTGGAACAAATGTAAAGACTTGATTACGGCGCCTCCCAAAACTGACTGAAGAAGGAGAACAGTCTGATGTGGTAAGTCTGGAAACTGCAGAAACAAGGCTATCTATAGTCTTATCCACATCCATTCCGCTTGTCTCTGAATCATCTTCTTTATCATCTTTCTTACTAATCTTCTTACTATTCTTATCAGGTTGTTTTTGCTTAAGATGCTTCTTCTGCCGATGTTTCTTTGATGGTTGAGCCTTCTTGAAGAACTCAGAAGACATTGGAAAATTATGCTTGTCTACAAGATGTTGCTGCCGACTTTTGTAGCTTTTTAGCTTCATTTCACATCCTTCCACTAGGCATTCATACTGTTTCAGACATACAAATGATAATTTATAAGGTGTCCAAAATGCGTAGTAAATAATGTAATCAGTGCAGGAAAGAGAAGAAAAAAACTCTCCCTTTAAGTTAGGTTGTACACAGATAATAACATCTAAGATCATTGGTTTAGACTCTTGTAAAAAGTTGAGCTATATTACCATGACGTAATGCCTGAACATAAATGCTTAACTTGAATAGACACCACAATGAGAGACCATAGTTTCTACTTAATGATGTTTACCATTGAGGTATTACTATGTTTCTGTGTGTCAATATTAGTTATTGACACCACTAATGAAAAATTATATAAAAAGCAAAATTTGCATAAGACTTGATAAATATCTATAGTCGTGATCAACATAGAACATAGGGCACATACTCGGACAAAATCATCATGTAGGAAATTAACACAAAGAAGTGAGATGTACCATAAGATAGCCTCGTGCAACTTTTGCCTGAAAAAAAGAGTCATGTGCTTCGGAGACATGTATACTGAGCAGGCGCGATGTTGGGAAAACTCTTGAGCACACTGAACAGGATGCAGTATGCCGAGCATGGTAATGTCCTTCAAAATTTTCCAAAGAATTCAGTCGTGCACCACACCCAACAATTGGACAGTATAGAGCCCTGTCCATCAAGAAGATAAATCAAATTGACAGTATGAGGTCAAAAAGACCAGAGATCTTGGAACGCAACATAAAACAAGCACATACAAAAGGATAGAAGCTAATATACCATGGATGAAGAACAATAATTGAGTAACAAAACTAAACAATTAAACTGTTAATGGCAAAATAAAAAATGTGGAACAATCATTAAGTATAATGTCGAATGAAAGCCAGTAAAATTGCTTATGAATGATAAGTGGAGAACTGGAACTGGTTTCCAAATATCAACAGATGTCAGCTAGAGCTCAAGATTTCCGAATGTCCATCTCATGAACCATCCTAATTTTTCATCAAACTGCAGGACAGTTTTTTTCTTTTCACCAAACCACATAACATGCATTATTTGTTCCGCTATCGATGAAAACATGCATATTGGTTGAACCCAAGGTAAAGTTGCTTTGTCATGTGTAGTTGTATACAATTATCTGGTCAGTATCTAGCCAGCAAAGGGTCCATTTGTAGCTGAAAACATGCATCATTGCTTCTGCTATGAAGTAACTGCTGTCTATATTTCACAAGCAATAGACACCGAGGATTTTGGGCAATAACAAACAAACAAACCCACAACCAATTACCTTCCAAGTTGAATACTACTCTGAATTCTATTTTACCAAGTTGTCAGAATGAACTAACATAACCCTTTCACCTTAAGCATCACATGGTTTAATTTGACAGTTGTAACACTAGTGCAAAATGAGGCTTAAAAGACCCAATGATATGTTAATAACAAGTTAAGACGAAAAAGCTTACCGTGCTTCCTCATCTTCCATATCTTGAAGTTGATACATTTCATCTTCAGTTATATCTAACGCAACCTAAATAAAAGCCAACGATATAAAAATACAAGAATATTGAAATTTTTTGGGGTAAACACACTTGATCAATTGACTATTTATATCTCTTCCCTAACATAAAACAATAATAAATACATAAGAAATACCAATAATTCCTAATTGAGAAAAATTGATCACTAAAAAAAATGAAGTAGAAATGAAGTTAGGGAAATCAAAAAGGAAAGTGAGACCTGTTTGGCGAGAAGCTCTCTTTCAATATTGCCTGATGCGAAGAAGGGAGAATCTGGCTTGAATCTTCGAGGAACTGGATTCCAGTATGGGAATCCTAATTCATTTCTCTCTGCAACCATCGCCATATTTTTTATTTGTTTTTTCAAATTTTGAATTAATGAATCCACACTCTCAGCGAAACAGTTTTGGGGCCTCTGGGTTTGGGGTGTATCAAAATGCCCACGATCTTATACTCGGATGACACCTCACAAAAGGATCCTTACCTAGAGCTGTATATAACACGGTTCGGTTCGGTTCGGTTCGGTTTGCTTTCAAACCAAAACCGAAATCATAATAGTCGATTTTTGTCTTCCGGAAAATAAAACTATTAATAATCGGTTCGGTTTTAAGCTGAACCGGTTCGGTTTTGATTTCAGTTTTATCCAATCGGTTCTAAATAGCCAGATATTTATGACAATTTATTTTTTTCTAAATTTTTTTTCTACATACTAACAATTCATAAATATACCAACAGACGGCAGACCAACATTTCATATACATACATAAAAAGTTCATACACATACATTAACATTGAAAGTTGAATTTGATGTATTCCAAATTCATAAATATTCTAAATTTAAAAGGATAAAAACATAAACATTCCAAACTCAAAAAACAAGAACTAGTTTGTGTAAAGTAGTCGTGTTGAAGTGAAAAAAAAAGAAGAAGTGAGAATGAAATAGGTTTAGATGGGTTTATATGTGGGTGATTGGATGGTGTAGATTAAATCTATCTAGGATATTAGATATATATCAATGGCCTGAAATAACCGGTTTTACCATCAATGGCCGAAACCATTAACCTCGGTTTTTAACAATTTAAACCAAAATAAACCATTAATAAGTGGTTCGGTTCGGTTCTTTCCTAACCAGTTTGTTTGGTTTGGTTCAGTTTCATAGGTTTTCCGTTACCATGTACAGTCCTAATCCTACCCTTTAAAAGTCTTCCACATGTATCAAGTATATATCACAGTTGTTTATAACATGGGTGTATTGGATCAAGATTTATATGGATATTTATAGATATAAGTTTGGGGAAGGATCCTTTGACATGGTTAGAATGATATTATCTTGACATTTTTAGTACCATTTTTCTTATAAAATCCAAACGGAAATGGATTTGAAGCTAATTTTTTGCTTACATGTTCTTCTTATAAACCTCTACATTCCTAAAAAAAATAAGTGTATTCCGATACGTATAAGACCACCATCTACTACCTTGAAAATCAGTCGTTGAAGATTAACAGTTGAAATTAAACTTTGTGGATGGTGAGCTTTCGTATCTCGGGGTGCACTCATTTTTGGTAGGAATGTATAGCTTTATAAGAAGAACACGTAAACAAAAAAATAGCTTGAAATTCATTTTCGTTTAGGTTTTATAAGAAACATGACGCCAAAGTATCAAGATAATGTCATTCTAACCATGTCAACGGATCCTTTTCCCATAAGTTTTACTTGAATCTTTATGGTTTGTTAAAAGAAACCTAAATTCTCATGAATATTTAATTTTGGATTATAAAGAAAAGTTGGATTAACTTTTAGATTTACAAGGACTGAAATACATTTCTAACCACCACGTAAGTAAGATAATTTCATGATACACTATTACCTTCACCGATCTCATCTTTCCACATTTCAGCAGCGATAGTAGATCGCCGTTTATATGCATCTTGGAGCGGACGCTGTTGAATTTGAATAATTTGTTCCAGATATTCTTTTTCATCTGAAAATGATCTCGAAGACGAATAATCATCACTGTCTACAAGTGGAAATTCATCTGATCGACATTCTTTGTGAAGAAAATGATGCAACCCGACGCAAGCCAATACAATATATGCTTGTGTCTCATATAATGGAGGTGTTGATTTAAAGATCGTAAAACGAGATTTAAATATACCAAATATTCGTTCTACTACATTTATTAAAGAAGCATAGCGAAGATTGAACAATTCATTTGCAGTTTCAGGATCACTTCCCCGTACAAATCTTGTAGATGATATCGAACACCATGGTAAGAAACCAAAAATTATTCACGCTTGGAAAAACCACGATCCATTAAAAAGTATTTACTTATTTATAATCACAAAGATCATCTTATTAAATACGAAAGAAATTAAAGATAAAATAATCACATTTATATCATTACTTCAAACTAAATCAAAGTTGTATACAGTTTGTTGCAAATAGTCTTTCTGTGGTCCGATAGTGAGGTCCAATGCTGGACCATAGAAATACTAAGTTGGTACAATTAGTTAACAATTGAAGCGCAAAATTCAAAAGTGTTACCATTATACATAAAACCTTAGATAAGTGGAATATTCATCACGCATGTTACAACAATAACAAATTTATGCTACGTTGATGAGTCTTACTAAAACAACATTAACGAATATTGTTAATAGTAATTAGAAAAAAATTTCAGTAATTTATTTCATATCTATCAAAAAATCTATTACTAATATATTCCTTTAAATCTTCTATATATATTCCTCTCAACTCTTCTACTTAATTCATACGCAATTTTCTCTACTCTTCTACTCAATTCATACCCAATTGTTTTCATCTATACTCTTCTATAAGCATGTTTACTTCTAAAAAAAGAAAACCTAGAAAGATATAAATTAATTTTTCTACGGAGAAAGACGTAGCACTATGTGAAGCACATACTGCAATTACGGGTGATGATAGTGTAGGTGTTGGTCAAGCAAGAAATCGTTATTGGAATAGAATCGTTCCATTATTTTACAACCAAAACAAATGGAAATCCAAACGAAAGAGAAAAAGAAAGTTTAGAAAATCAAATTTTTGCTATAAAAAAAGATGTTAGACAATTTATCTGTATTCTCGGAAAATTATATAGAGGGAAAAGTGTTTGGGAACCGAGGACTTGGTGAGTTGTTTTGTTTACATGTTTCGCTTATGTTGGTTAGTTATCATTATGAATTTGCACTAATTAAACATATTTACATTGTAGTTGATTCATGGTCGAATTGAGTACTTGCAAGGTTTTTAAGAAACCATTTAGCTTTGATGAGTGCTATGAGTTATACAAACATGAACCCGGTTTTAATTACTAAACATTTACCGATGCTCCGCCTCCCCCACCTCTCGCACAAACCGTAGTGCAAGATATTGACACCGGTGATGATATAACTTAAAATGTGGATACGAATGCCTAAATTACAACTAAGAAACAAAGAGGACACAGAAAAAAATACCTCAAAGCTCAAAAACAAGCAAAGTATCTCGGAGGAAATTCAAGCGATTCGGTTGATACCTTTTTTAGTGCAAGCAATAAAAAGCTCTTAGCCTCTTAAAGAACACAAAAAAGCTCAATTGTAATAATCAAAAGAGGAGAATGAAAGACGTAGTGAAGACAAGTTAAAAGAACGTGGAGAGAAATTGATGATGACCGATATGTCTAAGTTAACTCCAAATGGTCGTCAATAGCTTTAACAAAAACAAAAAGAGATACATAAAAATAATTCGGTTCAACAAAATAGAGTGTCATTTGTCGGGTTTGGTTATTTGTTTTCAAATTTTGTATTTCGGTTTCGTAACTCTAGACTTTCAATTTCTGCATTGTTTTCGCTCTAAAATGTCTCTGAAATTCATAACATGTCGGAATTCAACAAACTTTATCAATATGGAAATTAAAGAAACACACTTTTAAATGAAAAAAAAATCAAAGTTTTTAATATCGTTTGTTATTCCAAAACTTCGGTACAAAACAGAACAATGCAGGAGCAAAATGCATTAGCCAGAATTTTTGAACTCCTATTCCGGTTAACCAAGCGAAGTCAGTGCGAGTGAACCTCATTTCAAATGGAGGAAAATGAAATATATGGATAGGTTTCTAGAACCGCTCTACAATTGTATCACTGAGTTTTAGGTCTCATTTTCTAACATCTATTTGAAAAAACCGTTTCAATCCACACTTATCTAAAGAAGTCTTATAATTTTCATTTTTACTCACAATGTATAAAATGTCTTCATATGATATTCCCACCCTATATCGTATTTAAAGTTTGGTTTCCATTTTACACAAATGCATTGTTTTCCCTTCTTGAAGACACCCGAACATATAATTGTTCCATTGAAGACACTCGAAAATTTAAACCTATAGCAAAATATTCATCAATTACTCATTCATATTTCAATATAAAAAATCAATATTCCAAAATAATTACTCATTCATTCATTCATCCAAATCAAAAATCAATAACATTCAATCCAATAAAACTATTTCATTCCAAATCAACAACAATCATTCATACAAAACAATTTCATCCCAAATAGTTCATAAAACAACAAAAAATTGGGAGTTAGATCATACCTTAACCGAATTTTGATGATCAATTGAAAAAAAAAGCTATAAAAATTGGGAGGAAAAAAATTAGGAAATTTAATAATAAAAAAATTAAAGGACTTAAATATTATAAAAATACCTAATTTTTAGGTGCAATACGCTCACATTTGAATGACTAATGATGGGTTTTGTGTTAATTAGATAATGGATTTGATGAAATTTGTGATTTTCGATTTTGTTTTACAGTAGAAGAGTGAAGTAGTGATGAACTTGTGGTAGATGAGAAAAGGAATGGAGGTTAACAAGAGAACCCGCGGAGAAATAACATAGAAATTCAGAAGAGGGAATTTCTCCCATCTGGAATTTTTTTTAATTTTTTTTATACCCGTTCAGGACTGATTTTTACAAGACAGGAAAACTTCACATGTCTAACCTCTTAACCCATTGCCGAATGGTGCGAAAGTAATTCAATTGCTCAGTCGCTCGTTCATTTGAAAGAAATTGAGTATTTGAACACTTGATCTATTAGGAATTTTTGCAAACAAAAATAGAACCTCACCATACAAAATGATACGTAGACCAAAGTCAGTTTTAATTTTCTACGTGCTAAACGTAATGGCGTAACACTTGAACCTGGCATAATCCCCAAGTCGGTCAATTCTATTTCTCGTTTAGTCTGTCTCTTGTTAGAATTCAGCTTGATTGTTAAACTGGTTTATTTCCTTTTCTTTTTCAATTTTGTTTCCTAGTTTAGATGATTTAATTAGTCTCAGTCAATGTTGCTTTAGGAATTATTGAAGCCTATATAACAAGGTCTAGCATAACATTGTAGAAAAGCAGATTTCTTAAAACTAGATTTTTTTACTTTTTGGTTTTTTGATTTGTGTTATTATGGAGTCTCCCCTCGGATATCGTACTAGATATCGTTTCTCGGGTTTCAGCCGAATCTATTTTAGAGTGCCAATTAGTTTGTAAAAATTGGAGAACTCTCATTCTTTGCAGCAGAAGTAACTTTACTAATATGCACCTCAGTCGCCAGCTTAACCATCTCCATGGTGGCGGCGACAATGATAATCTAGCTGTTGAGGTGGAGCCATGTCTCTTTTTTGCTTGTCACACTTACGACAACATTGAAGACTACATAACTTTACTTTTCCATGGAGGATAACTAAGTGATAAGATTAGCATTAATGAGAAACACATTTACAGTCAAAATCTCAGAAGGATCTATCATCCCAAGTCGGTCAATTTTATTTCTGGTTTAGTCTGTCTCTTGTTAGAATTCAGCTTGATTGTTAAACTGGTTGATTTCCTTTTCTTGTTCAATTTTGTTTCCTAGTTTAGATGATTTAATTAGTCTCAGTCAGTGTTTCTTTAGGAATTATTGAAGCTATAGAACAAGGTCTAGCATAGCATTGTAGAAAAGCAGATCTCCTTGAAACTAGATTTTCTTACTTTTTAGTTTTTTTATTTGTGTTATTATGGAGTCTCCCCTCGGATATCGTACTAGATATCGTTTCTCGGGTTTTAGCCGAATATGTTTTAGAGTGCAAATTAGTTTGTAAAAAAAATTTGGAGAACTTTCATTCGTTGCAGTAGAAGTAACTTTACTAATATGCACCTCAGTCGCCAGCTTAACCATCTTTATGGTGGCGACGACAATGATAATCTAGCTGTTGAGGTGGAGCCATGTATCTTTTTTTCTTGTCGCACTTACGACAACATTGAAGACTACATAACTTTACTTTTCCAATGAGGACAACTAAGTGATAAAATTAGCATTGATGAGAAATACATTTACAGTCAAAACCTCAAAAGGATCTATCATCCTCCTATGCACACTAAATGTTTACAGGATCACTTAGTTGGCTCCTGCAATGGTTTGATTTGTACATTTCAACACCAACACCACCATTTAGTTGTAGAACCCATTTATACTTGTAATCCCCTTACCAAAGAATATGTTTATCTTCCTCAACTGGCTTTGAAGGAAGAAAACCTTGATCCAGATCGAATGCATATAGAGGGAGGAAGGATAACATGTATAATCATATGACATTTGGATTTGGGTACTTTAGGTCAACCAATGAGTACAAGGTTGTGATGCAGTACATCCTACGAATGATGAAGAATAATCTTCATCATTGTCTTTCCTAAAGTCTGTGAACTCAATATTTAGTAATGTTTTCCTTTCTAGGATAGTTATTTCTCTTTTTAGTTTTTCTTAGTCGGTTAGTTAAACCTATATAAAGGCAGTTGATGTCTTTAGAAGTATTCATTCATCTAATCTTAAAGAATACATAACTAATTCTCCTTTATTGCCTTCTGCTATTAATTCAAGTTCATTCTTTCGTATCTTTTTCTTCTTTTCGCATCTCAGCAATCTCCGTATTGCATTCTTCCTTATCGGTCTCCATTAGTTGGTATCCAGAGACAATACTTTTAGATTTTTATTTACAATTCGATTATGCAATTCGCTTCCGCAACCCTAGTTTTCTTTTTCAAAAACAAAATAAAAATAAAAATTGTTCTTTCTTTTGTTTTCTGAAATATTTATTTGTTATGGATGATATTTACCAAAATTGCTAAGTTGTCAACTGATTTAACGAAGAAGTTTGACAAAATGTATGATGAATTAAAACTTGAAGTTATTAATATGAGAAAAGATTTATCTAAAATCTTGGAACATCTCAAGATTTCAAAAGAAAAAGAGACTCCAAAGAAGGATGCATCGTCTAAGCATTCTTTTGTTCACAATGACGATATTCCACAAGAAGTTTTAGCTGCCTTGAAAAAGAAGACTCAACATGAAAGCTTTATTGGTCATTCCAAAAAGAAGATTTATGTGTTACAACTTGACAATGACGATGATGATACTTTTGAAGATGAACAAGAGAAGATTTGGACAGAAGATAAGAGGCTTAAATCTGGACAAAGTCCTTATAGTTCTTTACCTGAATATAAGTTGAAGGCTGGTATACCAACCTTTAATGGGATTTTCAAAATAAAAGATTTATTGGACTGGTTTTATGAAGTCGAGTTTTTTTTTCAATTCAGGGAAGTGCCTGACCATTTTATAGTGAAGATTTTTGCCTACAAACTCAAAGGAGGAGCTTCTGCTTGGTGGGAAAAACTGTGTGAGGATCAAATTAAGTATGAAAGACATTCATTTCGTACATGGGAACGAATGAGATAATTACTTCTAGATAAGTTTTTACCTCAAGATTATAGGCAACAACTTTTTTTGAAACTGCAAAGTTGTCAACAAGGAGCACGATTAGTAGAAGATTATGTAGCTAATTTCTACAATTTAGTAGCTCACAATCAATTACATGAATCTGAAGAATAACTTGTTGCTAGATTCATTGAATGTTTGAATATATTGATTCAACAAGGGATGGCTCAATCAGTCTTTACAATGGTTAAAGCAATTCAACAAGCTATTAAAGTTGAACGTCTTGTTTTTCGTTCTTCAAGAGATCCACCAATTCGCCAAAACCGTTTTCAAGGTAATTATAAATCCTCCAAATCATCTTCTAGTTATTACTAAGATAACCCACTGTCACCTTCTCCCAATCCCTTTTACCAAGAAGATACTTCTTACTTTACCTCCCGTCAACACCAACAAATACCAAACTTTACCTATTCTCAATCTCCACTTCCACAAAACAACACTCCTATTCTTCCTACCCCAGTAGAAGCTTCACCTATTCAACAAACACAAGCACCGTCTTTTCCCACTCATAAAATCAGTGCGTCTAATATACGTTTTCCTAATAAAAACCAACAACCATTCCCACCCCAACCCAAGCTACAAAACCCATATTTTAAGTTTCGAGGGGAGAAGTGCAATAAATTTCACCAACCTAGGCATACATTTAGTGAGTGTCGTAAGTTCAACGGTTTTATTGGCGAAACTCAAGTTCATGAGTTATCACATGACGCTGATGCATGATTTAATGATGATTCAGATAATGACGAGTCTCATGATGTACATGAAGCATATGGAGACTATTTTATTGGTATGATTCGTCTGATTTACTTACTCAACCTTGTTATTCACAGAGGAAGTATTTTCAAATCTAAGTGTGTAATAGGGGGAAAGTTTGTGATATGATTATAGATAGTGGTAGTGTGGATAATTATATTGTTGCACATGTTGTTAAGAAGTTAGAGATACAGGTTACGCTACATCCTCAACCTTATTCAGTTGGTTTGGTCGATAGTTCATCGACACAAGACATTACTCATCAATGCCTCGTTAAATTCTTTTTTCCCGGGTATGAAGATTCAGTTTTGTGCGATGTAATCAACTTCAAAGCCATACACCTTCTTCTTGGGAGACCGTGGTAATATGATGTTTGTACTGTGCATAATTTTTTTGAGAATACATACACCTTTTATCAAGATGGACAAAAGAAAATTATATGTCCTTTTAAGCCTCCTACAATGGTCAAGGAACATTGCGATAGGAGAACTAGTGCTTTAGTAGCCACTATGGATCGGTGTTTACATGCATCTCATACTTTAAGCTCTCACGAGAATAATAAACCCATGGTAGACGTTCCAGACAAGGTGCAACCATTACTATCTCAATATAGTTCTTTATTTCCGGATGAATTACCAATTACTTTGCCTTCTTTAAGGGACCTTCAGCATAGTATTGATCTCATACATGGATCTTGTCTTCCCAATCAAGCTCCTTATCGGCTAAGTCCAACATAACATGACATTTTACAAGGTCAAGTTACCGATATTTTGACCAAGGGTTTAATCGACCTAGCAACAACCCTTGCGCTAGTCCTGATTTTTAGACAGTGGTTGGAGAATGTGTATCGATTGTCGAGCATTGAACCGAATTACTATTCTTTACAGATTCTTTATTCCTCGTATTGATGATATGATTGACTTACTTGCTAGTTCATCAATATTTACGAAGCTTGATTTTCGTAGTTGTTATCACTAAATTCGCATTCGAGAGGGATATGAATAGAAGACATCTTTCAAAACACGTGAAGGATTATATGAATGGCTTATAATACCATTTGGATTGTCAAATACGTCGAGCACCTTCATGCGACTTATGAATCAGGTCATACAACCTTTCCTTAGTCAATTTGTTATTGTTTATTTCGACGATATTTTGATTTTTAATCACAGTGAAAAGGAATATCTCATCCATCTTTCTAAAGTGTGTAAAGTGTTATTTGACAATAAGTTGTTTGTGAATTTGAAGAAGTGCATATTTATGTCAACCAAAGTTACTTTCTTAGGATATGTGGTTTCAGACAGGGGTATACATGTAGATTCTTCCAAAGTAAAATCCATAGATGAATGACCCATTCCTACTTCCATTCGCGATGTTCGAAGTTTTCACGGATTGGCTTCGTTTTATAGGCATTTCTTTATGATCTTTAGTACGCTTGCAGCACCTCTTACTGATTGTTTAAAAAAGGAAAAGTTTGCATGTACAAAAGAAGATGATAAGAGTTTTCATACTCTTAGCATAAGTTATGTACTGCGTCAATTCTTGTTATGCCTTACTTTTCTAAACCTTTTGAAATGGATTGTGATGCATCTATTATCGGTATTGGAGCAGTATTATCACAAGGAGGACATCACATTGCCTACCACAATGAGAAAAATTCAGATACACAACGCAAATGGTTTACTTATGAGTTAGAGTTGATTGCTCTCATTCAAGCCCTCAAGCAATGACATACTTATTTGGTTCATCGTGAATTTGTAGTCAATACGGACAATCAGGCTTTAAAATTCTTACAGACTTCATCCAAAGTTAATCGTATGTATGATTGTTGGTTGTCAACCATTAACAGATATACTTTTTCCGTAAAGCACAAGAGTGGGAAGTTAAATCAAGTTGCATATGCTCTAAGTAGACGTTCTCATCTTCTTACGACTATTCGTACCATGATGTAGTTTTAAAAGTGGTAAATAAAGTGTTCGTTTCTCGAAC
>JAJJMC010015431.1:3662529-3731086 GCA_023531435.1 Papaver californicum | reverse complement strand
AAGTTACGGCCTTTGATTTGGCTAAGGAAGAACTTAGATTGCTATATTGCCTTCTTCTATGCAAAACTATAGGAACAAAGATACATGTGGACTTATAGCACTTGGAATATATTTATATATTTATATAAAGCTGGAAATATGGTCCTCGATGAAAATATGGTCCTTGATGACAAGCAGCGACTCCAAGGAGACTTGGGTATGGAGTTTGATATAGATTATGAAGACCTAGTAGGTTCCCGTGGAAGGATCTTTCAGCTGATTTTACTTTTATGCTCAATCTGTGTTACATTCTAATGACACAAAAACAACATTTTTGAAGATGATTTCCAGCAAAGCATCATCGGAAAATTTCATAACTGTCGAAGTAATTGCTCATGTAAATACCTTTGCATCATTGGAAGTTATGGGAGAAACTTCCAAAAGATACACGATTCTTCCATGCAGGGTCCGTACCCCATGGGATGATGTTATTGATGAGTTAGACCGAGTTGCTCTCGATGAGGATACAACGCATTTCATACTCAGGTGATCAGCATTATAATATTCTCTAAATCGATTCAATCATGGTTGATTTCAAACAAGCAATCATATATGATGTACCTCAGCTTGCAACTTGCAAATTCCTATGTTTTCCATAGGAAGACCCATGCGGCTATACTTACTACGAAACTTATACAGTTTTGTGACCGATACTTGTTTATGTTGTATACAACCAAGGCAATAACGTATTGTTGGATATGTTGTTGCTAAGAAGGAAGGAGAAGGCACTGAACGACGTCATGGTTATATTTCATATTTAGGTGTTTGTCCTTGTGGGGACAGAAAATCACTTTTCCATGTGACTGATTCCTATGGGACAACTAAAAGTAACATGAATACAAGATAAATATTGAAGACATTCTCAGTCACCATAGGGATCTACGTCTACTCTCCGAGGAACAAACACGTGAAAAGAACTCATGAAAGATCAGAGCTCAAGTTTGAATTTGGTAGTTGGGCATTTAATACGCGATCAAAGAAGTCACATCAACAGTCTATTAGCTGTCAGGACAGGTAGGTAGACATAGTTCAACGAGGAACAAAGCTGCGAAGATTAATACATCGAAGGATACTTGGCGAGCAAGATGCGAAGCCAGTACCTGCAAAGATTAATTCTCCTCCAAGAAAAATCTAAGCGAGATAGTGCTTATGAAGTGTCATGCGAAGTAAAATGAGTTGTCATCCACTATCATAGTTTGTCAATAAATACGAGAGAAAACGATGTAAAGTGGGTTTAACATCTTGAGTAAGGCATAATGTGAGAGAGCTTGTGAGGATTATAATTGTACTAAGATATTGTAATCTTCATCCCAACCATAGTGAAATCACTCCCGTGGACCGTAGGTTTTAACAACGAACCACGTAAAAGTCTCTTGTGTTCTTTACTTTTACATATGATTGTGTGAATTCAGATTATAAATATGATTCGGGAGTTCGTAGTTTTAAAATTTTAAAGTTCATTTTAGGTTTATCTTTAAAAACTTTGGGATTTCTTTAGGAAATTTAGGGTTAATATCAGAATAATGTTTGTTTGATGTTGGGAATCTTCAAAATCTATAACTAAAAGTGGTGAATCTTTGAAATGGTTGTTTAAAATTGAAAGTTTTCAAAATGGGAAGATCACTTACAAATGGGAATGTTTTAGGAAGAATTTTCATGGAGTAATTTTCTGTTTATGACAAGTCTGCATCAAAATTTTTGTTTTCATCTAAATAGTACATTGAACGGTTAAATTGTTAGTAGTTCAGCTTTTCATTTGTTTTTTTTCTTGGACCTGCTAAAGTAATCATTGGGTTAGGTAGAATATTTTAGTATTTCAGGTAAAAGTGTCAGATCTAGGGTTTAGAAAATTCTTTTTATGTGTCTTAATCGTAAGATCTATATTCAACATCATGAATTGTAGGGTCCACCTTTAAATGACTCATTGAAGAGTACAACGAAATCACTTTTTATATTGTGCATGGGTCCGAAGGGAAAACATGGCACCGAAGGCAGTAACACCGAGGAAAAACTCCAGGATTAGAGGCAGTCACATAGTAACTTCCGCTGAAGAAACTTAGATGAGGGGATGAATCGTAACGAAGAAGATATGAGAAGGCAACTAGTCGATGAACTAGACGAAGGAAGTCGTCTTAACAACGAAGAAGAAATGAATAGTCCAACCCGGAGTACGCAGAATGTGGAAAACAAAAGATTATATGAGCACGAATCCAGCGATGACGTTAAAACTGATCGTGAGAAAAACATGACAGTAGAAGAACTAAAATCTAAGCTTGCCAAAATAAGAGAAGCAAAGAAAAAAACTATCCCAAGAACGAGAGTTGCTCAAGCAACAGAAGTTTGAGATTGAGGAAGAGAATCTAAAGCTACAGAAGAGGTCACCAGAAAAGTCAAGTTCGTCGATGTTATAAACAAGTAAGCGAAAGGTAAAATCACCAAGGAAGCGAAGAGAGGACCACGGAGAAATCCAGTCGAACGCAAAGCAAGAAAACGTCAAAAGGAAATGGATCGTCAGCTGAAGGAGGCCAAAGAAATGGAAGCGAATCAGAAAGTCTGTGGGCTTCTGAGGAGCGGGAGAAATTGTTGGAATTCCATGAAAGAGTCCCGGGAGCGAGGATGCATGCCAGTTTCATACGACCAGGTGGAGTGGCACAAGATCTGCCTCTTGGCTCATGTCGAGATATTGATTCCTTCACGCAACAATTTGCTTCTCGTATCGACGAATCAGAAGAGATGTTAACCGGCAACCGTATCTGGAAACAACACTTAGTGGATATTGGTACTGTCACTGCACAGCAAGCAAAGGATTGGGGATTCAGTGGTGTAATGTTAAGAGGTTCAGGGGTATGCACAAAAGCATGCAAACCATGATTCGTAGCTGCCGGAACAGTGGAAAGAGACAACAATTGACAAATGCAATAACAGAAGCAAAACGATCACTCTTCAGCGTGGATATATTGTAAACGACACTACCTATGCACAATGCGAACCTTCGGGAGTATTTTCGATGGTACAGGGAACGCAATACAACATATCAAAGCTTACCAGCGATCATTGTTGCAGTGGGAGAATCGTGAATAAGTCATGTGCAAATACTTTCCAGCAAGCTTAAAGGGAGAAGCTTTGGCTTGGTTCGATGCTATGCCGGAATACTCTATCACTTCTTTTCATGAGCTCGAGAAAATATTCCTCTTAGTCTATGTGCACAACAACCTGTTGAGATCCGGAGTGGGAAATATATTCAGTTTGAAGAGAAGAATTAGTGAAAGCTTGCGAAACCTTATAAATCGATGGAGAACCCTATGCAGTGAAGTCATGGGTTACGAGATGGAAACAAACCTAGTTCGGAGCTTTGTCATTAATTGGTTTCCAACAGATTTGTTATACATGGTCATATTCAAGAAGAATAATAATGCAAGAACTTCAAGAGTTCCATGAAGAATATTTGCTTTGGAGGAAATTCAGAAAGAGGCAGCTTCGCAGCCGACAGTGGTGAAAGAGGTCATCTTCTGAAACCCAACAAATGTCAGTGAGCCAATGCAGTTGGCGAGGTACCAAAAGTGGATTATCGGGACATCTATCAAGGAGATCAGCAGCGAGCACCTCAGTGAGACATGCAGCCAAGCGGGAATTGGACAAGCAATGAAACAGGAAGATTCCAACGGCAATGGGAACACCCCTCGCGACAATATAGATCCGATGATCAAAGATTTGGCGAGCGAAGGCTCAATGCTCCGAGATTTGAGGACATAAAGCTGCCCAAGTTGAATGCTCCATTATCAGTTATCATGTGATACATTGAAGAACATGAGTCTGAAGGCCTTCCACATCCATCAAACAAGGGGGTGAAACCACCCCTCTCAAGGTATAACAAGCAATTATGCGAATATCATCAATTTCATGGACATACAACTGAAAATTGCAGGAACATGCAAAGAATAATGTTACGAATAATAAAGCGAGGAAGGCTCCGAGAATTCTTGAGTGATATACAATTGCAGCCACATCATCCTTCGCAATCGGAGCTAGAGGTACCATGAGTGCATATAAACAAAATAGAGCGAGGAACCACTTACCTATGGTGTAATTCAATCATTCACTCGGCGAAGATGATGGCAAATTTTCACAATAACATCATGAGTAAAGTGCACAGGCGGGACAACAAGGGAAATGAAATTTTCAGCGTTGAAAAGGTACCACCTCTAGAAAATGGATGACGCAACCGATTGTATACACATCATCCGAAGCACCAGAAAATGGAAAATCATATACAGATCCTCTAGTGGTCACCTTGAAAGTAAGCAAGTGGGCAGTGGACAAGATTTTGATGGATACATAAAGCTCAGTAGATATCTTATTCTAAAGCACGTTCAAACACATGGATTTTCTGGATTCGATGCTTATCCCATCAACTTATAATATCTAAGGGTTCAATGGTACTCCCTCGAAACCAAAAGGAGAATTTACCATGATCATTCACCTTGGGAAGATGGACACAATCACCATATTTTGTGTAGTTGATGTGGAATCACCATATAGTGCCATCATTGGATGACTATGGGTCCATGAGATTAAGGGAATAACATCAATGTTTCATCAGTGCTTGCGTTTCCTAACGCCAGATGGAATAGCTGAAGTCAGAGGGGATCCAGCTGAAGCAAGATTTTGCAATGAGGTGGATGTTCGCCAATTTGAAGAACGCACAAGAAAGATTCAATAGAAGAAGAAACAATGCAAGGAAGGTAAGAAACAACAGGAGATACAAATCTACGAGAAAGATACAAAGTGCGAAGAAAACGCAGTAAGGGGAAGTGGTCAACCCAACAAAGTCTCAGCCAAGGAGAGTTCGCAGGCATAACAACTACATCACCTAGTTTCCCTCGGAGAACTAACACTGAATTTTGCAACTATAAAATATGACGGGGAAACAAAAGAGGGAACTGGAAAAGAAGCAACATTGGTCAAAAATAGTGCGAAGCTGAGTGAGAAAATGGGAAAAACTAAAAAAATCATCGCAGGAATGCGTAAATGTATTTGCATGGAAAATGGAAGATATGTCGAGTGTTGGATCAGAAACAAAGCAATGAGTCTGGAAAATCAATTACGAAGAAAGGGAAGCAGAAGTTAAGAACCAAATTTCGGACTTCATGTTATCAAGGGCAGAAGATTTAAAGGAAAATCACAAGATGACCCAGGTGCGAAGCCATAAACTTGGCGAAATGGTCCTACGACAAATACCACCTTATTAATTTGTATTAATTTTAAGATATCAAAATTTATAAAATTGTCATATAATCAAGGATTATGAGTTGGTATCGTGTAATTCTTCTATGTAAAGTCCTTCCGGTGCTCCTCTTTCCTCTTGTATAAAACCTTCTTAAATTCTGGGTGTGTCACCTGAAAAATTATTCTCGAGGCCTTATTGATAAAAGCAGTCATAAGAGACCAACAATCTCTGAGAAATATCAGATGGTTTGAGGGGTTCCTCAAGGAATCAACTAGCATATCAATCTTTAAAGCCAATGCTAACCTTAATATGGCACTCTCTTCTTAGGGAAACTCCAGCGGCGCAATTAAAATCAAAGATTAAAGATTAAAAATTTTGATCTTTGATACACTGCAAGAACAACCATGAGTAGTCAAGCGGAATGCTGGTGTCGCGTATATGTTTGGGCGAAATGTCAGCGTAACGCTTGAGAAGACGGACGGGATACTGGTACCGCGCTTGCTCCATACGAAATGACAGTGTCCCGCCTGAACCAAACAAAATTCCAGCATTTCGCCCAAACCACAAACGGTACACCAACATTTCGCGTGGCCAAACGAAATCCCAACACTTCGTTTGAGAAAATTGGTCACTCGTGTGTTTCATCAAACACATACTGTGTGGTTTTCTTATTGATTCCAACATCATCTTGTTGGTATTTCTAGCATCCAACTCCTTCCCTGCAATATGGGTTTCAATACAATCACACACCATTCAACCATATCTATCAATTCACATCATAACTGTTTCTTCTCGATAATTCCATCTTCTATTGTTTCTCGTCCAAAACCCCTGGCACACTCATCAATCTTCAACTGCTATGATAATTCAAATCGAGCTCCATGATCGAAACCACCATTAACTGTCGTGAACTGCAATCAAGATTCATCACGATTAATCACATCGTCAACCATCATCCAATATTCATCTTAACAGCCTCAACATCACAGGTTCATTAACTTTGAGAAAAGCTTCATCAACAACGTCTCACTACCAACAGCTTCATCATACCTTCACGTCCATCCAGTTCCATCAAGAACAGCTCCAGCCATTCGAGACCCAACTGACCTGAAACATCACCCATCAATCTCACATCTCTGTTTCGAACCATTCTTCACTCAAACCCATCAGCAAACTCACGGCACAATCCCATGACTTTTTTTTCTTATCTTCAACAACATCAAGCTTTCGAACCCTATCAATTCTTGGTTGTCTCTAATTCTCGATCTCAAATCTCAGAAAACCCATATTTTCACTTCTCAGGTTCGAACAATAAAACCCATCTCACTGTAGTTTTTTTTTTGCCACTGGGTTTCTCTAGCAGTGACAACAATTAAACCCACGTCTTCATCTTCACATGAATTTATTCTCGCATGGGACTAGGCGAAGCTGTGCAGCTTCGCTCACATTGGGTGAAAGGCTGGTGTTGCGCTTGGGTATAAGCGGCACTCTAGCTTCCCGTCTCAGCAGGCGAAGCCTCAACGTACCGCTGCGTCTGGCGAACTCCTAGCTGTGTGCCCGTGTTTTTAAACGAAATGCTGGTCTTTCGCTTGGCTACAAACGAACTTCTACGATCACGCTTGATTATAATTTTTAGTCGGGGTTGGGCGATTACTTTTAATCATGAACAGTGGATATCGTCGATTATATTTAATCAATCATCGCACGGCTGCGGCTGATATTTGGCGATCAAAGATCAATTTTAATCTTTGATCCGTGTTTTCATCGTGCCGCTGCAGTCGCTCTTAAGGCAACATTGCCGCTGATTACAAGTCACAATAAACTTTAGGTCACAAAGCAATTCCGTGTCACATTATTACATGACAAACTTTAGTCTTCCTTGGGTTTGCCTCTGATATATATTTCGATAAAATCTAAAGTACTTACAACTTCAAAAGGAAATGGTGATAATAAACCAAAACATAAGGGGGACCCAAAGTCTTGCAACACCTAATGGTTCTTTTGAAGTTAACTTCACACTGTAGGATTTGGCACAATTCTTCGTTACCAGATAAGGAACTAATACAGGGCTAAAGGAGGAAGGTTCAGTGCTCAGCTAGCATCAGAGGCTGAATATACAGCTCCAGAAACACTGGGAGTGCAGGTGGGCACAAGTACTGTCTCTGGCGAAATTGGGAACTAATTTCCACAAATTTTGAGAATCTATTAAGGTCTACCACTGTATTCTTGCCTGCAACGCATGGACACTGATAAAAATAACACTCGAAGATAGTATTACTTGGGCATTCATTAGAATGTAACAGAGACAATCTTGACATGAGAGAAAACTATGCCTTTTATTTACTTAGTTATTTAGTTGCCAGACTGTTGTTCTAAAGATAAGAAAAAACACATGAAGTCTACTATGATGTTTACATTCGCTTTAGATTAGAAAAACAAATTCCTAACACTCTTTGACCTCTAAGTGAGTATCCTTGCATAATTGCCTAAGCCATCCCTCCGGTTGTTGCAGTCCGAATTATCTGAAATAGAGCTGTAAACGAAATAATGTTAGATAAATGTCCATTATCAGACACCCCACCACATGGTCACATCTCTATGTGAAACGACTGCGTTATATCTTTAAAACAAAAGTTGGCAATCATAAACATAATGAAATCACAGTAAATCCACAAAACTCAAATACCTAATTTTTCTCAAGCAATGATGTTTACACATAAAATCATTAAGTATATCTCAAACTGTCTACGTTTTATATAGAGACAATTACAAAGTAAAGCAGGAGACAAGCCCAAATAAATAATACTACATGAAACTAAACATTGATGCACGGACGGATACATAAAATCCAAAGAACTAATAAAAAGATTAGATAAATGGCAGCAATGGGAAAGAGAAAGAAAGAAAGAAAGAAAGAAAGAAAGAAAGAAGAAGCTTGAATGATCCAATGAAAAAGAATATATTGAGCTTTTGTTTCCCTAGATTATAAGATGGCTATTTCTCTTCGTGCCACATCAAACTAAGATACACCAACATAAACTATTCTCCATAGATGAACAATAAAAATTTGTTGAGCTTTTTTTTCCACAACATTGTGATGCATATTGAGCAAAATTATGAACTAAAGTTAATTTTCTTCAATTTTCGTTAAGGATATCTCAAACATTTAAAGTCTACAGCTTTGACAAAGGAGTTGTACAGCCAGATACACTACAAAATAACACAGGAACATGCTAAATTTAATAATATGAAACTTCGATACAGAAACACCTATGATTCCTCCACAGAATTAATTACAATAAATTAGATAAAAGAAAGGAAAGAAGACGCTTACATGATCCAATGACGACGAACACGAAAAACCCAAGTACAATGGGCCCAACAGGATAATCGTTTCCTTTCTTGACAGTTGTCTCAGGCACAAATCCTCTCTTAGTAATATTCTTCTCAAATCTCTCCACCTTCCTATCTGCTAGACGCCTTGAAGTTGTCTGTACAAACAATGCAAATATTGGATAAGAAAACTCAGGTCAAGTGCATACAAAAATCCATTATAGCAAAAACAAGTATCCAATTTACAAACGAAGCATCAAAACAGACAGGAGGACATAAGTATTCATGATCCGGCCTTAGGCTCAAATCTACACCTAAATCTGATAAGCCTTTAATGGAGGTAACAACTCCACCACTAATAGTAGAATAAAATATCTTTACCCAATGAGTTTGAACCGCACCACTAAATCACTGAAAACCAAAACAAGAATTGTTGTTGATAAAAAACCTAATCATTAATCAACTCAACAAACCACAATTCATTCGGAATCCTTTAATCTCAATGCCAAAGCAAAGTGGCAAATGTAATCACAAGGAGAAGTAAATGCATGTCAATTACGCATACAAAATCAATTACATCCCTAAACAAGTACTCCCTCCGTCCCAAAATAATTGATCCTTATTCACAAAAGAATCATCAAACAGAGAGAAAAACAAGTACATTTCATAATCAAGCTCAAATCACACTAATGTCTAAGCATAAATAATTTTAATCACAGATTAATTTTAAAAGCATTCCATAAACATGGTAGATACTAATCGGGCAATCAAAATCTTGGCATTCAAATAATTTCAATCACAGAAATAGAGCTAACGAAGGTGAATTTGAGCATTATTTCAGAAAAAACTAGCAGATCTTATACCAGTCTCGTGTGAAACTTCAAAGCGAATCACTAGATCTAATATATCAGAAAGATATCAAACCAGATTCAATTCTATAACCTCGCATTTAGGAACAGATTTGAAATTAAAATTCCAAAAAGAAACTGAGAGAAGGGAATCAAAAAATTAGGTCTGAGAATCTCACCATTGCTATTTGTTAAGATCTGAAGAAGATGGGGAGTTGAGAAAGAAATCGTTTGTTTTAGTTTTTTTTTTTGTTTCTTCTTCTTTATGTGAAAGAAGGAAAACGTGAACCTATTAAATAGCAATCGATACAAATCTGTCCGTAATAAAAACCACTTAGTCGTTTTTTATATGGAAAGAGAGAAATTATCTTGTACACGAAAAACGTCACTCCAACGGTTTCACGTAGTCCGAAAGCTACTCAAAGACTCAACTTTGGACGAAAAAGTGACCTTAATCTTCGGAATCAGCAAATGTTTTGAAGTTTACTATACACTTGAGCAGACTACTGTTTGAGGACAATTAAGAAAACATGAAATCTTGTATCGCTTTAAAGTATTAATATTAGCGAGCTGCAGCAATGTAGTCAACTTCGAACGAAATTTTTGAATTCGATCATTAGCCAAGACGAAGCTTTTAATCACAGCAAGATGGGATTGGACCGAAAAATTTGTTGAGACAACAAGATTCCAACTAAATTCGGTCGAAATTTCATCGTGATAAACTTTGACATAAGTAAATTTGGAAATAAAAAATAAAATTAAGCTTTAAGAAAATCACTTTTCTCATAAATTGATATTGCTCCTTTATATACAAACTTAACACGTTTAAGGGTTATTTAATATTTGATACCCAATAAATATCCAATTTATTACTTTGATGTTCAATATTTAAAATATTAAGGGTTGGTACGTTGACCCGTTAAACCTAATGGTTATGATTTGGTTGAGCCACATACTTTAAGTATGTGGCCCCTCTTTATTTTTTAACACATCAAAATATTTCCTATTTTTTTCACATGAAACAAAAAAATCAATTTTTCCTAAAAAGTAGTCCTTTCTATTTAAAAAAAGGAGAGAAAAGAAAAAACCCTCATTTGAGGAATACCTCTAAAAATTGGGGGATACTAACGGTTATATATGGCATAATATAGGTTAGGGGTACTTTAACCTATAAAAAAACACTAAAAACCTAATTCAAGTATCCTCTTTTTCCCAACTGCCGACTCTTCTTCTCTTTTTTTTTTCTTCTCTTCTTCCATAACAGTCGGCATTGCTCGATTGTTAAATGCAATACCAACTGCAAAAGTATAAGGTTATTATGCAGAGCTGAAAGGATTGGATCCACTAATGAGTATAAGGTTGTTAGATTCAATTATAGTCAGAATCATATTATGATGCAGTGATTTTTTTTTTTTGAGGTTTTCTATTTGTATGCAATTATCTTATTGATTTGATTTTTCGTTTTTTTGTTGATGGGATTTTTTATTATTAAACTTTTACAATTTTTGTTATTATTCATAGTATTTTTACATGGTGAAAAAACTGAGAGTATGAACTATTAGTCTGGTTATAGAGGGGTTAAGAATTTTTGGCAATAAAATTGGATTGTGATTAGATTATGATTCTAGCTAGTTTTGAAACAATAATTCTCTCTAAACTTTGTTGATGCTTACCAAGTGTAGATTCTGGCAAAAAAAAATATTGTACTGAAACAGAATAATTTATTGTATATATATATATATATATATATATATAAATTTATTTTTTTGAAGTATCAACTTCATCGTATATTCAAGTACAGATTGAACTTTGAGACACATATTTGGCAGCCTTAACAATCTTATATTATCAATAAAGGAAGCACAAAGGATTGTGATTTAAGTTTTTCAATGTTTTCATCCGTTTACTATTCCAATTCGTGAATCCCTCGATAAATTATAGTTAGAATTACAGGAAGACGTGTGCCTTTGTTAGATTCAATTATAGTCAAGATTAACATGAGTATGGGTTCTTTCCAGGTACAAGCGATGTTGGTTTGTAAGCAATGCCGACTTCAGGTACAATCTGTATTGGTTTGTATTTAAAGCAATATCAACTTTATTCCCCACTTGGGGGACACTCAAGGCTAATTTATCCATGCCAAATTATTTGGATAAGGGATTCTTCAAATTACTTCATAATGTTTTTTTTAGTATCCTCCAATTTGTGAGAATATTCCCCAATTGAGGGTTAAAACAAAATAGTTATTTGGTTTTATGTCAAAAAATAAAGAGGGACCACATACTTAAAGTATGTGGCTCGACCACTACATCGTAGCCGGGGTGCCCGTTAAAGACTTTCTAGTCAAATAGTTGACCTAACTTTATTATAATTTATGTTACAAAATGTAAGCAATTACCTTATTAGCCTTATAAATACTAACAAAGACTAGAATTATTCTAACGCTAACATAGCACGTGTCTGAATCTCTATCAATTACTTAAATGCAAGATCATGATGAAATCTCACATATGAGATAAAACCCAACAACCACCATCTTCTCAACCAACTTCTGTATATTCCCCCTCATCCCTCTTCCATATAGCACGAGTAAACCTCCACCACCACAATCTAAACTGCCAACAACCACCACCTTTTTTCTTTTTCATCTTCTTGTACTTTTTCTCTAACAAATTTATAAGCAACGGGAAACAAAACCATCAGTGTCGCTATATTCAGTTTAAAATGAGAAGAATTTTCGATCAAAATCAGTTAAATTGTTGACTAAAAAGGTATGTTAAATCATTTAATCTTCATATTCTTCTTTAATATATGATAATATATGTTAGAGTAATACAAATCTAAAAGTTAAATTTTTACAAAGTAGACAACATTTGGGGATTTTTTTTCAAAATTAGGGCTGATTAGGTTGATTTAGTAAGTGGCATGAATTTTTATTTAAGTTAGTTTTGATAATTTTTTCATGATATATTGTTTAAGTAGGATTTATATGATTGAGATAAATAATGATATGGGTGTATTACAGTTTATGCAAGATGTAACTGGAATGGTTATTGTTGTCATCAATTTGTGGTGATCAACGGAGAGGATTAGTGTTTTTGGGTTGGTTTTCTGTTGAGATGTTAGGTTTTTTTGGCAAATATTTGAACTGAGAAAATCAGTGAAGTAATTATTTTTGCTTCTATGGATTGTGTGGATGTATTCAAAGGTATTGGAAAGTATCTATTGAAGAATCGATATGATTGTTGAGTGGTTTAGAGTCCTGGTGCGATTGTGAAACTTGGGTTATTAGAACTCGAATTTGCAGGTGGAAGTAGATATAAAAGGGGGTTACAAACACAACAACAGACTCAGTTGTTCATCAATAGGAAGACGCACACAAGGTGTCCGACGAAAGTTATGAACGATTATAACAACACTAATTTAAGTCAAATTATAACCATTGGATCAATCTATTTGTAACCATAGGATCAAATTAGATATGATCACACGTTTTGTAAAATGCACGTGCTAACTTCCAGTTAACATCGTTATATAATAAAAACTAGTATTTAACCCGTGCTACACACCATGAATGATGGGAATTAGCCTCCATTTGGTGAGGCGGGGATTCGCCCCGCACCCGTCTTGAAAGGAGTCTCAATTAACAACTACATTGTATAATGAAAACACCAATTACGTATTGTTTAAAGTGTTAGAGATTAAGAAATCCACTTAAAGAAAATACTTTTGAAAAGTAAAGTAACCTTTGAAATCAGTAAGTAGTTCATGACATTACCAATATTGGTACTCTAAAGATGACTGTTAAGGCTAAATTCGAAGTTTGCTACTCAAAGTAACACTACAATTACCCTTAGCCTTGTTAGAATTTTGAATACCTATGCAACATTCCTTGGTTAATCGAATTCTCCAACTTTTAAAATTATAAAGAAACAAAGTCATATAATAATATTCTATCTCAAAACACTAGTAACAGCTTCCACGTCGGCAAAATCCTATTTGTATTTCACTCGATGTACACTTGCTACCTGCCTTAGATACCATATCATATACTCGCGTTAGGAATCTAGTGGCCAACTCAACTGCTCCTTCAGGCTCTAACTCCATGTAGTTAAATGAAAAAATACACTCACTATATAGTTGTACCAATATATGATATTACAGACGCTAAAAAAAATGATATTAACATAAAATATATTGTCAACTCTAAATAGTGCAAAGCATATGAAGTGCTTCTCGTTGAAGATGATGTAATCAAGGAAATACACTGATATATCGTTCTTCAGAAATTACATACTTGCTTTGCACGGGTTCAAATATTTTACCACCAAAAATTATAAAAATACCATAATTTCTAAAATTACGGAAATACCCTAATAGTATATTTTGGTATAACCATTGCAGCAGGTTAAAACACGTACCCTATTTTTTCTTTTCTGCATCTGTAAAACCTTACAATTTAAACAAATGGCCATCATAAGATGGGTAGGAAGGTGATTCATTAGCATTTTATAGACATAAGGTGACACAATGACATATTAGCATGCCATAGCCAGACAGCCTCCTCCTGAATCTAATAACCCAAGTTTAGGTTCTCTTTTTATTCTCGCAAACTCTCTGGTTGAGTCATTATCCCAAAGTATGACTTTGAATTTAAAATTGTTGTATAAAGGTTCTTGCGTGAATCAGGAAGACAATCAAAGGAACCGCAACAAATGAATTTAATGCCAGCATATAAGACACATTTTTAAGTTGGTGACACATCAAGTTCTCAAGAGTCAATTTACGTATGAAACACGGATATCCCGAACCTTGTTTTAGTGGTTGAAGTGTTGTTAGGTTGGTCGAAACCTCAACAACCTATGTGATCCCAAGCATTAATTATATAAAAAAGGTGAATATGTTATCATTAGCTAAACGAAAAAATTAAGAGATTCACATGACTAACCTATGAGATAGGTATTGGTATGACAGGATTTGATATCCTCAAAAGTGATGTAAACAAACTTGTGGCGAGGAATGGAACGATATCTACTATTATATGTGTAACCTGAGAATATTTACGACCCCATCATAAATAGATGCACAACATAAAAAATAACAATTATCTAGGAAATCTATATTGACAAACTGAGTGAGAACATACAAAAATTTCCTTCATCTGTAAGCTCCACCCTTTCTCCACATATGATCTTTATTCTACACCACTATGTCCTGATTTATTAGTCACTTCATTAAGGTTTTGAATTGCATTACCATTTTCATATAATTCGACTAATTAAGGCACGTCATCGTTGCTATCAATTTTTTTTTTCCTTCGTCAGTCACCTCATTAGGGTTTTCAACTCTATCGTTCACTTTATTACGATTTTCATAATTGTACGATGATCCTATATTATAGGTACATACTTAAACTTGATTTTATTAAGTTAGTTTATGGTTACACCTGAATTATAAGACGGTGTTGTGCACTATATGATGAATAATTTGTGTAAATATACGTTTATCCATGAATTATATGATGATCCCATGTATTATAGGGTGGGAGAATGAAGTACTTGTGTATTATAGATATATGCTTAAACTTGATTTCATTAAATTATTTTATAAGTACCCGGATATCGTGCACTATAAGATGTAATATTTTGAGTAATTATCAGCTTGTCTATCATGTATATATCCATTAAATGCACCTTGGGATTGAAAAAATGAGAAAGAAATCGACAGGGTATACATTACGCGGTGCACGGTTCTTGTATTAATTATGTGACAAATTAGTATGTCCTCTAAAGAATTGTGTTCATATAATCACCCAGAAAATATTGGTTGTAAGTCAATATTGCTCTTCGACAAAAATATTATTTGCGAGTTAATATTGCTCTTCAACATTGCAATGAACAACCAAAATTTGGATAGCCAAAAATTTTGTTTATCCAATCAAACACACAAACAGAAGGTTATCCATGTGGCTATCACTCTTAATAAGTGATTAAGTTTGAAGAAATGTATCCATTTGGATCCAAATGGTCATATGGATGTGTCAGAGAGTGTCACAATATTGTGGAATATAGACATTTGGTATAATAGCAATTTGTCCCATCATGCAAGGATTTCCACCTTACGATAAATTCTTTTTCCATTGTCTGCAAGTTTTTTGATGTTGTCTGCAAGTCACCACCGTAAAATTACAAAGTATAGCATACATGCAACAACAACATATGCATACCTTTTGCTGGTTGTGTTTCGAATCTATAATACTTTTTTTTCTGATAAGGAACTTCGTAGAGGTCCAATACGATAAAATGAAGGACAAAAAATACCAATATTTCATTTGAATAATCGTCGAATGAACAATGAATATTGGTCTAAATTCGCTAATTTTCCGGATTAGATCTGAGATATGTGTTTCAACTTCTTGGTTCTACTATTTTTCCTGGGCTGAGCTATACACTCCTGCATTTTATTATGCACAAGTTTCATGTCGCCATTCCCATTATCTAAGTTTTTTACGATTGCTTGATGTCATCACAGTCGTTGACTTGTTATTCTATCATTCATTCTCCCGTCTTACGTAAAGAAACTAATCATATAAATAAAAAATGTAATACAGTTGCTCTACTAACTCCCCCCTAAGGAGAAAGTGACCTCGTTCTTCTACAGTTAGTAGTTGAAGTTGACAAAAAGTATTTGAATTAATCACCTCGTATGCATCTATTCGCCTCAACAATTTCATCATTAAGGACTAACTTAGATTATATGGCTTATATACACCAGTGCATTGGTTCAACTATTGATATATGTCTCACATTACCTAAATTCTCTGTATAGTTGGATAATAACATGTCAATGAACCACTTAAAGGATCCAATTTAGTTAAGGTATTTTCCAAACTACTTGTTGGAGAAAAATGAACTTAAAATGTATGTTGGTCTTGGTTGGAATGGACCTTAGGACCTAGAAGTCACTAAGGGACACTAGCTCATTTTTCATTATTGTGAATGAAGAACCTTTAGTCCCACATTGGAGAGACTAGAGATGAGTCCACTCTTTATTACCACAAAAATTGCAACTAAGGGAGGGACCTTAGGGTTTAGAAGCTTTTGTGGTTGGGGGAGGACTAAGGCAATGGGCTAGTTGGAGCAAACATACTTTTCACAAATGTGCGGTGCTTCGCACCGAAGCACGCACGGTTGCGAGCTTGTGTGCTTGCGGGTGTGGGTGTGGCTACTGCTGCGGGAATGAGTATACTTGAGGGTGCGGGCGTAGCTAAGGCTGCAGGCCAACCAAGACTCACGTTTTTGAACATAAATTATTTCATTAAATTTTGTTTTAAATGTGGGGGCGTCTGACCCGGCGAGTATAAATTTTGTCATAATGAAAAAAAAATTGCCCGTGACCGTTTCAAAATAAAATTTTGCACATAAATTTTTGATTAAATAAAAATTTTATTTTCATTTATCACTGGACTGATTTTACTCCATCTTTTTCATTTCAAAGTACTCAAGAGCAGGCTACTATCCCTAGCTCTTTTCCCCTTTTCTTGCTTTGTTTTGCACTTTGATTGTTTATTTCCCTTCCCTATCAATTATTGTTGAGTTCGTTTGAGGGTGATTAGTATTGTGCTTATACTATTTATAACGGGCAGTTCTATCCTGGACAGATCTCCTATGTTGGGGTATAGCATCTCTCATTCTTGAGGAGTACCCTAGGACTATTGTGTTAAGTACAATTTGCTGAGCAGGTGGCTCTGTCCATTGTGTGTTTATAAATCAGAGATTTTTTAACCTTAACCATTTCTTCTGCTTAGTGCTTTTCATTGTTGCAGAACCAACAATCTTAATACAATATCTATTTCTTCTGTATCAATGGCTAAAGGTGATGTTGACAGACCACAAAAATTTAATGGCAAAGATTTCAAAAGATAGCAATCCAAGATGTTGTTCTTTCTGAGTTTTCACATGTTGGTTGAATTAGTTCTAAAACCTTTTGATGAGACCTTGAATGATGCGGGAAATGAAAGAGAATTAGATAGTTGGAGTAGACGGAACTATATGGCCAAAAACCATATTTTGAATTGTTTAGAAGATGCACTTTATGATTTCTATTACGCAAAAGAAAACTTTTCTGCGTTTGACTTATGTGCTGCCTTAGAAGCAAAATATGAAGCGGAAACTGCTGGTAGTAAGAGGTTTTTGGTAGCCAGGTTCCTGGAATACAAAATGACAAATGATAAATCTGTGGTTGACCAATTTCTTGAACTTCAGCTCATTATCAATGGAATTATTGCAGAAGGTATGATGATAGATGAAACGTTTAAGTGTCTGATGTGATTGAGAAATTACCATCTTCTTGGTCTGAATACAAACGAAGATTGAGACATGAAATTGGTGAAGTCATTATGGTTGAATTGGGTAAGAAGATGCAAGTGGAAGAATTGTTGTGCTCCAAGGACAAAAACGTATCTTCCGCAAGAGACATGTCCAACAAGGCTCATGTAATGGAACACTAGTCTTCCGCAAGCCTGGACCGCATAAGAAAGGTATTTTTCCGAAACCAAAATCTGGCATTGGTAAAATTAAAGGTGCATGTTATGTTTGCGGAATTCCTGGCCATATGGCAATGCATTGTAGAAAACGTAAGGACTTTAATAACAAGAAAAACAATGCTAATTTGGTTGAAAGCAACAAGAACGAGTTTTCTGGCACGGTGTCTGAAGTCAATTTGGTAACCAATGTGAGAGATTGGTGGGTAGACTCTGGTGCTACCAAACATGTCTGTGGAAACAAAGATATGTTCACCTCCTATCAGAAGGTAGGGGAAGGAGAAAAACTCTACATGGGTAACTCGTCCGCAGCACAGGTTGCGGGAAAAGGCAAGGTTGGGCTAAAGCTTACTTCTGGAAAAACTCTCACATTGAATGAAGTTCTTCATGTTACGAAAATCTGCAAAAATCTTGTATCTTGTGGTGTATTAGATGCTAAGGGCTTTAAACTTTTTTTTGAATCTGGGAAAGTTATTGTTACTAAGGATAAAGATTATGTAGGAAAGGGTTATAAGACTGAGGGTCTTTACAAACTGAATGTAACCTCTGTTGAAATGAATAAAATTGATTCTTCTTATGTTTGTGTGTCATTGAATGTTTGGCATGGTAGACTTGGTCATGTAAAATACAAATTAATGAATAAACTGGCTAGCATAGGCTGGATACCCAAATTTAGTTTGGAAAATGAACATAAATGTGAAATTTGCGTAGAATCGAAATATGCTAAAAAATCTTATAGGAAAAATATTCAGAGAAATTCTAAACCCTTAGAATTAATTCATTCAGACCTAGTTGACATGAAATCAGTTCAAACTAGAGGTGGTAAGAAATGGTTTGTCACTTTTATAGATGATTGTACGAGGTACTGTCACATATATTTACTTAAAGGAAAGGATGATGCCTTAGAAGCCTTTAAGATATATAAACTAGAAGTACTACCATTAAAAATGTTAGGTCTGACCGTGGTGGTGAGTAAGTAATCTCTATAGGAGATTTTTGCATAGAACATGGCATTATACATGAAGTGACCCCTTCGTATTCACCACAATCTAATGGTGTGGCTGAACGGAAAAACCGAACCCTTAAGGAGATGATGAATGCCATGTTAATTAGTTCAGGACTACCTGCAAACTTGTGGGGGGAGGACATCCTCTCAGCTTGTTATGTCTTGAACAGAGTACCTTTTAAAGGATCAGATAAAACTCCATATGAGTTATGGAAAGGTAGACAACCTTCTTATGCATACTTTAAGGTGTGGGGATGTTTGGCTAAGGTGTCCATTCCTCCACCTAAGAGAATCAAGATAGGACCCAAAACCGTTGACTGTGTCTTCATAGGGTGTCCTGAACATACTACTGCATATAGATTTATGGTTGTGAGTTCTGAAATATCTGAAATTGGTGTGGATACTATTATGGAATCTAGGGATGTTGTGTTCTTTGAAAATATTTTTCCTTTGAAATCTGAATCTCGCATGATATGTGTTGATCCCCTAGATGTCCTCTCTACTAGTCAGACATTACCTGTAGAGGAAGATGAATTTGAGCCTAGAAGAGGTAAAAGACTTCGGACTGAAAAATCTTTTGGTCCAGACTTCATAACATGCTTAGCTGAGACTGATCCACAGACTTATAGAGAAGCCATTACTTCTTTTGAAGATCCATGGTGGAAAGAAGCTACCATTAGTAAAATGGATTCCATTATACAAAATGATACTTGGGAGATTGTAGATTTACCTCTAGGGTGTAAACCCATAGGTTGTAAATGGATCTTCAAAAGAAAACGTAATGTAGATGGAACTGTGGAAAAATACAAAACTATATTAGTATCTAAAGGCTATAAACATATAGAAGGTGTAGATTTCTTTGATACTTATTCACCTGTTACGAGAATTACTTCCATTAGGATGTTAATTGCTATTGCTGCCATTCATAACTTAGAGATACATCAAATGGATGTAAAAACATCTTTTTTAAATGGTGAATTAGATGAAGAAATTTATATGGACCAACCTGAGGGCTTTGTAGTGAAAGGTTGTGAAAACAAAGTTTGTAAACTGAAAAAATCTTTGTATGGTTTGAAACAAGCACCTAAACAGTGGCATGAAAATTTGATCATGTAATGATTTCTAGCACTGGACCACTCTTTCTGAGATGCAACTGGAAATCAACGTGAGTTGAAGACGCTTTTAGGGCCATTAATTTAGAAGTTTTGTGATCTACTCTGCTATAGTTGTATCCTGTTCCCGCAGTACATATGAGTCCCCCGTATCTGAACCTTTTTCTCCCATTGTTCCCCTTTAATAAAGTTGTGAGGCATTATCTCAAGGTTGCGAGGGACAAGACAGAAAAGGGACAGGTAGTTTCAGTAGTTGATTACTGGAGGCTTAGCTAAGACTGCTAGCTTTTACGATTCGCTGAAAGAAAAAGAAGCTACTTAAAAAGGTAATAAGAAGCAACTCTCAGGTAAGTGCCGCACTAGATTAGGTTCGTAGAGGTGGGTAAGGTACAGCTCGTTCCAGACCTATCATTGAATCGTTCCCAGTAAGATCAAACTCTTCTACTTTGTTTCGTTGAATGGAACTTCTACCTATAAAAGATGATGTGTTTTCGACGACATTTCTTGTCTTTCAATTAGGGTGATTCATCAAAAGGAAATCCCATATAGCAGGAAAGCGCATTCACGAAAGCTTGGTTCAAATCCATGCTTGGTCTTATGCCGAAGCAAGAACTTGCTTTCCTCATTCTTTTTATTTCAAATTCAATGAATTTGTTTATCGAAACAAAACTCGCCATAGGAAAGAGAGAAAGGCGCCTTTGACCCTCCTATGTGTAAGCGAACCGGTGGGAAAGCGTTAGCGTAGAGCCGTATTAGTATATCATTGGAAGCCAACAACTCTGAGATAGAAGAAAGAATAACATATCAATGTGCACATGAATTCCATCTGTGAGAACCGCAGTTCACTTATTGAGTTCACGAACTCGGAACTAAGGGAATCACTTTCTAACCTAGTGAACCGAGCATACAAAAGAAGACTTCTTCTCTTAACGGTAAGAAAACAAAGCAAGCTTAATCTTTTCTTATGCCTTTTTCCAGCCAATAGTACCCGAACGCCTTTTCTCTTAATATAAAAGTTGGCTAACGAACTCATTCAACCATAAAAATAGAAAGAAACTAGTGTAACTTCCATGATTAGTTTAAATAAACAGACTAAGTAAAATATTTACTATTTTTTGAAAACACAAGTGCAATTAGGTGACTCTAGCATTCTAACTTCACAACCAAAAAAATGCACATTCTATGATCGAACTTTAATTGTCGATCTTATCACTCAAACTCCAATACTTGACACAAAACAAGAATTTGAACAATCAATGGATCATAGTATAGGCACCAAGAGAAGTATACAATCAAGTAAACAGACAACGCTTAGTGGATATTGGTACTGTCACTGCATAACAAGCAAAGGAGTGGTGTAATGTTAAGAGGTTCAGGGGTATGCTGGGATTCGAGAAGAGCATCACCTTACGATGTTCGTGACCAAAAGGTATTAGCAGGGAAAAGCTCAAGTTATAGGTCCACCTTTGCTAGAGTTTCAAATCGTCTTTCTAGTAAGGTACTTTTTCGTTATTTCGTAATCTACATGGTATGATACCTTATAGCTTCACAGTGACAGTCATTTCCTCGTCACTTTGGGTCTCTCGTTTTCGATCTTCATCGGGATCACAATCGTGGGATTTCAGAGGAACTTGAACAGAAACAGGAAGGAGAATCAGTTGCCAAGGGTCTCCTGTTGGAACCAGGTATAAAGTAAATTGCCCAATGTTTCCAAATTAGTCAAACTTTGTACCTTTCCGGCATGAACTGTATATCTCAGAGAGGTCGTCTGGGTTGGTAGTAATGGAATGGTTTCATTGTCTAAAATAAAGAATATTCCCCACCACTTTTTAATCCATTTCGTTCCAGCTCAAACCAGACTGAAAAAATGATTTTATGCATTAAAAAAGAGGAGATCATACCGAAATACATAATTTTGAGAGGTCCTCAATCTATTACAAAAAAAATTTAATGGCTTAAAAGACCTTTTAAAATATAAGATTTTTCTGGAGGTTCACTGATCGCTTATCTTTTCTACCTTGTAGCCATCGACGAGCGCTAGTGGCTCATGCAAGTAGGGTGGTTCAATAGAGCAGTTGGTTCGCTCAGTTGGAGCGGAGAATTCTGTCATATGACCATTCTGGAATTCTATTCTCGCGAAATGCAGTTCCGTAAGCCCACAGCTTCCGGGTTCACAAGACCTAAAGTAGGCTTTCTTTACAGGGAAAGGATGCGGCTGGCCCCGTTGGAGACTCACCAAGTATTTGCTATAGGTTCGAACTCCTTTCTTTTAGAATGAAATGATTGAGCGAAGGAGGTGCTCCATCTGTCCAACTAGAAAGATCATCATCACAAAGTTCATCAAAGGCATGAGGAACGGACTTAGGAAAAAGATCCGATTCCTTTCATCTGGAGTAGCTTTTCTCCCTCTTGCTTTTTTATACTATAAAAAGCTTTTGCAACCAGGATCTATGGGTCATACGACTGGTCTTCCTGGATATTCCAATGGCTAGTGATTGGGACTTTACTTTAGAACGAGCTTGAAATCCCATGATCCGGCGGGTATGCCCCCATCGTCTAGCGGTTCAGGACATCTCTCTTTCAAGGAGGCAGCGGGGATTTGACTTCCCCTGGGTGTAGGGTACTACAAAAGGATATCTCTCGCCATAACGTACGCTCTCGCTAAACTATCCCCATCTTCCTCAATACGAACCTTAAATCCAAGGCTTCCGTATGAGTCATAGCTTTTCCACTACCTTATATCCGCTTGGATCCAGCAGCTCGGGCAATCACCCATAAAGCACCCCACTCTATACATTGACTCGCGCAGGCTCTTGTTTCCATTCCCTTTTACTCCCGGTCCTTGAATTCCATATTATTTGTAAACGACTCTTTCTTTGATTCTCTATGTTAGTTGGTCATATATTAAGTAAAGAAGAAGGTAGCGCTACTAAGAACTTAGCAGAACTTTTAATTTTTCGGGGTAATGTTCGAGATTTTACTCTTTTTAACAAGCATGACCATGATACCTATATATATGTCATTAGTGTCGAATTCATTTGTTCTTCTTTTGCTTGATTGTCGGGTTTATAAACCTAGATAATGTTTGCTACCCTGAAAATTTCTTGTCTTTCCCGAACGATAAGGAGAAAAAAAAAATTAGGTCAAAAGAAAATGCCAGATCCCAGTGAAGTATATAGGAAAAACTGATATGCTGCCTTGATCTTTCTTTGTCTCGAACCCCAGACCCCTATAATAATGGTAGAGTAAGGGTTGGCCCCAGGAATTGACCGGTGGTGTGGTTGTTCGAAGCTCCAGTAGGTAGCCACTCCCTTCTCAGGGAACCGTACGTGAGACTTTCGCATCATACGGCTCCGTCCCGAGTGGTTTTATAATTGATGAATCTGACAAGTGTGTTTATACTAAACTTGTGAATGATGCATGTGTAATTGTATGCTTGTATGTTGATGATATGCTTATACTTGGTACAAACATGGAGGTAATTAATTCCACAAAGTGCATGCTAAATGAGAACTTTGACATGAAAGACTTAGGCCCCGCTGATGTAATCTTAGGGATGGAGATTAGAAGAGATTCTAATGGATATAGTCTTAGTCAATCTCATTATGTTGAATCTGTGCTTAGAAAATATAATCAGTTTGATTGTAAGCCTGCTTGTACTCCTTATGATCCTTGTTGTAGACTCAAAAAGAATAAGGGTAATGGAATTTCATAACTTGAATATTCACGTGTCATAGGAAGTCTGATGTATTTGATGAATTGTACGAGACCAGACATTGCTTATGCTGTGAGTAGGTTCAGTATGTATATTATAATCCAGGGCAGGATCATTGGGATGCACTTATTAGAGTGTTAAGGTACTTGAAGTACACTTTGAACTTTGTTTAAGTTATGAGAGATACCCTACGGTCCTTGAAGGATTTTGTGATGCAAACTGGATATCAGACTCAGAGGAGTCTAAGTCTACGAGTGGATATGTTTTCACTTTAGCTTGCGGGTCTGTATCTTGGAAGAGTTCCGAACATACATGTATAGCTCGATCCACTATGGAATCGGAGTTTATTGCGTTAGATAAAGCAGAAGAGGAAGCCGCTTGGCTAAGATTCTTTTTAGAAGACATTCCTCTTTGGCATAGGCCTGTGCCAGCTATATCTATACATTGTGATAGTCAAGCTGCAATAGCTAATGCTATAAACCTCAACTATAATGGAAAGTCTATACACGTTCGTAGAAGACACAATTCCCTAAAACAACTAATCTCAACAGGTGTTATTTCTGTTGACTTTGTGAGGTCTAAGGAGAATATCGCGGACCCTTTGACGAAAGGCTTATCCAATGAGATAGTTAGTAATGCATCAAGGGGGATGGGGCTTAAGCTCATCAATTAAACTTGCCATGAAGGATACTCAACCTTGCTGATTGGAGATCCCAAGATCAAGGTTTCGAATAAGACAACTAATTTGTGGTGGGTTAAAGGACACACTATCAGAGAATTTCATTCTCTGTCGCTTCCCTATGGTGTATACATGATAGTGTGACTGCATGTGAGGATGACTTTTTATTAAGTCATAATGAGTTCTATAGATTAAATTTAAGATTGAAGTGGGGTGTAGCAGTAAACACTCTTGATAGAACTCACCTATCTGAATGAGGAAGTGGGCCGCTTCCTATGAGAATTAAGCTGATTCTTTAGAGCATTCTGAGAAACGGGATACTTCCAGGGCCAAAATGGACACAGCGACACGAACTTAACATCACCTAGAGAGATATCACGCGTGGAATTTATTGATGAACTACACCAAACGATGGCAGTTCAAGACATCGCGCTCACTGTCCATCAAGTAGTTCCGGTAATTTCTCACTAAGTAAAGGTTCAAGACCTTATGGACACCCATTGCCTAAGAGGTATTTCTCGCTTTCTGATTTCTGATTTTCATCTGGTTTTCATTCATGTGGGGGATTGTTGGAGAAAAATGAACTTAAAATTTATTTTGGTCTTGGTGGGAATGGACCTAGGACCTAGAAGTCACTAAGGGACACTAGCTCATTTTTCAATATTGTGAATGAAGAACCTTTAGTCCCACATTGGAAAGACTAGAAATGAGTCCTCTCTTTATTACCACAAATATTGCAACTAAGGGAGGGCCCTTAGGGTTTAGAAGCTTTTGAGGGCCCTTAGGCCCACAAAAATCATGATACTGTCATAAGCCTAGACACACAAATGAATCAGTTCAAATTATGAACCCCTAAGAAAAATCTTATTTTTCTACAAAAATAGCTCAAACGATAATTCCTTTTTGCAGAAAGCAGTGCTATTTTAATTAAATCTATAATGAATATAAAGTAGGAATATATCCTCATGGAATGAGAGTGCAAAGGAGACTAAACTGAAACCCTAGAAAAAAAAATTATACCTTGGTTGCAAGAAGAAGGAATACCACTGCTATTGGAGCCATGCATAAAAGGAGGTCCATTGAGTTCAACTTTCCACTTCATAGTTCAGTAAATCCCCAGGGCACAAATCGAAATCATCCAACTTAATAATAAACCATTAAAGGAAAGAATATCAACATCAATAAAATTAGGGGCTTATATAACTCGGAGTTTCCATTATCCACTATGCTAATGATAATGCAGCTTCCTGCTCAAAAATTGATAATGCAGTCCAATTAGAAAAAAACAAAATATAGTGTCTTTATAATATACTTTATACGTCTATGAGGAATTCTTACTGTCCTAGATTATGTGGTAGCATCATTAGCAGCATAAACTCCAATTCCATCTGGGTCCCGGTCTTCCATCAATACAACTCTCTCAACATAGAATGTTGTTATTCCATCAGCAAACCTTACACAGTACAGAGATATTTTTGTATTTACACAGTATAGAGATATTTCTATTTATGCATAAGGAATAATTTTAGGGTTAACAGAGATCAAATTTTAATGGAAATTTAACCCTAGTAGAAATCAAATTGAAACCACGAACAAAAAGAAGAAAAAAAAAACATCTTCAATTCACCTAAAACACCAGCACCATCACCAATAAAACATGTTCTTCCTCGTATCAATTCCAAGCAATCGAGTTGTTGTTTATCGAGTAAAACCCATTCTAGTACGTTGCCATTCTGAGCAGGAAGAAAATAGAAATCTCTGATAAAGAGATGACAGATTTTGGGTGGTAGAAATATGAGAGAGAATGAATGGGACACATCTTTACATTTTCATGCCGGGTTAACATTATGTTCACGGAAATTTAAAAAGTATGCCATTTGAAATTAACATCCCTTGACAGTGTTTGTGCTGCAAACTTCCCAAAATTATGAAACAGTCTTGGGATTATGGAGCTGCAGCATAATCAATACGAAGTGGTTAATGAATAATCAAATTATTCTCTTTGTGAACTGCAACATATATGTGTTATAGTGTTAGTACTAAATGATCTGCCAAGACCATTTAGTTTATGAATTAATTGCTCATCTTTCCCTTAAAACTCTGAAGATGACCACAGGATCATAATTAATCAAAGTACTCATACAAATACTAAGACGAAGTAGTGATTAAAATCTTAAACTTGGACTAATAAATAACGATAGTAATAATAATAATAATCAAATACATGATAGGTGTAAATTGTAAGTGATGCATTCCCAGCAGCAGCAATGTACTAGAATGCGTCTCTTACATCCCATGTTTTGGTTTCATGTTAATAACCTATTGCATATATACAACACGAAAGAAGAGTTTAATCGACCGCCTACTTCACTTTTGATGTTTCTTTATGACCCAATTAAGTAACTAAACCAATCAAAGGTGAAATAAATATGATAATGTTGGCCATAATAAGTTATGGAAAACTAAGAAAAGCAGCTGCAGTGGAGACATGATGGCCATGGAAGTGCAAATTGACTCAATCAGTCCAGAATGACTGACATTCAACTTATTCTGTTCACCATATGTAGAAATAAAAAAGTCATTTGCCTATCTGGTTCATACACAGGACATTCAATATGAGAACACCTAGTTGTTTCAACTTAATATTTGTTTAACACAGGACACCCAAAAATCATATACAGAGCATCCAAAATTAAAGCAAATGGACTACTGACTGGTGCATGGAGAGCATCCAAAAATGCATTTTAAAATGCTTATTCCCTCCTGAACAGATTGGTACACGAAGAGGGACTACTGAATGTATGGTATTGTAAATGGACGATTTTTGAGTTATCCTTGGGATGGAGTTCTTAGATCGTGTCAAAGTAGCCGTGGTGCCTTCCCTCGGAATAGTCAGCATTAGTGATGAGAAGTCCCCTTGTGTGATCTCAGCCACCCGGACCAAAGAGACTTGCTCAAGCGCATTGTCGGCTCTACAACTTAAGAAAGGAGTTCAGAAGGGAGAACCAACCTTTGTAGTAGCCATTATGGAGGAAAGTGAAGAACTGAACGAGGTCGTTCCGTTGTAGGTGCGAGAGGTTTTGCAGGAGTACCAGGATGTGATGCCAGCCGAGTTTCCCAATCAATTACCACCTAAGAGGGAGGTGGATCATCAGATCGAGTTGGAACCTGGAGCATGGCCCCATACCGCATGGCCACGCCAGAGTTGGAGGATTTGAAGAAGCAAATCAAAGAATTTTTGGATGCCGGCTACATCCAAACCTCTAAGGCCCCTTTTGGAGCCCCGGTACTATTCCAAAAGAAGAAGGATGGAAGTCTTCGGATGTGCATTGACTACCGAGCCTTGAACAAAGTCACCGTGAAGAACAAGTACCCAATTCCTAGAGTTGAAGACTTGTTTGATCAGTTGGGTAGTGCTCGATATTTCACAAAGCTGGACTTGAGATCGGGATACTATCAAGTCTGAATAGCAGAAGGGGACGAGACGAAGACCACATGTGTTACGAGGTATGGAGCTTACGAATTTTTGGTTATGCCTTTTGGACTAACAAATGCTCCTACCACATTTTGCACTTTGATGAACAAGGTCTTTCACCCACATCTCGATCGGTTTGTAGTCGTGTACCTTGACGACATAGTCATATATAGCCACACTTTGGACGAGCACCTCGAACACTTGCGGATCGTGTTCCAAGTATTGAAGGAAAACTCTTTATATGTGAAGAAGGAGAAATACTCATTCGCTCAGCCCAAAGTGTCTTTTCTTGGACATTGGATAGGTGATGGATAGATCTGGATGGAGGAGAAGAAGATCAAGGCCATCAAGAAGTGGGAACCGCCTACCAAAGTGGCTCAGTTGCGGTCTTTCCTAGGACTTGTCAACTACTCCGAAGATTCATCGAGGGATACTCGAAGAGCGCAGCACCACTTACTGACTTGCTGAAGAAAGCTAGGACTTGGACGTGGAGTGAAGAATGCCAAGCCGCTTTCGATGATCTTAAGACCACGGTTGTGAAAGAACCAGTCTTAAGTTACCTGATCACACCAAGCCTTTTAAAGTTTATACTGATGCTTTCGACTTTGCTATTGGTGGAGTACTTATGCAGGAAGGACACCCACTAGCCTTTGAGAGTCGGAAGTTGAACGATGTGGAACGGCGTTACACGGTGCAAGAGAAAGAGATGACCGCTGTCATACACTGTCTTCAGACATGGAGGCACTACCTTCTTGGGTCACACTTCATGGTCTTCACTGATAATGTGGCCTTTAATTACTTCCAGACTCAGAAGAAGTTGTCTCCGAAGCAAGCAAGGTGGCAAGAATTTCTGGCCGAGTTCGATATGAAGTTAGAGTACAAGCCAGGACGTACCAACTATGTTGCTGATGCATTGAGCCGAAAAGCGGAACTTGCTGGTCTTGCCTTAGAACGTGTAGCTTTCATCACCAAATTGTCTAGTACCATCCTTGATCGTGTACAGGAAGGCTTGGAACAAGACTCTTTTGCAAATAGTCTCATTCATACGACGAATAAGGGGAAGACTCGTCGGTTCTGGTTAAAAGACGGTCTCTTATTCATACATGGGAACCAGATGTTCATACCTAGGTACGTGAACCTGAGGCGTGAACTAATGCACGAGTGTCATGACACCCGATGGGCAGGCCATCCTGGTCAGAGAAGGACATTAGCTTTGTTGGAAGCAAGTTATTACTTGCCAAACATGGAGGACGACGTGGACGCTTATGTTCGAACGTGCCTAGTGTGCCAGTAACACAAGGTAGAACACAATAAGTCAAGAGGACTTCTAGAGCCATTACCAGTGCCAGATAGACCATGGGAAAGTTTATCGATGGACTTCATCTCTTCCTTAAACCAAGGTGGATGGTTTGGGATCAATCTTGGTGGTTGTGGACAGGTTCACCAAGTATGCTACCTTCATCGCTGCACCAACAGATTGCACCGCGGAACAGGCTGCCCGATTGTTCGTGAAGTACGTGGTCAAGTATTGGGGCATACCAAAGATAATAGTTAGTGATAGCGATCCAAAGGTTCACTGGGAAATTTTGGACAGAGGTGTTCAAGTTACTTGGGTTCGAACTTAACTTCTCTACAAGCTTTCATCCTCAAACAGATGGACAAACGAAGCGCACCAATGCATTGTTGGAGGAGTACTTGAGACATTTCGCGAATGCTAACCAAAGAAATTGGGTGGAACTTTTAGAGGTGGCTCTGTTTTGCTACAACCTGCAGAAGAGTGAATCATCTGGCCACAGCCCATTTGAGTTGGCCACAGGCCAACAACCGTTAATGCCACACACACTCGCTGGAGGATATATAGGAAAGAGCCCTGCTGCTTTTCAGTTCACTAAGGAATTGCATGAGAAGCATGACTTGTACAAAGCATTCTTGGAGAAAGCCTCTCAGCGTATGAAGAAATGGGCGGATGAGAAAAGGAGACCCGTATCTTTCGAAGAAGACGACTTAGTCATGCTGAAGTTGAACCCACAACAGTTCAAATCTTTTTGTAAGGTACATGAGGGACTCATTCGACGGTACGAGGGACCATTTCGCATCATTAAGAAAGTCGGGAAGGCATCTTATAGATTGGAGCTGCCAAGTCACATGAAAACCCATCCCGTCTTTCACGTTAGCTTCTTGAAGCCATACTATGCATATCAAGACGATGAGTCTAGAGAAATAACAAAAAGGGCTCCGTTCAACATGATTACCTATCTAGACAAGCAGGTTTCAATTATAGAGTCACACAGTCGTGTCTCAAGAGCATGCCGAGTTTATAAGGAATATCTTGTTCGATAGAAGGATCAACCAAACAGTGAATCCAGTTGGGAACATGAAGACTTACTTTGGCAACACAAGGATCTCGTCGGCAAGTACAACGCAACGAGGATGTCTGCGAATTAGGTTGGGGAGAATGTCACAAGGGTGCACCAAATGGCTAGACCATATGGCTAAATCACCCTTGTGCACCACCTTGGCTAGCCCTTTTGCTAAACGGCTAGCCTCCATTTTCTAGAATTCTCTTCTGTTTGTCATTTTCTTAAAATTCTCTAGAATTGTGTAGATATGTGTGGATAAGTATAGAAGGCTCTAGAATTTGATCTTAGCCATACACTTGTAAAGATCTAGGCCATACTCTAGAATTCTCTAGAATTGCAAAGATCATCCACTTACTAGTATAAATAGGGATGCCCCCTTCATTTGTAAATCATCCAAGTTTGAGATAGCAATACACACATACAACTTTCGCTCAAGTATTCATTCTTGTTCTTGAGTGCTCTTGAGTGCTCATAAGTTGTTCTTTAGTTTCTTGTGAGTTTGATCTTGAGTAGTCATTTGAAGTTGTGTTAAACTTCATTAGGGAAGGCTTACTTATCTAGTAAAGGAATTCTAGACAATTTCCGCATAGAGGAAAGTCGAGGCGAAGGACAACCCCGTGACAAGCAGACGATAACATTCCTCTCAGTTGGAAATAGAGGACTTGGGAAGCTCAAGAGGTAGTAACTGATATACTAAACAAGAAAATTTACTATTGTCAAATTTGAGAGTCTTGCTTGATACTTTTCTTTAGATTTATCAATTTTCTTAATGGATTTTGATATGACGGTATATTCAAGCAGAAGCTCTGGTGTCTGTGTATTGTTATTTGTTTGTTTTGTTGGTAGAAATATATGTCTAGTTGTGGAATGAGAAGTGTAAACTCTATCAAACCGACTAACCTGACTCCACTTGTGCCCGAGCCTTAGTAAAGAGCGACTAACCTGAGTCCACTAGTCCAAAATTTGAGTTTGAATTGATTTTTTTTTTCTTATTATGTTTTTTTATGTACTACAAGGCTCTCTTGGGCAGTGTTAGTAACTATGTGGTGAGTAATGCATCTTTTACGGTCACCATGTTGAAGCATGGTGAAACTTCAGCCTAGTTTCTATATCGGCCCACTGTCAGAAGTAGAAACCCATATATGGGTTTTGGTTGGAACTTCATTAAATAAGGAAACCATGTTTTTATGTGTGTTTATGTGTGTGTTGTGTGAAAACAGTTCACTCATATGCGGGTGTCTATCTACTAGCTAAACTAATTGTTAGAGTATCATAGGAGGGTGTCTATCTACTAGGTTTTTACTCATTCAATATCAATTTATACTAGGTTTTCACTTAGTACGTATCAATATCTACTAGGATTTTTATAGAATTGGGCGACAATTTCTTTTTTTGACTTACCAAAACATGGCATTTAATTTAGTATGCAGCTTGTTGTACAACTTATCAGATAAAATTTTAATGACATCCGGAACCTCTTCTAACCATGGTTATACTATATTGCATTTATTCATCTCAGGTACTACTCGACCCAATATTTATCTGCAAAAAGTGATGTCTTTAGCTTCGGTGTGGTGCTCCTAGAGATCATAACTGGCCGAGAGCCACTGAATATACACAGACCGCGCAATTAATGGAGCTTAGTTGAATGGGTATGGTCTTACTTACTACTTAGCTTATCTCCTTTGATAAACTGGGCATGTCTCCCTTAATAGTTTATTTTTTGGTATAAGTCGATCTTCTAATTGTTTGTTTCGGTAACTATATGTGTATATGTGTATATGTACTGTAATATCTACTAGGTTTTCACTTAGTACATACCAATATATACTAGTTTGTAATTGTGGTATTTTTGTAATTGTGTGCTCTTTATTTAGTTTGCCAACTTTAAACTAGTTTTTGCGCAGTACATTTTTGCATGTATAGTTTTGTGTTTTGTTTTAATTTGTTATGTTCTCTGGCTGTGCTGCCAATTGTCTACAGGATCGATGAGGGATCACATCTATCTCTACTTGAACCGCTTACCCCCAGAAATTATGAAAAAAAGACTTCTAGGCATCTCAGAGACAACTGTCATTTTTGCTGGTGTTGATATCACCAAGGAGCCCATCACAGTGTTACCAAATGGTATATTATCTAAATGTAATGCGGATAAATGAATATGTATTGACCGATATTCTCGAGCAATGTAGTACATATTGATATATACCTAATATATATGTAATAGTATGTCGTGCCAGTTGATGGTGGATTTCTTTGCGTATGCAAAATCACTTGAAATAAATGTCGACAAGGTGGAGTTGGAAGGTATTTGTAACGGTTTTAGAAAAATAAATATTTGTCAAGGAATTGTCAAATTTCTGCTGGGATTTTCCTTGCCTAAGCATTTTATATGCACCTGATTATTGCCCGCAAAGTCTACATGTGGAGACCTTTTTTTAGGCTTTCCAATCACTTTCCCACAAATTCAGTTTTAAATGATATATTCATGTAATGAAAATTTTTGTTTCTTTGTAGATGCTCGATGACATAGTAGAGAAGACCTAAAGAGCGCATTGAGGTTTCAAGAGTATGAAAAGAGGCAAAGAACAACTGCAGACAAAGTTGACTAAATGTGCAAAGGAGTCGAGAAGGGGCTGAACTTTTCTTCAGATTTCAACGTAGAAAGTGGTGAACTTGCTCCCATTTTCATTCCTGGACCCTTTGTCATTGCCCATCACTTGATCTCTGCATGGACCGACCAAAGTAAGTTATTAGGTGGACCACACACGCTTTCAAAACGAGTTTCTAGGTCAAATTTGTTGTGCACTGCTCTTATCTCCTCATTTTTCTTTAAAGCTTGTATTAATTCTTCCTTGCAGTGTTCGTGAGACGAAATATTGTTCTCGTTAGCAGTCGTCAGGGGAGGAACTTTTTTTTTTGATATTATTTGTGATATTGTTGTAGTCTATGTGATGTTCAAGCTTTTGATTAGTTTTTATAAGAAGTGGTTTATTTCCACAAGTATGAACCAAAATAGCTTTGTACTCTCTGTTGTGTATCAAATTGCAATAATGGAATCAGATGTTCTACATTTATGATGTAAAATGGAATTTATTTTTTCTGTATCTTTTGCTTATTGAATTCTTCTGCGGGATTTATAAGAAAGATGGTGAAAGTAGACGAGGCGACGAACTTTCATTGATATTGGAATGTCAGGAACATAGATTATAACAGTAACTTTACACAAATGAGTTGATTATATCCAAGGTCTCAAATGTTTTAATGAGATTTTCTAGTAGAGTGAGCCCATTTTATAGTTGATCTTGCCAAAACATCCATTGGATCAATGCATTTTTCTAAAAGAGGATCATCAGGAGGCAAAAGATATCTCATGTCGTCAGAAGCAAGGATAAGAACATTCACAACTCTTACCAAAAGAACTTGAAAAGCAACTCTCAATAGAATTCTCGCTCCTTGAATATCCTTCTTCATCAAAGCTTGACCGCTGGAACTATTATGTGCTCCATTGTAGCTTTATCTGGCAGCACAACCTCAAATCCATGCAGGCCATAACTCAGCAGCCAGCATACAAAATGAAAACATATATATCTTGTTTACAACTACTTATCCAGCAACAACCAAGGATATGTTGAAACTGAAACCGAAGTCGGGAAATGTAATACCTCGTTTTGAAGTTTTTCTTGATAATATCGTGCAGTTAAATTCACATCAGTAGCAAGAACTCCAATCCTCAAATTACTCCCAGCTTCAAGTGGCTTTAAATTTGCCTTTGAGTTCCTTAGCAACGCAATCACCCATATGAACAAAAGGAACTGAACACCCTTTAGAAATCTCAATGCTATATATGTGAAACATGGCAAGGCATAACAATAAAACGAGCACATGATTGTTCAATAAACGTTATTTCCGATCTCAAATTCTGCAAAATTGGAGCAAAATCCAAATCCAAATCCAAACAAGCATTTCTCGTTTCGAGATGAAAAGAACAACCACAGAATGAAAGTTGTTCCCTCGACACTTGGTCACTACAAATCATAAATGGTAGATTTTTCTCTCCTTCTTTTGAACTCCATTCCACTAGTTTTTCTGCGAACCTCAAAGTAGAAGTCGTCAATACACCTCCTACGATTCCGATTGTATTCACTTGGCTAAGTAAATGACTGTTTTTCCTATTATTAGTCGGACCAGAACTCGAACTTGCACCGTTACTAGGTAAATTTTCACTCACATTGGTAGGGCTGCACAAAACCGACCCAACCCGCCAACCCGACCCGCACCCGCCTAAAATAACCCGACCCGCACCCGGCCCGCCGATGAACGGGTTGAGTGCGGGTGATTTTTCTTAAACCCGACTTCTGGCGGGTCGAGTGCGGGTGATAGCTCCTCTCACCCGACCCGCCCCGCCCACCCGCCATTCACTTTTAACAAAACAGAGAATCGAATCACAAACAGAAATCAAACTTCATCTTCTTCAGTTCTTCTTTTCTCTATACTCTGGTTCCATTCTTCTTCTTTTCTTACAGAGCAGTAGAGCACAGTCACACCACCACCACCACCACCGTGAACCCAAGTTCCCCAACTGCATCATCAGTTCACCACCATCATCAGACATCAGTTCAATCTCTTACAGGTAAGTACTGTTTCTTTTTGCCCTAATTGTAATTAATGTGTTTATTACATGATTTAGTAGCAATTGAAATTTGGGTTTTATTAGTTTTGAGTGTTTCTAAATCTGTGATAGGGTTTTACTAGTTTTGATTGAGTGTTTGTAAATCAATTTTAGAACTAGGGTTCTTCAAGTTAAAATTTGGGGATTTTTCATTAGTGTATTAAATTGATGATGTTGATAACGAGATTATCATTAGTGTTCCCTGTTAATTAGTATTCCCTGTTATATTGCACAACTTAACTTAATATTAGTGTTCCCTGTTCATTAGTGTTCCCTGTTCATCGTAGCACTTAGTTTTGTAAATTTGGGTTTCATGCTTCATTGAATATGTAACTGATTTGAATCTGAATCCATTGATATTTACTGACATCTTTTAGGCTCGTCACACTTTTTTGTTTGAAATTAGGGTCTGAATTTGTTAGGTAAGTTTAATCTTTGGAATCCTCTGGATTTGGTACAAATTTGATATACGTAAAGATGTCCTGTTTATGAGGTTTAATCTGAGTTTCTTATCATTGGATGACAGCATGTGCTTGTTATAGAGAATTAAACTCAGAACTCTAGATTATTAGGTGGAAGTGATTTAGTGTAGAATTTGATGAAATGTCTCAAAGTAAAATGTAATTACATGGTAATGTTTAGTACTTTTAGTGATGGGTTTGGTTTACCACTAGCATATAAAAACCTAACAAATTTCTCCAAATCAAATGTTTGTTTGGACCTTGCTATGGTATGATTTGGATAAATTGTAGTACGAGTGTGACTTCTTCAGACTATGATCCTTACATCAAGTGCAGTTTCAGTCAATTGTTAGACCAGAAAATGTTATCCAGTAAAGAAAAAGTGGTCATGGATAGACTTGTATAAAATATCTTGTTGGCGATGGTTCTGATGATATTTTGTGTTTTAGAGATTATCAAGGTTCTTCTATTTTGCATGCTGCATCTAGTAGAAGTTAAATTCAGGTGATAAACCCTTCATTTTCATAGTTTTGTTTCTATTGTCATGAAAATTATGATTAATTTAATTTGTATAATCAGTCAATGCTTGGACTCTTAAGGGTCTCAAACTCTCTGTGTTTAAACCAAACTGTCCTTTGCGAACTTGAAATTCAGATGCTGATTCTTAATGCAGTTTATTTTTGTGACTTCATTTGTAAATTATTTTGTTTATTTTTTTAAGCAAGGGAAGCCATATAACACATTTGTTGCCAGTACTACAGTTAAATTTGAATGGCGTCAATTTGTATTAATATCGATTTGAGTTTCAGTATCAGATGCTAAAAACCATTTTGCTGGTAGTATGGTAATGAACAAATAAATGTAGCCATTCATTTAGAGACCACTAGGATTATGACATGTATCTAATTTTTGGATCACTAGAACTAGAAGTAGGGGTAAATTCTATGTAAAATTTGTGAGTAGGGTAAAGTCAAAATGTAATTAAGGATGTACTACAGTCAATTTGCATGATTATCTTGGCGGGTGACCCGCACCCGCCCGACCCGACCCGCCATCTGGGCGGGCCAGACCCGACCCGACCCGAGGACCCGGCGGGTCGGGTGCGGGTGATGAAAATAAAAACCAGTTAGAGGCGGGTCGGGTGCGGGTGAGGCCAAACCCGACCCGACCCACCCGTTGTGCAGCCCTACTCATTGGTTTGCAAGAAAACTGATAATGATTTTACGGTCTACCACTATATATATAAAATGGTATTCAAACATCAACAAATCATTATTTCCTTCAATGAATATCAATATATATTATTGGATTATACATAAACTAGGTTTATAATGGATAGTAATTTATATTCAAGCACGAACTAGCTTTTTATCCAGTACTTATTGATATGTATTGTAACCTATCCAACTGTACATATTAATAAACTAACTTTCTACCCAGTACATATTGATATGTATTATCCAACTGTAACCTATCCAACTACACATATTATATATGTACTGATGGATATATACTGTCAGAAGTCAGTTTTTCCATCTGTACATAACAATATGTAATGTCAAACATAATATTTTTACACGTTTTTTTCCTTTGCATGATAGTAAATATTGATGTGTACTGTATCTGCATCTGCATCAACGAATCACCTTTTCCCTAAGTACATATCAATATGTATTGTAGGATCATATTTAAGCATAAACTAGGGCTAGGGGTTTATACAATACATAATGATATGTTCTGCATGAAGCGATTATCATTAATTTCTTCAAGAAAAATTTGAAATTGAAATAACCCTAGTTTTGATGTAACCCAGTTTTGATATAAAATTTAAATTGAAAAACTTAATACATACCTTAATCAGATATGAACCCATATCATCATCAGGATCAATAAAATCTTCTTCATTAACATTAATTTCTTCAAGAATATCTGAGATTCACATAAGTTTCGATATGAAAAAAGAAAATCCGCGATTATACGATCATCTTCGATTACGAAAATTGATGGAGTCAAATCATCATCTTCATCATTAATAGAATAAAACCGACCGTAAACTTAAAGTCTAGGTTAATCTTGTAAAGAGAAATGTCAATGGAGGTCGTGTTTCAGGTTAGAGAGAGAAAGTTAAGGGAGAAGAAGAACGACGTAGAAAAAAAAAGAATTGTGTTCTCGGTTCACACGTTCTTGGGATGATGGATATGTTAGTCATTTCCATGATTTAAAGTATTTTTAGACCATCCATTAGACAGTTTTTTCACTGGACCCTAGATTAAGTAGTAGGTGGGTTTTTGGACCAACCAACAAATCTTCCAAGAACCTACACTGAGAAACAATTTTTGCAATATAAAAATTAAGTCTCTTGGAATACATATATATACTAGTTATTTAGTCCGTGCGCTGCACCGGCCTTAGATAACAATTTTTTATAGTAAGTCGTAACTCATATAGGTAATGATATTTGACTTGACCGGATCTAATAGGAAAGTGTTTGTTAATAATTTATTGTTTAAAATTTTCATTATATATATTATTAATAATTTATTACCATTGTGTTCTCTGATAAATCTTTACTATGACCACCACTGATGCATGTTTTTTCTTATTTTAATATCCTGTCATCAATTATACTTATCAATTCCCCTCGTAGTTATTTTCATTTCTCTTCTCCTTTATATATTTATTTTCATTTTTTTATTTTCATTTTCTCTTCTGTGAACATAAAGATAATTAATGTTTTGAAGATCATTTGGTAGACTAGCCATCATTGTATTGCACGGGCATAAGTTTATGATTCTGGGCTTATATCTCATTCAATGGAACTGTTCAGTGTTGTTTTGGTAAGAATGTAAATGAATCATATGACAGCAAGCCAAGTGTGGAGTATTTTACAATAATTTGGCCCAAAACAACAAAAAAGTAGGAATATGGAATTGTTCACTACTATTTTCTGCAATGAATCAATCAGGTACTGCAAGCTATCTCTCCATACACTGTTTCTTTTGCCTAAATCTAGGCTTATTTTATGGAGAATTAATTGGCATTTCATCATGCCTGGTGACATTATTGTGGCGTTGCAATTCTAACAGTTCCTGTCAAAGCATTTTAGAGCATCTTTAGAACTTCGTGTCCGCAACTTTTCTGTGGCATATGTGGTCTGAACGAAATGCAATGATCTTCAGCTTTGAAAATGTAAGAGCAAAGTTCAAGCTACTTTGGCAATCAAATATTTCCTCCGTTAATGTTTTAGGATTCAAACAATTCTTAACATTGTATATACAAACCTGCATTTAGCATTACTAATTTATATCCCCAAGTATCAACGTCATCAATGATGTGCCACCCTGCCATTTTTAGACTGACCACTCATCCCCAACACTCAGTACAAAACCAATAGTCATTGTCTTGTATTATACCTACAAAATATACAAATAAACTAAAAGTAAAATGGTCTGACATAAGCAAAGAAACACCATACACACAAATCAACCTAATCTCGGCTGCAAGGTATAAGACCCACAATAACTTCCAAACAATGACAGCAAGAAGTCGCCTCTGTGTTTGTGGTGTGCCTACATAAGAACCAACACAAAACAGAAAACACACAAATTATTCCACGCTTATTTTAACATCCTCGGCCCGATCTTTTGATTAGTACTCGTAAACCAATAATCTAAAAATTTGAGAATCCACCTAAAAAATAATCTGAAGTTTTAATTAAGTAATGAAAGAAGTAACACCTAAGATATAAGAAGAAGTAACACCTAAGATGAATATTGATCTTACAAAAACTAACAAAGTACTGAATCTGCAATATCAAGTCAATCTTATCGGGTAGTTATTGTGGTTGTTGTGCTGGTTCGATAATTATGAAGCCTCAAAATCTCTAATGGTAATACTACGGCTCAAATGCTTCATATACCCAGTAAACCTTCTTTGATCAACTGCAAAATAAACCCATGTATACAGCTTCAGCAAATACAACCATTTGAAGCTAAATTTATATAGATCATTTCCACTTCCACAAAATGTAAACCATGCCGAACTTCATAAAAACTCAGCATTGCCTCCAATGTAAAGAAAACTACCATTGTTTGTGGTGCTTCAGATAAAAATAGTACTTTCATCAGTTCTTCGAACCATGTTCTACATACTTCTAAAAAGATCAAGGTATCAATTTAAACATACAATTTGTCCTCAAACATCAAATTATTAGCTAACAGCTAGGTAAAACCACTATTTTGATAAATGTTTAGTAACGAAGAAGGATTCCTCAATCATATTTTTTTTTATTACTTGCATCTTAATCAATTTTAATTGCTTTGTAGTTAGTTTTTTTCAATCTAAAACAAACCTCCTTTGTGACATTCAACAACTAAAACACTGCTCTTCATGTGAACGAATCTTATTTACTACCATAATTAGAAGATAAATAAAATAATTTGTGCATCTACGACACGCAACAGTATATTATACATACATTATGCAATTTACACAAAAATTATAGAATTTATATATATATATATATATATATATATATATATATTATATTTACATAAAAAATTGGAATAAAATCATTTAAGTTTTTTTATTTGATTACTCTTTATCACTAGTAGATATGTGTAATTATATGTATATGACGTATATTACCTTAATGCCCGGACGTGTGAAGTTGGGGACAGTTGAATATTGATTATCATATCCTTTGTTAACTTTTGTTAGTAATTATGTGCAATTCTACGTAGATTACATATATTATATTAATGCACGGCCATGAGGAGCTCATTGATTTTTTTTTTTAATCGGTAAAAAAAAAATCCATCTATAAAAAAAGAGAGGGTATAAAGATTATACCATCTTAGACAAAGAACAAAGAAAAGAAGATAAAAGAAAAGCTGGTAACAACCTACCAACTTAAGCAGGTGAGGAATAGATATTACACCAATCGGACATAGAAGAGTTCACAGTCTCAAAATCCTTAATAGCTAGAGCCTAAGAAAATAGGTAATAAATTGCTTTGTTAACCACTGTAACAACATTGCATATTTTTTTAGAGAAAATTCTTGCATTGCTTTCTTTCCAAATGCTCCAGATGATGGCAACAAGCAACAGATCCCAAACAGCCAAGCTTGTTGCATTATGTTGAGGTAGATGCCAAGGTTTTAAAGAAGGAATGATATCTATAGACATATAGAAAAACCATTTCAGCTTATTCAGGAATGTATCCCAACCATCTCAGGCAAATGTAGTGCAGCAGTAAGTGAGCACTAGACTCAGTGTTGTTATAGAAAACACAAGTAGCAGGAACATCAATTCCTCTACTTCTCAGCAAATCCCTTGTAAGTAGTCTATTATGAACAATAAGCCATAAGAAAAAACCAATTTTTAGAGGACATTTTAAATTCCAAATAAAAATGAATATGGAACTATTTTGAGCAATACCTTCATCCATTGAGAGTTTTTCATAGACCGACTTTATTGAGAAAACGGTGCTTTTAGTAAGAGTCAGTTGCAACTCATCATCTAAAGAAGTGTTTAGCCTGACAGAAGAAAGATCTGAGAGAAGAAATTGTAATTCAGTTCTGGCAGCATCATAAAGTCTTGTTGGAGTATGAAGATTCCAAAAATAAGAAGGACCATTTGTAACACAGATTTTTTCCACCGAAAGATGCTTTGCCCTGGAAAGAGCATAAGATTAGGATAACAAGTCTTTATAGAAGAGTCATAAAGCCAATTATCATCTCAGAATCTGACAGAGCTGCCCTTATTAACCTTGAATTTGATAAATCTCAAAATAGGAGACTGGCCAACTAGATTAGTTTGTTAGTAAATATAAAGCTAGTAAAGAGTTATGATCCCTTAATTGTTGAATGAGTCTTACACAAGTAGAAATTGTGAGACCTTGCAGAGGGTTTCTGTAAAGCAATCGCAAGTAAAATCAACACTAGAAAGTGGACCGAGCGTACTGAGTATAACTACTAGGATCAAACCTAAATTCGAAAACCCTAAAGCATTCGATTGAGTTACATCTTGTAAGTAGGGATGCACATACCCGACCCGCACCCGCCGAAAGGCGGGTTAAAAATTTTTCACCCGACCCGCCTGGTCCTCGGGTCGGGTCTGGTCTGACCCGCTCACATGGCGGGTCGAGTCGGGCGGGTGCGGGTCACCCGCCCAGAAATGATGCAAAAATCCATTTACTCACTAATTATCCCTACATTCCAATACAAGCATAAAATTTAAAACTAATGTAACTTTTCAAACAATACGAGCATAAGGGTACCTAAGTATTAATCCTACATTTGAAAGCAAAAAGGTTAAAGCTAATGTAACTTTGCAACAGTATGAGCATAAGGGTATCTAAGTATTATTTGAGTATGAGTAGAACATGAGCAGCCTACACAAATCTATACAAGTCCTCACCAAATGAAATGCCTTACAATCAGACTTGTGCACAATATAGCATGAAAAACATAAAGATCAATTAGAACATGGATGTCAATGAAAATCACAGGAAAGGAAGACAACCTTTTAAACCTAGCTTCCAACTCCGCTCTCATATTTGAAGTTAATGGAGCAATGGAACCATCGTCATTGCGCAGAATACTTGTGCATCTTGAAATTATACTTTATGTAAAAGGGATGGAGTAAAAGAGATAAATTGCAGCAAGTACCCCCACAATCAGGAAACAATATGTATAAAGCTTTCTATTAGTGAAACTATTCACCTGCAAGAATATAACATGGAGAATGTAGATATCATTCAGTGTTTTATTACAGGCTAGTGATAGTCAGTTTATTTATTTTAGAAAAGTTAAAGAAGGCACAAAATCAAGTTAGATGCCAGTACCAGGAATTCAAGAATGACTATTGACACTGCGGTAGTGGCTAAAAGCTTCATACTGAAAACTAAGTTGCTCGAAGATAATATCTTTCCAGACTAATTTTACGAACTGATATTCACTGAATATTTGTGTCCACAGAAATATAGTCATTGCAGTGTACACATGGTAAAGAGGAGGTGAGCGCTCCATATAAAGTAGAACAAAAATCACTGCCATCACCAAGAATCCACAAATATAGACCTGCCACATAGATGGTACACTTAAAACAACTATATACACTGACAGTGAGATATAACTGGTTAGAACATTAAAACACTAAGCTAACTTAGATACTGGACTGGAGGATTTCAATTAAGCTAACAGCCTAACACAACTATGTTGCTGGAAAAAGTTAAGCTGATAATTCTTACTTGGCTTCTATTATTTCTCAACTGAATCATTTGATTTATACTCCCCGAGAAAGAAGTATAAGACTGCAACACATGGAAAACAAGACAGATCATCCAACCAATGTATCCAAGAGTAATTACACTCATCAGCATCAACCAATCATAAGTCTGAAAATAATGAAGTCCTTCCAGAGACAATGTTCTGAGATTTTGGGATAACTTCATAGCTTCCTCATAGTTTCCACCAGATATCAGAGCTTCAATTTATTCTAACACAGATGAATGATTTTCCAATGCTTTAAAAGGATTGAATCTTAACGAGCTTGACTACTTCAGTTCTAAGCTTGTCAAGAAAACAAATTAACAAATATACAGCTCACAGCTATTTCATTCCCCCACTCACTAGATGAATCAGAGAAGCATTTATTAAGTACTGAACAAATGTTAGATCAGAGGATAATATAGGAAGAAAGGATTTACATATAGATTGTTGATTGCACCTAATTTTGTTGCAGATGAAATAAACTTTCACTTCGAACTCCAAATCATTGAAAATTTGAAATTACAGGGTATGAGCATCATTGATTGCTCAGTGACCCTAGCTAATTGAAAATTTGAAATTACCTAAAACTTACCTAAAAACCCTAATTAAGAAAACAACAGCTGGGTATGAGGCTATGAGCATCACAGATTTGCAAACACTCAAAACTAATAAAACCCATATTCAATTGCTACTAAATCATGTAATGAACTAATGATACAAACATTAATTTCAATTAGGCAAATTTTTTTTAAAAAAGAAACAGTACTTGTACACCAGTTCACGACCGAAAGCTCCATCACCATCATCACAGACTCGACCGTTAACTGATTTTTCATCTCTCGAGCTCCAACCACTACCATGTTTTCAACAGTCACCACACACTCTCTATTATCGATCTAAGGCTCGAGCCATCTGAATCCTATTTTTTCTCCATCATACATCATCACCGTGATTATTATGATCACTCTCTTCAACTGCCATCATCAATTAATGGCAGCACCCAAATACCATCTCACGCATGATCCATTCCCTGTAGCAATCCTTAGAACCCAATGATGCCTACCAAATACCAAAATCTTTCATCATAATGATCAAACACCAATGATGCAGTTGGGTTCACGGTGGTGGTGGTGGTGTGCTCTGTAAGAGAAGTAAGAAATAAGAATCGTTGAAGAAGAAATGGAACAGAGAAGAAGATGAAGTCTGAAAAGTGAAAATAGAGTCGATGAGTTGATGAAGATATGACTCATATGAGTCTTATGAGTGAGATGGCCGGTGGGCGAGTCGGGTCGGGTGAGAGGAGTTATCACCCGCACCCGACCCGTTGATAAGCGGGTTTTAAAAAAATCACCCGTACCCGACCCGTTTATCGGCGGGCCGGTGTGGGACGGGTTGGCGGGTTGGGTCGGATTTGTGTAGCCCTAGTTTTGACCCGACCCGCCGAGGAACGGGTCGGTGAGGGTGATAATTTTCTTTACCCTCCTTCTGGCGGGTCGGTGCGGGTGACAGCTTCTCTCACCCGCCCAACCCGCCAGAAAATCCCTTATTTCTCTCTTCGTTTCTCCTGTGCAGTTGTGCGCCTCCATCTCTTCATTTCTCCCTAATAACTGTCGTCATCTTCACTAACTCACTCAGTACCACCTCTGATTCACTGAAGGACATAGTAGATCAGTTAGATGCATAAATCAAAACCTAAAATCAGTTTCAGTCTCCGCCTCCTCCTCCATCTCGTTCACTTCTCTTACTGATTTTTTCTTTCTCCCTCACCTATTCTCAGATCTATAAACTCATTTCCCATAAATGGTTTCAGCAAATATAGATCAGTTGATACTCTTTATTAATCTTGTGATTCTTATATATGTTTATCATTAAGAAACAAGATAGAGCTACAGGAGTGCAAGATGTTATCGACTGTATAAAAGAACTTGAAAGAACAATGGATGGGTAAATTGAAGATCTTAGTTGATATAAAGAGATATATGGCAGCAGAAACATTAAGTTCAAAACCGAAGAGGAAGCAGCAGCAACCGAAGAAATGAAACCCACTTCAAAACCCACTTTCATGTCTGTGGTGGCAGTGTTGGTGACTGCTATAGCTTTTAGCTCAACACTAAGGTCAGTGATTTATAGCTACAAAAATTTATTTTGTTGGGTTAAATTTTATATAATGACTGTATTGTGAGAACTGATTCTTGTTTCTTTCTCTGTAATCAGATCTGGTGTCAAGACATTATTGTAGCAATGGCTCTTTTGGTAAGATTCTTAACTAAGAGTGTGTTAGTATTTCTCAGCAATTGTTGATCTGGAGATTTGATTTCTGTCACAAAATTGTAGTTTTTTTTTTTTTAATTTAAGATTAGTGTCTATGACCGTGTAGAGAATTTAATGGTTTATTAGAGAATGACTAATCTTTATCTTTTGGTTTATGGCTAAATAGGTTAATGTCCTGCATTTTTCTTAAAGAAAAAGTATTTGGTTTAGCTGTATAATGGTTTGCCCACTATCTATTGTTTGACATTTGATTCATGAGGTTGTTGCTTGCACTTTAATTTCTCAATAATGAGATATACCGATGTGGATAATAATCTTGATTGACATTGTATTAGACGAGAGATTCTTGGATGTCATTCGAAACATAATTACCTCTTTTGGTCCATTCACCAGGATAAGTTTTCATTCTTACTTTCTGTTCGTTTGATTATTTAATGTCTACACTTCTTGTTCAATTGGTGTTGGTTTGGCTAAACGTGTTGCTACACCTCTGGGAAATTGCTTGATATTATGTGTGGTTCCTTGTGTGTGTTTATGGCAGGGACAAATAGACTGACTCACTGTCATTGTTGTTTTATTTTCAGGTAGTTAAGATTCGAAGGAAGTAGAGAGACAAACACATCGATCTGTGGTTTGTATGCTGGCTCCAACAAAGAAACCTGAATCAGCAGCCAAGAAAGCTCGTCAAGCAGAGAAAAGACGGGTGTACAACAAAGCTAAGAAATCTGAGATGAAGACCCGGATGAAGACGGTACTCACTTCTGATAACTCCTCACAATTTTGGTTTCAATTCAATTTTTGGGTTTGTGATGTAATGTTATGTAAATTACATTAGATTTGATCCGACTTTGTAATGCATTATTGTTCACCTGTTCAATGATGCTTAACCAGTGGTGCAATGTTGTGTGTGTATCTATTTTAACGACGCATGGACGGGTGACCTGCACCCACGCACACTCGACCCGTCGAAATGGTGGGTCAGACCCGACCCGACTCGGGCTACGACAGGTTGGGTGCGGGTGAATATTTCATTCACCCGCCAACTGGCTGGTCGGGTGCGGGTGGGGCCAAATCTGACCCTCCCGACCCGATGTGCATCCCTACTTGTAAGCGAACCTCATGGTGGCTTAGTTGGAAAGAATTTGATGGCTAAACGTACCTGTTACCCAGTGATACAAGGAATTTTGGGGATAACTAAGCGTAATTGTTGTCATACGGTTGGTGATAATCTGCAAATAATAGAGAATGGATGAGTAGAAGAATAAAAATGTTGATGAATTTCTTTACAGTTAATACTGTTCTAATTGATCAGTAAAATTCTATGATTTGATAACATAAATTTCAACCTAGCTAGCGATGTTTATCTACAAGAGTTTTAAAATGTCATGCCTACTAGACTGAACAAATTTACAATTATTTGTTCTTCTTTACCCTTTAACTACCTAGATTTTTCATCTTTAGTCTTTGTTGCTGCATTACCAATAATGTTGCTTTTCCTCCTAAATCTGACGCGACCATATCTCCTACGATCCCTAGCTCTGACGGTTCATCATCATTCCATTCTCCAATTCCAATTGCGCGCAACAAATTTGGTTCTTGGTTTCTACCCACCATTAAAAGCTGGTAGTCATTAGCCATGGACTGAATCAAACTTAAAAATCCCGACCTGTCTTTTATGAATTCATCCATATATACAAACTGATCATTTCCTGCCATACTTTGTCTTGTGTCACCAACCGCTTCATCGTCTAGTAGTCTCTCGTCAAAGTAATTTGGTATGTCATTGCTAATAACAACCCGAACCATTGTGAAGCTTATGCTGGGGTGCTGAGACATTCGAGCACTGTATGCTAATGCCTCTCGGTCATCAGCACCTCCAATAAAGAGCATAGAAACATGATAAGATAACCAACTTGCGAAAACAAACCTAAACCCGCCAAGGAGTCCACGGTCAAGAATAATACCAACAGAACATGGAGCTTTGTTTATGATTTCTTTGTTCGCAGCCTTAAAACCTGCATTTGGAGTAAACAACTTTGTGGTGCTATCCAGTTGCTTGTGAAAGGGGATGATTATTAGGCAAGTCTTCTTGTTGAGAGCCATGGTGCAGACATCAATATGTATCGCGTCAAAAGGCGATACGGCAGTGTATGACTTCACCGAGATGGTTTCGATATTGTTTTCTTCGTAACGATTGAAGACATTGACTATTCGCCCGGATAACCCTTGGGTTGAAGAAGAAGGCCTTTGGTTTTTCTTGTGCGCAATGAAGAGAGGTGTCACTCGACCCACAAGTTCTACAAGGTGTAGAAGATACACCCTTATTTGACTATTCGTGGATGCATTAGATGCCTTGAGTAGATGGATTGCGGCAGGTACATTATCTTGATTCTGGATACATACAAGCATTCGAAGCTCAGTGTTCAATGCTTAGTGCTGAATCGTTCTCCTTTGAATTGAATATTTCTTTGAATTGTGTAGATATTTTATGATGGGTGTAACTATGCCGGTTACAAACACCATCGATAGTGACATGATCAAAAATGAGTTGTTGTCAATTATCTGCATGGACACAATTACAAAATCATCACATCAGGATCGATACGGATATATAACATATACTCACATGAACTTAAGAAAATGGGTATGAATCCTTGTTACCTCAGTATCCCTCAGCATTTTAAACAAGGAAAGCTCAAGAACGCCTTGAACATTCACAGTGAGGCCAACCGACAAGGCATTCTTTACACCCATATTGCAGTAAAGAGAAGCTATTGTGACTGCTGAAAGCTTCCCAACAAAACTAATGAGGATGACTGTCTCCACGGCAACAACATTTTGCAACTTCAACTGAGACAGATCCATCTCTAACCCATGCAATACAAAGAAGAAAGGCATGATGATCCAAGTTACGAAAAAACCAAGTCTCTTCACAAGTTCTGATCCAATAGGTGGTCCAGCAGGCAAAGCCATACCCAAAAAGAAAGGGCCAACGAGGATATTTTGGCCAGCATATTTGCTAAGAAGAGCAGTCACCAAAACTGATAGAGTTATGAAACTCAACAACTCATGGTGAACTGCTTCTCTATCTGGAACCTTTTTAATCTTCCACATCACAAGCATTCGAATAAACACCACGAGCGCCAACAAAGCACCACCAGCTATAAATTTTTGGAGCATGTATGTAGTTTCTATTACTGACATTTTTACTATCATTAAGAAACTGATAACTGAAAAACTTATTAAGCCACTAATCATGGTTGAAGACAAGGCTATGCGGCCAAACCCTGTGTTTAAAAGCTTCAATTCCGCAAGGACGGAAGCAATGACGGGAAATGCAACCATGGATTCAGCTCCTCCGACAAAAAAAAGAGAGGATCTTACATTGAACTCAACATTGGAATAATCTTTCAGTATGACAGAACTCGACATAGATAATAATACCGGAACCACCACGCATGAGATGCCTATAATAAGTTCCCTTCTTCCAGCCTTTAAGACCATACAAGCATCCATCTGTAATCCAATTAGAAAGTGGAAGTAGATGGTACCAATAGCAGCAATGGCATCAAGTACTATTATGCTTCTCATGGGAAACATAGTCTTCCCGAAGTTATCGATTTGCCCCAAAACTGAAGGACCTAGGATAATACCACCCTGATACAAATAAAAATAGACAGTAAACATTCATGGAATGAAGCGATTTCAGATATCTGCCGTGATACAACATAAATGCATAGATCATAAATCAAGTGCCAACATCAAGCTGATAAAAGAATATTGTGCAGAAAATAGCTTACAATGATCTGTGAAATCATGAGGGGAGTTCCAAAAGGCTTGTGAAGGAGATGATGAGTGACTAAAATAATAGAAGGAGCCACAGAGAGCTGCAATATTAAAAGAGTGAACGAGTAACTCAATGGGTTATGCCCATTTTTGAATAAGTATCCGTATGAAGTGATCCTGTTAGTCGCTAGGCAAAACTTATTATTTCTGGCAAGAAGACCTGTCATATCTGGTACCAGCATCGACGCATTTGCAGCCTCCATAATTAAAGCTAATCTCCCTTCACAGCCACCGGCCCTTTTTCGTCCCTTGTGTGACCGGAAAACTCAGAAAGAGGGAGAGAACCAATGGAAGGGTAAGATGAATCTCATTCAAGAATCAGGTGCCAATGGAGGCACCACAATAAGATCATTCGGCATCAATCACAAACTATCCAAGGACATCTCTGCCAAGAATGAAGATGTTCAAAATGGGTGAGACCAGTAAACAATTCTGGAAAATGTGATTTTGGTAGTATTCACAAGACAAACTAAATTTCAGATTAAAAAAAAAACAAAAACAGAAATTTTCTTGGTATGATGCAGATACATTGTATTGATTAACATCAAAAAGATAGACCTGAAATGAGTGAAGAGCCATTTAAATCGGATAAGCAAACGATATGTAACAAACTGTATATTCCCACCTTATAGGAGGAGATTAGAGGATAAATAGTCTATTCATGTACTCCAGTCGCACTGCCAGGGCTAATAACAACTTAAAAAGTCCTTCTAGAGCAGACATACTATGAGTGCTAGTTACCAGTTAAGAGTCAATCCTAAGATTCGATCAAAGATATTAGGCTATGTTGATGAGGGTAATAACTGAACATTAGTCATTCGATTGTCAGTGCAATCGAAAGACAGTGCAATGTGGATAGAAGATCACATGATGTCGTTCACACTTAAGTAACAGGTATTACGCAAACTTGTTGCAGAATGTGAAAAAGTAATTAGACTCAGAATAGAACAAAGAAGAAAACAGGAGTGAGATAAAATTTGGGTATGTAAAAGGATTGCTATCGTTCGATACAGAGCTCTATCACAAAAAACCTACAAACACTTGATGTTACATTCTGTGGTGGGGTTTCTTCCCCTTGGATTTTACATGACCAGGATTAGCGTAACACCTCTCCATTGGATCTAACATATGAAGAAACAAATAAAAGAATTTCTCAGCATGTTTCCAATGGAAAGTCCAAAAGGAAATCTAACAAACTGTACACTTCACTCGTACACTACAGAGAGATACAGAGCAAACATACATGAGAGGTTTAATCGTCAAGACGTTGGATCTCACCCATCATGATACGGTTGCTGGTCACCTTGAAACCAAGGAGAGCAGGATCAATTTGCCTTCCTTTCTTGCCTTTCTTCTTTCCACCTCTACCAGCACCAGCATCTGATAACTCTGATGCACTGGCATCCGAGTCTGGTAGTGATGGCTTTTTGGAGTTGCTCTTCAACATATCTATAAATGAGGTCTCTAAAACATCCGATGCATCACTGCATGACGATGTCCTCCGAAATGCCATAACATCTTTCTTATTACCAGCTGCTACAGTTACAGACGCATGGTTCACAGGATTCCCTCCAGCATTCCGTTTCCCACCTTAAAAAAGGATATCCATATTTCACAAGATCATTAAACAAAAAGGGCTTGTAAATTCAATCAAGAGTGCAGAAGAGAGAGGAGCAAACAGTCAAGAGGGGGTAGGATAAATTGTGCTCACCATCATAGAGTGGAACAGAACTCATTGAACTCTTTCCAGCAGTTGAGACAGAAGCCATCTCTGATAAAGCCTCCTGGGATGATAAGACCCGTGAAACTGGTAGACGCCTCATTGGAGTGTCGTCTTGCCCCTTGGAGATGGCAGAAGATCTGCAGCAAATCACATAATAGTTGGATAAAACAATTCTCCATGTCTACTCTAAGCTATTATTTTACCAGTTCATTAGATTAAGTCCGACAAAAGCCGATATACATGAAGGAATGATCACATCACAAACTAGCAAGCAACATCATGCATGTGCCTGTCATCACAGATATGTACTTCCTACCATGACATCCTTTCACCACAACCATGTTTCTATTTTGTGAGAAAGAACGAACACGATAGTTCCAATAGGTGAATAACAATTTCAAGCTAGAAATGGTAATGCCGCTTTATCAGACTGATATGCAGTGCAGAAAAAATATTTCACCTGCCCTTGGCCATGTCTTCACGAGCTCTACTATCCATTCCCATTTCATAATTATGGGTGCCCACATTTCCACCTGCACCATTTCACGCAGCAACTAATCATTCACTATCAAGGAGAAAAGTGAAAACTAACTTGTGAGCAAAAAGAAAGAAGAAAATAAAGGTTACCAGTAGTTCCGAGAGAAGTATGCCTGATTGGAGTGTTAGCAGGAAGCTCCACGCGCTGTATAGCACTGGGTTTGGCTTGCTCAACCATGCCTTCCTGTAACTCCAGAGGGGTTTTGTTAGTAGAACCCTTATTTTTAGAGCCACGCTTCTTTCCCTTTTTCTCATCCTTTCCCTCAGCCAAGTCTTTGTCTTCTGATGGTTCAATAGTGTTGGTATCTGCTCGAGTAGCCTGAGGAATCTCACTCATGCCTGAAACAAAATGCTCTTCTTCAGGTAATATCCCAGTATTATGTTCCTGGTGTTTAATTTCACTGCTTTCCAAACAACTAGACTGTTCATCCATGCCCAAGCGTATAAACTGATCCTGCAATAAGTTGGCTGAATCAGAGCCATGAGGTACTTCTGCAAAAGAAATGCCTTTTTCTTGACCTCCGAACAAATTAAATACATGCTCTGACGAACTGGATCCAGGAAAGGGCCAAGAGGGATCCCTTCTTTCGAAGGATGAAGCAGGAACCACATCGCCCGTTTGTAAGGATTGAGTAGACTGAACACCCAATTTCTGATGGAGTGCATCCAACAAAGCCTGCTTTGAGCTCTCGTCAGCTCCTCCTGCTGGTACCCAGGAGCTCTGCTCATCGGATGGCAAGCCGTTAACTTCTAATTGCCTTCTGTACTGCTCAGATTCAAGTTTCAGTTTCTGAATTCGAGCTTCTACCCACCTATTTTCTTGATGTCCTTTACTCTCAGACCACTGGCTCCCTATTCCATCCAGATGTGAGGCCTTAAACTGTGAAGGGTCTTGCGGCTGCTGAGAGTGCATATCTGACGAAAATGAACCCGCCTGACCAGAAACATGCAGCTGGGTATGCCAGTCCGGCATGTCCTGAATTTGAGGATGAGGGAAAGCATTTAGAACATCGAGGTTCATAGCAGGACCACCGGTAGGGAGAGATGATGACCTTTCAAAAGGCAGTGCACTAGGCTCATAAGGCCTACGCTGCAGCCTTTCCTGTATAGCACGGTTTCTCTCAAGAAGGCTCGCTTGCTCCTCGGCAAATCTCTGCTGCCGCTGGTAAAGATCCAAGGAACCAATCCCTGCAGAGTGAGCCTGGTGAGAGCCAGCAACGGACCTGATAAACTGCGCAGATTCATCAGCTGGCCAAATGTCACTCACATGCCTCTCTTCTTCCAATCCCATCTGCTGCCTTAATGCCATAGAGAACTGCCTTGCACGCAGTTGCTCTTGCTGAAGAAGAGCTTGATGTTCCAAAGGATGTAACTGGCCATGCTTTGCTCGTGATAGGAGCTCCAGAATATCACTTTGTTGTTCTTGTTGTATGCGCTGTCCACATTTGGCTTGGATTAACTGCTCCAAGGAAGGGTTGGCAGTTGCAGACGATAAAGAATGGTGTTGCTGCAATTCATGTAGATGTTGTTGCCTAAATAAAGCCTGATCTAGAATGTTATTGCCTCTATGGTGATCAATCCGTGATTGCCCAAAACCAGGATCATGCAGCTGCTGATGCAGCAGCTGTTCAAGAACAAACTGTTGAACTTTAGACTGCTGCTGCTGTTGCTGCAATTGCATCTGGTGCTGAAGCTGTTGTTGTTGCTGCAGTTTTTGCTGCTGCTGCAACTGTTGCTGCAGAAGCTGATACTGCCGCTGACGTTGAAACCGAAGTTTCATAAGATTTTCCAGATCTGGATTTTGTTGTTGATTGATTAGTTGTTGATGGTGAAGAGGAATTCTTCCCTCAGACATAGCAGAACTTGGTGATTGCTCCAAAAATGATCCATTCAGATACTGAGAAGAGTGTGAAGACATTAGATTTTTGTGTTGATTTTGCTGCTGCAACTGTTGCGCCATCAACTGCTCTGTCAGAACAAAGTGGTTGTTGTCTTGTTCCAAGCGAGACAAGTGGCGAGTGTCTGAGTAATCTAGGAGAGGGTTTGTATTTGAAAGTAAATTCCTTCTGTAACTATCACCCCACGCCTCCCCACCGTGAGGAGAATCAGATACTGCTCCAAAGGAACTCTGCCTGTGAATGGGAAGAGAGACATCCCTTCCAGCTGTAGGGTTTATAAAATGGCCCTGATCACTTATCCCAGACAGCATACTAGAAGACTGGATATGCCTAGATGGAACACTTTCGAGCTCAGACCATGTTAGTCCAAAGGGATGCAACTGATTTTCTTTGAGTTGTGGCATGTTGGGTTCTGCCAATTCAGGTCTTCCAGTTCGGTTATGCAACTGATTATCATTTGCAAGGAAAGGATGGCTGGTAAAACTTGTCAAGTTTTCATGAACGATACCAGAAGGCTCCCCAACAGGAATCTCACTGCTACAATCAGATTTTCCGGATAGCATAGATTCTGCAGAAAACGAAAAAGCCCAGAACCACCTCGCTGTTAGCAGAAGAAAGACAAGATTATATAAAAATGAAGAAAAAACAACAGGCTGTAGACATACCTTCATTTTGAGCGATGAATTCATGAAAGCTTTCAACCTCAGAGTAATGAGGTTCCACTGGATCTTCACTTTTTGAAATTAAAGAATGCACCTGGGCAACTGAAAGGTTCTCAAACTCTGATGTTACCCACTTCTGATCACTGGAAACACTTAGACCCATAAAGTCAGGAACCATGGTGGGTGCGGGCTGATCAAAGCTGCCAACAGCATCACACGGTTCTACCCTAGCGAAAGGGGTGGTAGCTGAGTCAGACCATGGCTTAAGTTTCAGCTGTGGCATGACCTCTCCAAGTTCTTGAAAAGGTGTTCCTTCTGGAGCATCTGATGGGCATACCGGTAAATCAGGCCCAAAAAAGCCTTGATCAAACCATGAAATGATGTCAGCACCTAAAAATGGGCCCTGAGTCTCGCCTTGAGGATCCCTGTAGTACAAACTCATCTCCTCAGGTGAGGGACCCCTTTCTGATATATTTGGTTCTCCATTCCTAATCTCGTTGCTATCAGAACTCTTCTGGAAAATTGGGATATTAAGTGAGGAACTAGGTTCATCGGGTAATTTTGTACTGACATTCAAAGAAGCAGAAGACTCAAAATCTTCGGGTGTAACATGCTTAATACATGCAGACACTCTTGAGTGCATGTGATGACTTCTGTCAAGCTGTCTTAAATTGCTGGTATCATTGACCTTTAGAAATGTTGTTGTCAAACCATCACCCTGGCCTGTCTTACCAACTTCGGCAGAAAAACTATAGTCGCCTTCTTTAAGATAAGGATCCCCTGCAGAAACAAGATTGCTTATCTGAACATTCAAGAAAATCATTAAAGAATTAACTTATGATAATACCAACTTAAATACCTGTGACACCTTCGCTGGTCATCTTGTCTCTAGATGAATCTGAAAACACTCCACTGCCCGTGATTTTTCCATTCCAAATATCATTGAGAACAGCCTGAGAAAAGACAGATCGAACAAATTAAACACAGATTACAAAAGATAAGGAAGGCATATCATGTTATATCGCAAACACAGGCATTGGCAAAAAAATAAATACAAAAGTGAGGCTGCACAATACATCTTCTCTATGATATTGATATTAACAGGTAAATCGTTAACTTTCCAATCACTACAAGCATTTGCAGAAGGAATACAATGCATGGTATACCAAATCAGCTGATTAACTGCAAGATGTCTACAACATAACCAGCCCCTGTTTCATTCAACCAAACATCTTCCAAAAATGTGTCCAAAATAATACTAAAAATAATATGATTGGGTTAATTATGTGCAAAGCTCACCCCTTCTTCGACACTAGGTGCAACAAACGCCAACGGTTCAACTAAGCCCGGTTGCCCCATTGAGGACACTTCTTTTAACCCATCAGGAATATCGTTTGATGTAGGCTTTTGTTTCCGATAAATATCAAGAAGCTTTCCTCTTGGGTAGTGAAATGATACACCAACCACGCCAGATTTTCCATGTGTATCTGCAGGGGGGGCACCAATTGGACCAGCAGATGAAGGCCTGACAATAATGCTGGCCCTCCCACGACCAGGAGCAAATCCAACATTTGAACCCTCCACCTTTCCTCTCTCAAGCCCAAATCCAGGTGCAGCACGATAAACTGAAGACCCAGCAAAATGAACTTCCAGTCGATGGCGTGGCCTCCATTTATCACGAGAATCTATTTCACGGTCCGGAGTTGCACGACTGCTACCAAGCAACTGTTTTTCATTCTGGATGTCTTCTCTCTCCACATCCAACTTTTTCTCAGTGCGAGAATCCTTCTCTTTATCTTCAGGTCCCCATCTTGATGACCATTTCCCATCTCGTCGCATTTCCTGCCCAGAATTACGATTACCAGCATCAAGCCACCTATCAGGGGAAGGCAAAACTCGAGTATCAGCAGTTTCTCTACTAGAGCCATTGTCAGGACGTCGATCTTCTTTTCTACGACCTCTTCTACCTAGTAATCCAGTTTCTCTCTCTTCTTCACGCCACTGGCGACTATTATCAGTGTCAGGTGCATTTCTTCTCCAATCATTCTTGTCCTGAGACCCATCCAGACGCCAACCGTCTTTCAAAACCAAATCTATTGAGTTACCATGAGACATGGGGTTTGTGGCCCTTATTTCCTGTAATTTACATAAAACAAAAACAAAAAGTAGATGGGGCCATTAAGTAAACTTTAATACAGTATATAGGCAAAAGAAGGCTTCCAAACAACTAAACTTCAAAACGACCTGTTCAGCATTCTCCTGACAAAACATATGTGAAGAAGGACTTTATGTAATTGTTCGCTAGCGTTGCAGAGTTGGAGGGAGAAACATAAAAGAGAAAGTTACTATGCCAACTAATTTCAATAATAATGGATTATATAAGTAATTTCACTATATATAATCAAATTCTCTTATTCATTCTTCCTCACCTCAATCCTTAATAATAGTCAACCAACTATCATGTTCACATAACAGATAACACAAATCAAATCCTATTCTCAATTTGCAAGTAAACAAAAAATTGTGTATGCTATAGTGGCACACCTTGCTTTGCCATTAATTAGGCATCATACTACTTTATCTTTGTTTCTGATGTTCTGTTTTGTGTCTCGGGTAGTTTTAATTTGACATCTGTTTTCAGTGAAAAAAGTGAAAGTCCCTATCTTATTACTCCACATGACAGATAAGAGTAAAATATCAAATTTGATTTCCACCAAAAGAGTTCATTCACGCCAGATATTCCCGTCTTAGTTTCAATTGTTTCTTATGTTTTGTGTCTCGAATAATTTTAGTTTGACTTATTGTTTTTGGTGAGAAAAGTGGAAGTCCCTGTCTTATAAGTCCACAAGACGGATACGAAAAAAACATCATATTTGATTTTCAACTAAAGAGATTCTTACCCCTGGCATGCCAGATATTCCTATCTTAGTTTCACTTGTTTTAGCATGAAGCCATTGGGGAGATAATGGTATGATGTTATCCAGTGTCCCGTGATCTGCAAAATGCCAAACAATAACCACAGTAAATTTGAATCTTCTGAAGTGACTGCATGTGGACAACAACAAAAGAGACTACAGAAGATGACCTAACAAAGCAGTACCCAGTCAACAAAGGAAAATTATTATCTCTACCTCTACTATCCTTGGGATGTCACCCACCCACACCAACACAGCTACATTCTAACAAGTAAAACTGGGAATACTTCCCCTCAACACGACCTAGGTTTCATTGATTCACATCCTAATATCACGAAGTGACATTTAAGAGAACATAGTTATATTATACACAACCTTGTTATGTTAAATTAATTTAATTCTCAAGTGTCATACTATATTATGAGAGAATAAAAATTATCTGGTAAAGAAGGTTTCTCGAGCTCCCAGATTTGAAATAGACAAGAAAATATAGAAGAGGGAGAGAGTGAGGCAGAATACCTTTTGTCTCATCAAGAAATGCCATCACCCCCTTTTCGTCATAATGTCCACCTGAAATTTCTGGCATTGCATGAAACATGCATTAGTAAATTACCACAACATTCACCTGAAGAATCCAGTTCTTTTTTCTTCTTTTCATAATAAGTAGACAGAGTCCAACCATTACCCAAGTAGTACTAGCAACGAGCTAAGAATAAGGGATGATCCCAATATGAATCATTTATGTTCATTTAACTCTATCTTAAACAGTACTTTCAGATCTTTCATCCTACACACAACCAAGTCATTTCAGCACTTGAAACATGGTAAAACTATGATATCTGCCAGACAAAACGTGTTAGGTTCCAAAAATCTAAAAGTCTTTGCACTAAAGTTCTCGCTATATGATCCAAAATTTATATGTCAAACAAGGGGAATTGGGAACTTCTTACGCACAAGAGACTCGGTTCAATCAAACAGCATAAATCAAAGTACTATTCTCCTCTGACTAAAACAAATTCAAAGTTTAGAGAATTCTATAATTGTGTGCCCAAGTGCCAATTAACTCAGATTTGTTTACTAAGACATTGAATAGATTTTCTTCTGCAACTAAACAGGTAAAAGCAAAGGCTGTATAGTGTATTCACAGCATTCCCTTCCTGGCCAAAATTCAAACTAATATACATATAAGCATCAAACTTAAATGCGTAAACTGATCTTATTTAGGTCAAGTACAGCAAATCTCAATAGTAAAACCCTAAACTAACAAGAGCATCTCAACTAAAGACCTATCACCTTCAATACCTAATCACTTTCACCAAACCAATACAATACACACAGAACAAATCAAACATTCAAATTCTAGCTAATAGTTTACAATTAATCACTGAAAAAATCAATGAAATTAATCGAACGTGTGAATACTTCAGATCGAGTCTTAAATTACTTTATGATCAACTTCACAGTACCAAAACAATGAAGTAATTATTGAAAGAAATACATTTGAAAAATCTACAAGTACCTTTAGAAGAAGAAGAATCCCAAGGTATATCAGAAGATTTCAGCGAAAGGAGATCTTCTGGTAAATCAAACTTATCATTATTAGCCATCGTATTAAATCTTCTTTTTGAGATCGAAACAAACAAGATCTCAAATTTAGGGTTTTCAATCTGTATGACGAAAAATAAACAACAAATGAAAGCCTGAAGAGAAACAGATGGTTGATGAAATCAGAAACGAGATTTGTGTGGAAGAATGATGAAGAATCGAGAATGAGTGAAATCTGAGATCAGGGTGAAAAAAATTAGGGTTTACAAAGGGAATCAAGCGTTAATTAAGAGAGTGAGAAGAAGAATTTGCAGAGAGGAGGAAAGGTAAGAAGGGGTTTGAGTTTGTGAGATGATTTATATACATTATGATCTTAGGGACCTTAAACTAAAAATTGAAATAATTTAGCAACTTCATTATAAAATTTTAAATGAAACTATGTGATACAAAAATAAAATAATAACAAATAAAGAGAAAGAATTATAAGAAATTGGATGGGGCGCAGCCACCAGCTGATCCCTGATTCCTTTTTGAATGATAAATCCTATCATGTGAAAAAAAAAATCTCTCACCTTAACATTCACATCATGACTAGCCATGTAGTTATGCAGTCTCTTCAGAAAATCTATGGTGTCACTACCAAGTTCTCCCCTGAGCTGAACACTTCTCAAGATACTTGTTTCGTTTCCGAGTGACAGCATTATTTATTGCTTGACCATGAATAAATGTGCGAACACACCCACCCCCCACCCACCCACCCCACCCGTGAAAGGAGAGACCCCAGTTACGTCCATGCACATGTCATGTCCATTGTCCCAATTGTAAACTAGCATGTTCTCTGGTCTCAAGGCCAAACCATCAGAAGAAAGAAAACCCAAAGACACTTCCTTTCTGGCTGGAACGCCTGCACGATAACACATATCAGCAAAGAAGTCACGTACAAGATCATGCCTGAGCTTAAGACCAACCTCATGAGCACAGTGCAATGTATGATCACCAAAAATATTCATCTCCCTATCACACAGAAACATATACCTCCTTCTTTCGGAAAGAGGGATCCCAAGCTTGTATTGCAATACAGCACTAAATTGCCTAGGATCCGATTTTCTAATTAAGCCAATCAATAGGAATGGCCAACAAGTAGACTTGTGCATGCTTGTTTTTGTTACACTGTTAAACAGCTAAATCATGTACAAACATATCAAAACAAGTGTGCACCTCTTTCTTCATTGCATTAAAGTATTTAATTGCCAAGGAACTCATGGAGTGGGGGGCAATGTCGTAAATGCATAACGAGGAATTCTCAGAGCCACATACCTGGTTATAACGTTCTAGTGCATGCTCAAAACTTGTAATCATACCAGACACACCAAAATGACGCAGTATAATATCTTGTTGGGAGTTGGTTTGTAGGCAAGAATCTAAATAACAATACTGCCTAATTTCATTCATTGCGTAGACACCTATCCCCCCATGTTTTATAGGAAGAGTAGATAACCTTTGTTGCAGCAAACCAAACCCAGGTCCATCACTCTTAACCAGGTGCCTCATGAAATGATTAAGATGGTTATCAAATATCATTTGTGCGACATTCAAGTGTTCAGGCCTGGTGGTTCTCATAGTGAAATACGGCCTAGATACACCAGTACAGTTTCTAAGAAGCAACAATTCATATTGTGGATCTTTAAGCTTCCTAATGGCATCCATTAAGGTTGTGGTTTTATGTACCATGTTAAACACCAAATCCTTACAAAACTGCTGATTCAAATTGACCGGCCCACCCAGCAACTTCACTCCATCTGTTGGTCTGCATATATCAGAGGGAAAGACATTTGAAGCTAAACCTCTATTATCAACTGAAGGCCAAAATAGCTCAGCTTTGGAGATTGAGGTCAACCCCAATGAAACCCCAAAATAGCTCAATTTTAAATAAATTATTAAGTATCCATATAACCCAAATTCCATCCCTAGCTTGGAATGGATTAAGATCAGCACAGATGGAGCTGCCAGAGGACACCCGGGTATGACAGGTGCAGGATTCATCTGCATAAACTCAAAAACAAGAACAGTTTTGGCGATGGCACAACTATTCGGAATCACAACTGCCTTATCAGCTAAAACTTGGGTCATGCTATTGGCCTTTAGAACTGCAACAGATAGAGAATGGCCAAAAGTTATTTTTGAGACGGACTCGGAATACCTCCTAAGATTTCTAGCATCTCCCACGAAACCGCTTTGGTTTATTTCTGGCATGATCATGGAGATAAAGCTAAGAATGCGCCAAATACCTCACTGCAGTATCCACCATAATTATAGGGAAGGCAACCAAGCAGTTGATGGACTTGCTAACCACGTCGTTGATACCAGCCAGACGGGGAATTTTTCAACAAAAATATAAGACCAGGCAATCCCAAATTTTCTTAACCAAAATGTACTAAATGACTCTAGGGGTACCACTTATCCCCGTGTAATTTCTCTTCATAATTAATAAAATTTATGCTTATGTTTAAAAAAAAAAAAGACTAATTCAATTTTGTGCACGGTCTAGAGTGTTGATTTGAGTCATTTGACACTTCATTCTAATTGGTTCAGTTGTTTACGGCCGGTTCCGTTACCACGTATATAATGAATCTCGTTCCTCGTTATATAATTCTAAAACTAGATCAAAGGATTAGATTGAATTAACATGTATCTCGTTCCTCATTATATAATTTTAAAACTATATCAAAGCATTAGGTTGAATTGGCATGTAAACACTAGTTATAAAATGTGCACAAAATCGAACTCATTTAATCCTAAATGTCAGTTTCATTTCTCAATATGTCTTCTTTGGGATATGAAAATAGATACTCTTGTTAGAATGTTTTTTAGTCTGAAACAGATAAATAAAAGAAAATATGTAACGAGGGAGGTCATAGTTGCCGAATTTGAGCTCTCTAATATAGTGACAATTAAATTAGTTTCAAAATTTGATTAGAAATCGAGTAAAATTCCAAATTGAGAAATGTGTTCCACTATAGTATTAGCACATGTGTATTGGTTTGTTCTAAAACAAGAATTACAATGTCATTTTCAGAATTCTCACCTCTAAAATCTTTTGCTGGATACCAAAACAACAACCAGGTGTTACAGTTGTTAGCTTGGTTTTTCTCATTTTGTTGTTGGTAGCAGGTTGGTGTCCCTTAAGCAACGAGGTTATCTAAAACAAAATTATGCTCAAGTCTGGATAAAAAGGATTCTCGCCGGATTAAGGTAAATAGGTGTGTATGTAAACTTGACATTCCAAGGAGATGTACTACTACCGATGTCACTACAACAATAAAGTTATTGGGTATTCCTAAGGTTAAAACTTGTCAACGTCAATTTTTTTAAAATAAAAAATATAATCCAAAAAGAAAAACATTACACCGCTAGAACAGTCTAGGACTTGTAGGATCAACATGTTTCCGACATCTTTGAGTAATGTACGGAACAAGAGATAAGTTGTCATTACTCTGGAAATGCTATAGCTAATTCTCTAAAATGAAGTCAATATAGGATGAGTTTGAAATACGAAGGTCAATACAAAAGTATTCATGTGTGTGGGTTTTTTGTTTTTTGTTTTTTGAAGCATGATTTATGTGTGTGGGTTATTGTTAAAGCAAGGAAGGGTTATAAAAAAGAAGTTATTGTTAAAGCAATGAATAATCAAAAGAAATCCGTACAGTCGGTTTCTCACTTTAGGCGAAACTTGGATTGGAGCCAAAGGTTATCAAAGTTATCTGTCAACGTGCGAAAATGAATATAAACTAAAAACGGACATGAAATGAGCTATATGTAGTATCTCCATATTTGTAAATAATAAATTCATGTGATCGTGGATCCTTCTGGTTCAACCAATAATAATAAAAACTCACATTTCTGGGGCACGTGTTGCACATCGACTGCGTTATTTGTTGCACTTAACATTATATCATCGGAAAGTTAGATTCATTGTTTTTATCACGTAGTTATGAATTGAAGAATTTTAACAATTTAAACAACAAATAAAAGTATAGATTTTTTTTGATTTACCTTCAAATTGTATCTAACTTTTTAAATACATAAATTAAAAAAAAAAATTGGTATTGTTATTTATACTAGTTGTTTAGATTATTTAGACGGATTTCTAAATATATAAATTTCACAAAAATATAATATTATATTCGAAAGATATGACCCTTGATAAAAGAAATGTATGACTCTTGATAGAAATACTCCAACACTACACCTTTGTCATATATTGTTAGGATCTACGGACCATCGGACCTTATTTCAGGTCTGACCACATAGCACCGATATTGTCCCTATTTGACCACCTTTGGCTGCAGGTGTAGGTTTTATCTTAAAAGGTCCCGGTGCTATGTAAGGAGAGAGTCTAGCTTATTAATCCCCATATGGAACTCCGCTTATTCCATGTGGGACTATTCCTAGTTATCCTACACCAACAATCTCCATCTCGGCGAGATTAAACCACCTTACCAACCCAATCATACTCCACCGTACAATTGTCATCTATATGATACTACTCATCGAACATGATTATTGTCACTACGCTCCTTTGAGCCCTACTCCACCTGAGTTAATGAGAAGGCTAGCACTAACTCCACCTTGAATATTGCCTTGCGCACCTTGAGCCTTGCTCCACTTGAGTTAGAGAGGGTGCGATCTAACTCCACCTTGATCCCTTGCTCACTTGGGCCTTACCTGCTCCACCTTAAGTCTGGCTCCACCTACGCTCTAAATCGGGTGACATATCCATAATCATTTCTCTGATCGATCTCCAAATAGGAGCCCCACCTGGGCTCTGATACCAGTTGTTGGGATCTACGGGATTGTCGGATCCACTCCGGATCCGACCGCACAGCACCAATATTGTCCCCACTTGACCACCTTTGACCACAGGTGTGGGGTTTTATCCTAAAATTCCTCGGTGCTGTATAAAGAGACATTCTAGCTTATTAATCTCCATATGGAACTCCGCTTATTCCGTGTAGGACTATTCCTAGCTATCGTATGCGTGCTTCATCAATCCACACACACCATCATATATTCCCATACATCCCACTAGATATATATTATACTCATAGGGTTCTTTTCACCCTTCCCTCATGGTACCGATTCGATATCGGTCACCCAAGAGTATTTATCCTTGCAAGGTGGTCCTTGTTGATTCTATGGTTCGGGTCTTTAGCAGGGATGTTAATATAGATTAATCATTATTCCCAGATGAGTTGATATTCCCGTTTTTTCATTCTAGTTATTGACATGGGAAGGGATGAAGAAGATTAGTGAAAGAATACTTTTTAGATAGTCGCACCCGCAGTCGTCCTAGCTCCCTTTGAAATAATACAGACAATTTAAAGAGGTCCATTAGTACACCAACATCTATTGCATGACTTTATGTAGGTCACCCTTCAAGCAAATTTAAAGAGGCAAAAGAGCAGTGGCTCGAAAACCCAAGATAACGGGATCATGGAATTGCATATGGAATCATCTTTATCAACACTTTCTAAAATAGCTTTAGTTTCATCAACTCGGAGCCAAAAAGAGACTGGGCGATGGACGATGAATCATATTATATGATCGAACCCTATTATATCCTAAGAATGCTATGAGGTGCTCGGAAATGGTTGAAGTATTTGAATAGGAGGATCAATATGACTATAACTCGTGGTAGATTTACCACAGATGAAAAAGAATTTTTTACATATTTTTATTTAAGTCCCCATAAAAAAGTACGTATTAGTCCTGCATCTCTTAATTATCTAATGGCATCTTTCAATCCCTGTGTTTTTGTGGTTCAATTCCTATAAAAATAAGGTTTTCCAGAAAAACATATTTTTCGTTTGATACTTTGTGTTTCGGTCCCTAATACGTTTGGTGTTTCAGTCCCTACTCTGTTTGGTTAACCAAATTCCATAAAAATCAGTAGAAAAATTAATTTTGGGTTGGTCACCTTAAAGAGGGGGAACGGAAACCCCCCCAAATATCGTCCATAGTTGCTTGCATATGCAGTTGGGTTTGATAGCAGTAAGACTAGGTAAATGTAAATTAGATAGACGAAGGAGGCTCGGATATAATGTGAAGTTGTTCAACAGCCTCGGACAAAAAATCTAGTTGTACACTAGGCCAGTTGAATTGTCAGACCCGAGTGTCAACAAGCAAAGGTCATATGTCCACATAAATTATGTTGAGGGAGGAATACAATTGTTTTAGGGTAAAAACAATACCGTAAAAGGTAAGGGTAAGTTGAAGTGAGCACGAGAGATCAAGTTCATACAAGACTCGCCTAAGCCAAGAAATGGTCGTTCAAGTATTGTTTCGGTCACAAATAGGAAGAAGGGTTGATCTTTAGGAAGAAATCAGAGAAAGAGTGAGATCAATGAGATTGTGTGACTGTGGTTGTCGCTAAGATGATATGAAGCTATTAGACTTGTTGTAAAATTATTGTTGTAAAGAATTCTCTGTGAAAGACTGAGAGAAAGTTGATATGAAATCGATATAAGACTTTGATTTGTGAAGAGGTCAAGTGACTTATTTATAGTAGTTGTAGCATATAATGATCCCATCGTTAATGGAGAAGGTGGGAAGAGTGGACAGAGTGGGAGACATGAGAAGTGTTCATGTCCACAAAGATGGGAAAACCCTCTAAATTTCCCTTATACTATCCATATTTCTCGCCGCTACTCCCCAGGACTAACTCCTATTTCCCATTGTGAGTGTACTATTACACCGCACATGTCATAGACCGCTAGACCAAAACCCTAAAGAATATCCCCCCCATGTGACATATTTGATGTCTCATAATAAATTGATAGTAAATCTAAGTGTTATAAATGTTAAGTTGATTAAGTCATAAGAGAGACCGCTTGGTTAAGTAGTTGAGCCAAGGCCCTTAGCATGAAAATTAATTAAGTAGACTGACGAGTGTCAAGTATGCTGAGTACCAAGTCTTGTAAAGACTTAATGAGCTTTTGGTAAGTGAAGTAGAGTCGACTATCAGTGCTAATGAGCGTTGACCTCAAGTGATGCTAGTCGTGGACATTAGTTGGTATAATTGACACTTGAGTAAATTGGGCACTCGTACATCATCAATAGAGATCTTCATGGCATTAATGCAAGGTGATGAATGCACATGAATGAATAAAGAGATAGTATCATCAATAACAGCTTGATACAAATGCCTGAAAGCTGTAAAAGTTAACGGTAACGCATGAACATCATTGCTGCTGCTTTTGTCGATAGGCAATTGATACTGAGTGATCATGTAAATCATTGGGTGGCTCATGGTATATTAGCGATGAAATATCATGGCATCTCTCGGTTAGTGATGGCATCATGATGCAATCTCATAACATTGATTCTTGATGATGCAGTGGCATCAATCAACCTTGCCTATAGATGATGCCAAGTATTAACATAGTGATAGTACCTTGACTTGTATGTTTGAGTGTTGTGTACAATATATCTTCTAGATTACGCGAACGCGGTGGATGACGATCGAAGATTGGATATTTTGAAACTATTTTTCAATTTTTTCTAATTTATTGGTCATTTAAAGTTATTGCAATCAATTTTGAGTAAATTACAGTTAGTTGTAGTGCATTTGAAAGATTGTGGCCCCAATTTGAAGAAATTTAAGTTAAATTTTAAGGAATTTGAGATTCAAGGAATCAAATAGTTGTTAAAAGCTTTTTGTGACATTTTTAGGACTTTTTGCAGCCATGCCAAGATCTTCTCTTTCCTAATATCTTTTAAACTACATCAAGTTTGAGCAAAATTTTGGAGCTAAACAGTTAGTTAGGTATTTAATTTTATTATTTTTGCTCAAATTTGAAAAAATATGGTTTAGATTTGGAGGTATTAAAAAAAGCGAGATTGAAATAGTCGCAAAAAGTATTTGTATTTTTTACTTAAATGTGGAAGTTGTTGTAAGTAGCTAGTTACTACATTAGATTTGTGTCACTAATGATAGAAAAAAAGTATTGTCATATACAATGTAGATAGCTAGATCGGTTGAATTTTGTATTATGATGATTTATAGGGAGTTAGTATTTGTATATAAATTTACACACATGAACTGTAGTTTGCATTGAGGGAAGACTGTATTACAGTCCATGGGCCTAACTAAGCTCGAAAACCTTAAGTTTCTCATACAATGTGGGACAAATCTCAACACACCCTTTACATATAGAGTCATTGGGTCTAACACGTGGACATCAAAGCGGTGACGCAGAATATGTTAGAATTAAAAATGGAGTCTTACTTAAAATGATTTTTGTTACTTAATATATCTTAGTGGGATCAAGGGTCACTAGTCCAAACTTGGGGTGGAAAAATAGAGCCATCCATTTTCACTTCTTAGAGAATGAGAAACCTTTGGTTTGTCCCATATTGGGCAAACCAAGGAGGAAGTTTATCCTCTTTACCACAAACGTTCTATATAAGGAAAAAGAACTAGTGGATTGGATATGGACTTAGGAAATGGACTAGTGGGCAAATGCACACATCTGCAGTGCTTCGCACCGAAGCACCGCGGACCGCGGGCTTGCGGAGCTTGCGTGTGCTTTTGCGAGAGCCTTGGCGCGAGCCTTGGTGTGAGCCTTGGTGTGAGCTTTTGTGCGACCATTGGTGCGAGCCTTGGTGTGAGCCTTGGTGTGACCCTTGGTGTGACCATTGGTGTGACCATTGGTGCGAGCCTTGGTGTGAGCCTTGCGTGTGCCTGCGAGTGCCTGCGTGTGCCCATCTGAGATCCAACGGTTTATATTTTAATTTTGTACATTAAGTATTTTACCGTTTTGAATTTAGAAATTTAAATCAGGTTTAGATAACAAAATCTTTTAATTAAATATCTCGAATTAAATATGTTAGATTAATTGATTTTTTACCGTTTGATAATCAACGGTCTTCTTCTTCTTTAAAAGAAAAACAAAAGTCAGATTTTTTCTTACCCCAGTCGCAGCCACTGACCTGACGACTTTTCCCCTCTTCTTCCTTTGAGTTGCGCACTAGTTTACTTCATAATTTTTCTTCTACTGTTAAGTTCACAACGGGCCAACGAGTCTTGCTAACTGGGTTGGTATCAGGTGGTTTTATCCTGGATTCAAATTTGTCATCTCTAAAGGTATAGCAATATCTTTCTAAAGGTGTACCTGACAAATATTGAGTTAAGGGCAGTCTGTTGAACATGCGACTCCATCTCTCTGTGCTTGTGTGGTTGTCTGAACTGTGCTGTTTTGTTCTAACGATTAATCTCTTTCAAGTTTCTGTTTGGTTTGCTTACTGTTACAGGAATATTCTCCAACAGAATATGTGTGGTCACATAAGACTCATTAAAAATTGCTTACTCTGATACTATATTAAAGTTAGTGGGCCTAACTAACCTCGAACCAGATTTGAAGGCTAGGATTGTCCAAGGTTTATTAACCAACTCTAGGTTTAGCCGTTAAAAGTAAATAACTTCCTTAATAAATATCTTTTTAAATCAACCAGAAAATCTAATTTATCCTGGATTAGGTTAAGCATTCAAACCTAGCTATCATTAAGGACAACTTTATATGGCAAATCAAAGATGGGGCAACTGTTAGAATTTGGGAAGATGACTGGGTGCCCAGCTCTTCTATCATTCTTAAACCGACGGACTTTTAAAATGAAGCATATGTTACCAACAAATACGTCTTTTGACCATAAGATATTACGTAAAATGACGGATTTTTCAGAATATATGAGAATATATGCTCCCTTAGGGCAACTGCAATAGGCGACTATACTAAAGAGTAAAAACTTAAAAAAATTTGGTCATTTTTCATTTTTTACACAACGGTTTCGCGAGTAAATATGATCGCACGTCCAGTGAAAAGAGCGTCTGTTTGAAAACGCTGTTGTAGAATAACGTTAGTCCACACGGACGTTGCTCTAACAAGACGTATCTTGTTGGACGCCCCTTCATGGAAGCGTTTCATATGACGCCGCTGTATATGAGCGTTTACATTTTGTTACGCTCAAGTGGTTTGGACGTATGTTTAACGTTATCTGAAACCAGCGTCTGTTAAATAAACGTTGTATTGGGTGAGCGTATACGAATTATGCGCTCTACTGGGAGGACGTAAGTCATAAACGCTCACATGGGAAAGCGTTGGAAGCATAGAAACTCATGTAGAGAAACGTCTATGCTTAAAGACTAGATGTCTGTACATTAACTAAGTGGTAGTGGACTAAAAGTGGACTAAGTGGTGATAACTAATGAACGTTCCCAAGGCATTAACTAAGTGGTACATGACTAGATGTCTGTACATTAACTAAGTGGTAGTGGACTAGATGTCTGTACATTTAAGCATGAACAGGTAGTGGACTAAGTGGTGATACGCCTTCCCAAGGCATAACGTTCACAAGGCAT
>JAJJMC010015431.1:3634068-3657529 GCA_023531435.1 Papaver californicum | reverse complement strand
CACGTGTCATGCTTCTTTTATTTACTAACAATTTGCCCCCTTCTTCTATTTTTTACAAAATCATCTAGCGGTCGATCCAAGATTTTAAAAAATGGAGAAGGACTTAACTTTTTTCAGTCTTTTTCTCGCACGTTATCCGAGTTTTCCGCTGGTATTAATTGTATTAGCACGTTACTGATTTTTTCGGCTCTGCATTTATTGTTTCTATACATATGATTGTGTCAGTTACACTTTTTCCGATAGAATCAAATCTTTACCCATTATTTTCTTTTCCCATTTTGTGGCGGTATTAATTCTCTCCTTTAAATACCCTGCAACTTTTTACTGTTTTCTCATAGTTATTGCACTTTGTCTTCCTTAAACTTTTTAAATTCCCCCACTACTCAGGAGTTCTTTTCTCATCAGTTGATTCCTTCTTTACTTTGATCTGACTATTGTTCACTTCTTTTCTTCATGTAAGTAATTTTTTCTTGACTTATGTTTTCTTTTCATGATTGAAATGATGGTTATAATTTATTTCTAGATAATTTCTTCTTATGCTAAATTTCTCTTTCTTATGCTTCTTTTCCTTCAGATTTTACATCATGCCTCATAGAAAGTCTGATGCTTCTGGTGACCAAGGTGAGAGCAGAAGATCAAGTAGGTCTACTACTTCGAGATACGCCGTCTCTCGTCGTGATTCATCTCCTGGTATTCCCACCCCTGCTGCACCTTGCACCGTACGTAATTCTACCCCTGACATTCCTAATCCTGCCCCCAAAAGTAAACGGGCGTTGTCTTCTTATAGTTTTCGATCTATGGACATCGAAGAATTTAAGAGAAAACATAATCTTCAAGGATTTAAGGTTTCTTTCTTTGATGATACTTCCGACATGTTGACCTATGATTCTATGAGAAATTTTCATTATAGCCATCACAGATTGTTAATTTCTGCTGGTGCCTTAGAAGCTGGTCTTCGTCTCCCTTTGTATGACATAAATAATCCCTTCCAATTTATAGTTCTTGCTACTCGTAATAGAGCTCCTCATACTCAACCTCGATCCATCACACAATATAATGGTAATTGGTGGGAATTCTCGATGAATGTATTCTTCGCAGTGAGGGTCGCACCCGTCTTACCTGCTACACTCCCGATCCTTCTGAACGTGCTCACTATACACCTGAGAATTTCCAGAATACTTACGGTGATGGTATTACTATTAAAAACTTTATAAAATGGAGTGTTAGTCCAGTTCGCAAATGCTCCCAAGGATTTCCCTTACTTCGAGAGGTCGACGACCCTAGAATTAAGATAGCTCCATATACCAAAGTCGATTTTCCTTCAAATGAAAGAATCCGTCGGGAACACGATTACAGATGGTATCATACCCCTATTTTGATTGAAGGTCCTTGGGTATATGGTGACATCCCACATAAGGAAATTCAACATCTTCGAAACTATTTCCCGAGTTATTGTCCATGGAGATTAAACTTTGATGATTATAGATTTGAATACAAGGTTCGAATTTTTCATTTCATATTCCATTCTTTTAGATATATTGTATCGATCTTTAATATCTCCTTATAATGTTTGAACCTTTTTGGTTTCAGGTCGATCCTTCTTTGGATATCGGAGTTCCTCTTCCTTCATCTGAACGCGGTGTTCAAATTGTCGAGGGTAGACAAAGGGTCGAGCCGATAGTTGAAGGTAAGGGAAAACAGAAATTAATCCTTGCAGCAGAGAAAAAGCAGAAAAAGTCCAGAACTCTTGTGCTTTCCACTGAGGTTATAGGAGGGATAACTTCAAATTTAAACAGTGGAGAAGGAAGTTCTGTTGTTGCTTTACCATTGGATCAGTCCGATCCTATTGATGTTATTCCCGTTTCTTCGATCCCAACCGAAATTGGGGTATCAGATCAATCCGATCCTATTGTTGCACCTCCTTCTGGTACTTCAATCGATTTTTATAATATTATTTCTCCATTGCCTTTTGATTTTGTGCTTGATACTCCCGTACCTGATAATGGTACGTTAGGAGTTTTTTCTGGTTTTCCTCAAGAAGAGGGAGATGATGTTGTTATTGATGAAGATATTTTTGATGTAGTGAATGAAGTAACTCATGTTGACGAAGAAAATTCGTTGGAAAAGAATAATGCTGATATAAATCCGACCGGTGACGTAGAAAATGTGAATGTTAAAACCAATGCCACTCTTGTTGAAGAATCGAATGATATTGATCGTTCTGAAAAAGAAACTTATCCTCCTTCTGGTACGACCGCTCCTAATGTTTCGATCCCTACTGAAGTCGAGGGTACTATTGGAGTTTCTTCGGAACCGATCGTACCTACCGAGACTTTGGTTCGATCTTCTCCTGTTGCTGTTGTGGTCGATACTGAAATACCAAGTGCCGATCTTGCCATTCTGCAGTCTCTTTCTAATCAAATTTCCAGTGTCAGAACTGATGAAGGTCTTAATTTAATCGGTGATGAAGAAGAGGCTTACAAGTGGTTTCTTTCTCGGGGGCTTTTAAATATTTCATCCAATCCTGATATTGTTAAGTCTGATTCTTGTTTCATGTCTCGATTCCGTGATTCTCTTGGTGCGATCCCTTTAGATGAAGCTCAGGATGCGTGGTCTAAGAACGATATTCTTGATCAAACATTTCCTGTGAATCCTCCTTCTTCCTTTACTGAAGTTTTAGCTGTTGCTGAGAGTTCATCATATTCACTTCCACAGCAAGCTTTGGCTCAACTCTAGTATGGTAATGATTGTTTATTTAGCGGTTATAAATTTTATAAGGCTCGAGCCACCATGTTGGGGTTGCTGTTTAAGAACGAGTCAGTAAAAATGAAGGGAAGAAATGATACACTACAACAAGCAAATGATGAGTTGAAGCAGCAAAATAATCTTCTTCAACAACAACTTCAACAATTCTAACAGCTTCAACAACAACATCAGCAACAACAAGAACAACTTCAAACTATCGAAGTTCTTCAGAATCAAAATCAAGGTTTATTTTTCACTCCTCTTTATTTATTATTCTATTTTATTAATCTATATGAAGAATTTAAATTTTATCCTGGGTCCAGTGGAAAACTCGGAAACCTTATTTAGGTACGATCGTAGAATGGTACAATTGAATAATCATGCAAAGGAAATCTACAAAGAGATGAATGTGGTTAGAGAAACACTAACTCAATTGAACGATAGTTTTGATTTAGCCACTTGGAGGCGTAATAAAGCTGAGTCAAAATACCAAGAAGTTGTAAAATTGCTTACTCTGAAAGAAATAGAGTTTAAATCTGTTATTAGAGGTACTTTTTTGGTATACTTGATCTTTTGGTTTATTATACCATAAAATTTATCTAATATTTTCTTGTATTTTCAGAACTGGAGAGAAAACTTAATGAAGTTAGAGATCGAGCAACTCAAGCAGAAACTGAACTTAATACAATGAATGATACAGTGAAAAACATCACTGAAGAGTTAAAGACTTCTGAAAACAAGGTGTCTCTTGGTGCAACAAAAGTTCGGAGTTTACAAGCTCAATTGTCTGTTGAGCTTTCCAAGATTGCAGCTCGTGAACAAGAAATTGTATCATTAACCACAGAATTGAATGAAGAAAAAGATCAAAAATCAAGTTTTGTTGCTCAAATAGAAAAAGATCAACAAAAGATCGAAGAGCTTCAAAAAGAAGTCAACTTTGGGCGCGACTTTGTTCATTGGGTTCGGCAGGATGCTAAAGCAAAAATTGCGAAATCCTTCAATACTGCTTTAGATCGTGCACAATCCGATCCTTCAGTGCTCAGTAAACGCGCTTCTGTGCCTGTAGTTCCCCCTCCACCATCGCGACCCAATCTTCCCGATGCTTGATTATGTTCTTTATAATTTCATCTATTGTTTGCTTCACCATTTTATACTTTGTCTGTCTTTTAGGAATTTTCTTTTGTAACCTTTTGATACGTTTTTCCAATGTTGTTCCCTGCACAAGAGAATTTGATTAAGTAATCTTTTTGGCTATCATATAACTTTCCGAGTACCATGAATTGAAGTACTTTTTACCTCAAATCATGTTGTTCGAGATGCCACACATACGAAACAAACCCGAGCCAGGGGTAAGATACAGGGTTGGTCCCGAACTGTACTCTGAAAATTGATAAACCAATATAAGGAACTCCTTCTTTATAAGAATTTCGTTGTTAGTGAAATTCTTTAAGGATGTTTACCTTTTGTGTATGATTGTGTCGTCAATCGCAACGCAATCCAGAATATGATGTTCCTGGAATAATTTTGAGCGCTCAAAGTATTATGAAATTCCGGGATTAATGGAATTTTGATCAATGATCATAGTGTTTTCCAAGATATGATGTTCCTGGATTCAAAGTATATGATATTCCGAGATTAATGGAATTCTAATTAATAATTACAGTATTTTCCAAGATACGATGTTCCTGGAGTGATTAAATTATAAAAGAAATTACTGAATTAGTTGGCTATGTACCTGCCTTTTGTGTTAACATTGCATTGTTATTCACGGATAGTAAAGCTTTAAGTATTGTGCATTCCATGGATGCTGTAAAACTTCTCCTTGCATATTCTGGAGATAGTACGATCCTTGTCCTGCTGACGCTTGAATTATGTATAGACCATCCCATGTTGGTGCAAATTTTCCTGCATTTTTATCTCTTTGGTATTCCGTTATTTGTCGTAGGACATATTGGCCTTGGACAAAGTTTCGTGATTTTACACGTTTATGGTATTCTCGAGCTAATCCCCTTTGATAATTTTCCATCTTCTGGAGTGCTACCTCTCTTTTTTCTTCCAAGTCATCCAATTTTTGTAACATAAGATCTAAATTAAGATTTTTCTCCCATGCTTCTGTTCTGGTTGTAGGTAAAATAACCTCCGTTGGTATAACTGCTTCCGTTCCATAAGTGAGAAGATAAGGTGATTCTCCAGTTGAAGTTTTTCTTGTGGTTCTATATGCCCATAATGTATTATGTAACTGTTCGCACCACTTTTTATAATACCCATCCAATGTTTTCTTCAGGTTTGTTGCGATTGTTTTATTTGTGGATTCTGCTTGCCCATTGCTTTGTGGGTAGAAAGGTGTAGATTTATGCTTTTGAATATTATATGTTTCAAATAACATATCGATATTCTTTCCTTGGAATTGTCTTCCATTATCAAAAACTATTGCTGCGGGAATCCCAAACCTACAAATGATATTCTCGAATAGAAATGTAAAAACATCAGTGTCTCTGATTCGTGCTAATGCTTTCGCTTCTACCCGCTTGGTGAAATAATCGGTAGCCACAATTAAATATTTTCTTTTCTTTGTTCCTTCAACTAATGGTCCAACTATATCAACTCCCCATTTTGCAAATGGCCATGGACTAAGTATTGAATTTAATTCTGTAGCTGGTGCTTTGATTTTCTTACCAAATCGTTGACACTCTTTGCACCTTCGAACCGTTTTTTCCGAATCTTTTAGCATAGAAATCCAGTAATAGCCTTGCATTTTGGCTTTTAATGCTAACGATCGTCTTCCGCTGTGATTTCCTGCATCTCCATAATGTATTTCTTTAAGAATTCGCAATCCTTCTTTTTGAGATAAACATCGAAATAACGGTCCAAGGAAAGAATTTCGATAAAGAATCCCATCCCGAAGTTGGTAACTGTTTGACTTGAGTTGAATTTTCCTTGCTTCTTTAGAATATGTTGGTAACACTTTATTTTGCAAATATTGATGTATCGGGACTCTCCAATCTGGTTCGTTTGGTTGGTCATCTTCTTGTTGTGATGTAAGTGGGGTACTCCGTATTGTTGGGTCATCAATTTCTTCCATCGCACTATCTTCTTCTATACTGTTTAATGTTTGTGCTCTTATGGATGGCTCATATATTCTCCCAATTTTTACTGCTTTAATGGTTGGATCATTTATCATAGATGAAACATATGCAAGTGCGTCGGCACGTCGATTCTTTTCTCGGGACAAATGTCGAAAAACAATGTTTAGAATACGATTTGTTAAATTTTGCACAAGGTTTTTTATATCTTTCCAAATCTTCATCAATCGTTTGATATTTTAGCTCAATCTGTCTAATTACCAGCTGCGAGTCACTTGTGAGTCTAACATCACTTATTCCTAGTTCAATAATGAGTTTGAGAGCATGGACCACTGCCTCATATTCTATTATGTTATTCGTATGCTCTTCGAACTCAAGACGAAATGAATGTACCATACGTTCTCCCCTTGGTGCTGTAATCACGATGCCTATTCCTGCTCCTTCTTTATTTCGCGACCCATCAACAAAAACTTCCCATCGTCGTGAACTATTTGAATCCAAAATATCTAATGGCTCTTCTTCTTCACACCTTGGCAGTCGTTGAATTTCATATTCTTCCTCAATTGGAAAATCTGCCAGAAAATCAGCTAGAATTTGAGATTTCTGCGCAGTTTGTATTTCATAAATAATGTTGTATTGTTCCAGCTGAGCATTCCATTTTGCGATTCTTCCTACTTTTCCTGTATTCTTTAAAACTGACTCCAAAGGTGCTTTTGTTAATATACGAACATAATGAGTAAGAAAATAAGTGCGTAACTTCTGAGTAGCAAATACTACTGACAAAATTAGTTGTTCAATCCTGGTATAATTTCTTTCTGCTGAATTCAGAGTCTTGCTGATGTAGTATATTGGTTTTTCAATCTTTTCATTTGTTCGCACCATTACCCCACTGATTGCATTTTCTGTTGCCGCTATGTATAAAGTTAATATTTCTTCTGGCTCTGGTTTTTGCAATGCTGGCAACGTGGCGAGATGTAATTTTATACTTTGAAATGCTTGTTCACAACGATCATTCCATTCAAATTTATTTTTCTTCTTAAGTACATCGAAAAAGGGCTTCCATCGTTCTGATGATCTCGCAATGAATCTACTTAATGCAGCCAAACACCCATTTAACTTCTGTACACTTTTTATACTGTTTGGTGATGGCATATCTGTTATTGCTTGTATTTTTGCTGGATCAACTTGTATTCCATCTTTCGTAACCAAATATCCCAAAAATCGTCCTGAAGTAACACCAAAAACACACTTCTCTGGATTTATTTTCATTTTATATTTTCGTAATGCACCAAAAATTTCAGCTAAGTTCTGTAAATGATCATCAGATAATTTACTTTTTACTAGCATGTCATCCACATAAACTTCCAAAGTTTTTCCGATCCATGGTTTGAATATTGCGTCCACTAAACGTTGATATGTTGCTCCTGCATTTCGTAACCCAAATGGCATTCTGGTGTAACAATACAATCCCCGTGGAGTAAAGAACGATGTATGTTCCTGATCTGCTTCTGCTAATGCTATCTGATTGTATCCAGATTGTCCATCCATGAATGATAACATCTCATGTCCTTCAACAGCATCTACTAATTGGTCGATGTTTGGGAGCGGGTAACTATCTTTTGGACATGCTTTGTTTAAATTAGTAAAATCTATACAAATTCTTACTCCACCGTTCTTTTTCGGGACAATCACCATATTAGAAATCCATGTGGGGTATCGTACTTCCCGAATGAATTTTGCACTTAAAAGTTTAGTTAATTCTTTTTCCACTGGTTCATGGTATTCTGGTGCGACCTTCCGTATCCGTTGGCGAAAGGGAATTGCATCAGGACGTATTTTTAATTCGTGCTGTACGATATTAGGATCGATCCCCGGCATATCTTCTATTCTCCAAGCGAATACATCTTCAAACTCACAAAGTAACTTAACTAACGGTTGTTCCAAATATGCTTTTATTAACATCCCAATTCGCACTTGTTTGGGCAATTCTGTAGTGCCAATATTTATAACTTTTGTTTCCTCTACTGGAGCGAAGACTGGTTTTGGAATCCCAATTGGAGTTGGGGTTCCCTTTAATTGCTACATCGTCCCTTTGAGATGTTGGTCTATCAGATTTTCTTGATTCTGACTGCTCTCTCCTTTTTCGTTTACCGTTTTATTTTTTGCTTGCTTTACTAAATATTGACTTATTTCTTCCTCCTTTGCTTTAACTCTTCGTTCTTTTTTCTTTTTATGTTGTAGATGCTCCCGTTCCTCATTCATTCTTGTTTCTGTCATTATACAAAACTTAGCATCTTCTTGATCACCCTTTATCTCCATCTCTCCTTGCGATGTTGGAAATCGCAAATATTGGTGATATGTTGATACCACTCCTTTCAATTGGTGAACCCATCGTCTTCCAATTATAGCATTATATGGTGATGGTGCATCCACAATACTAAATCTTGTCAAAATGTTGATCGGTCCAGCTGAAACTTCAAGATCAATGTCTCCCTTTGGCTTGGAAGATATTCCATTAAACCCGTAAATGATGTATCGTGATAGGATCAGCTGATCTTCTTTAAAACCCATTTTACAAAATGTATTATAGAATATCACATTTAACGAACTGCCCCCATCCAAAAGTATTTTCTTTACATTCCAGCCTGATATCAATAATGTTAACACAAGAGGGTCATTATGCATCTCAATTTCTTGGTTTACTTCTTGTGCAGAAAATGTCAAGGGACACGCCATCCAATTCCCATAATTCTGTTTGTTTTCCTTGAACTTTAAAGACTTCATGGTTCCGAATTCTCTTGCACAGTTTTCTATTGATTGCGACATTCAAATCCGTATTATCTTTTTCCGCATATGATATCATATTAATTGTTTGTTCATTATATGGAATGCGTATTGCCTTGCTTTCATCATGTTTCTTTATAGGTTAAATTTTCTGAACAAATTCCTTTAACTCTCCAGCATCGACCATCCTTTGTACTAAGGCTATAAAATTTCTACAGTTGTTTGTTGTATGCCCTTTATAGCTATGATACTCACAATAGTCTTTTGAATGTTGTGTAAACTCTGGTTGATTTCCCTTTGTTATTGGCCATTGAAAATTTGGCCGATTCTTCAAAATGTTAAATAATCTGAAATATGAAATATTAAGCTTGGTGAACGTTCTATCTCGAAATTGCTGAGCAAAATTTTTACCATATCCTTGTCGAGGGTGCTTTAATTCTCTAAATTCGAATTTCGGAAGAAATTTCCTTTTCTGATCAGGTGATTCCTCAACTGAATTTGTTCTCCTTGTATTTCCTTGACTTCTTGGATTGATTCTCGATCCTTGCTCTTGTATGTCTTGGAGCCTCGCACATGTTTCTATTATTTCTCTTAACTGGCCTTCAGTTTTTGGATTATTTCGGTGAATCTCAACAAAAAGCTGGCTTTTCCGATCAACAATCCCCCATTTGTAATGGTTTATAGCTGTTATTGGGTCTAATTCACCTATTGCTTGACATATCGCATGCCATCTGACTGTATATGATCAGATCGATTCTTCTGGCCAAGATGTTAATGAATAAAGTTTGTCCTCCCCTGAATCAACTGGTTTATTATACATGTATGCTTCAAGAAACTTCCTCACCAACTGTGCATAATTATGGATGGAATTTTCCGGTAATCTGTCGTACCACAACAATGCCGTCCCTGTTAAACTGGATGGAAAACATCTGCACATGATTGCTTCATGATCGTCCCACCGGGTCATCACTCGATTATAATACTTTAAGTGTGATGTTGGATCCTTGGTACCATCGTAACATTCGAATACTGGTATATTATATTCTCTTGGTAATGATACACATGTCAAATGTTGTGCTAACGGAGTTCGCTTTGCTTCTTTCAATACTTCTTCTATTTTTCCCCCCTCTTTATTTTTTAATCCTTTAATTTCTTCTTTCATTTGTTCCATCGTTTCCAAGCATGTTTCCCATTGGGTTCGTAGAATCTCTTTTTCTTGTTGCCTTCTTACTCGAGATGTCGATCCTAATAGTACCATTCTTTGATCTGGATTCCGTTGTTCACTTCTCGATATTTGTCTACTTGACATTACCTCCTGATTCCGTATTTTTGTCACAGCTGGTCTTTGCTTTCTCTGAATTACATCTTTTAAAACTTGATTTTCGGTTGCGAGTAATTCAATTCGATGGTTGCTTGCTTTTTGCTCCTCTCTCATTTCATTTATTTCTTCTAATAAATCCTGTATTTGCTGCATTCTTCTTTGAGAACTCCCATGATCTGAAGAGTAATTCTGAACCACTGTGTTTGGTGTTAATTCTTGATTTGGGGTATGATTTCCCTCGTTACTTTGTTGTTGTCCTGATTCTCTTCCTTCCTCTTGTCTATTCTCCCAGTCTTCATTATCATTTTGGTTCCCAGAATTAGCGTCTTGAGACATATTTTTCAGATCCTGTTGTTTCTTAACTATTTTTCGCCTTGCTGATTGCTTTCCTTGCTTGATATCTAAAAATATCTCAGAAAATCAGTCAAATGAACTCTTACACATCAAAATCATAAGAGATCCTATTTATTGCTTTAACTATGAATTCTTCCTATCACAAATCTGATTTTTTCCTAATTCATAAAATCCTTCGTTTCATATTCTTAACTATCTTTTCAAACATTTTTCATGTCAAATAAACATGCTTATGTAAATAAACTTTTTACTTTTTGTATCTTGCAAAATTGAATTCTTCCAATTTTTTCTTTTAAATTTTTTTTTCAACCATATCCGTTCTTTTCTTAATAAAAAATGTTTCTTTCTTGGACGACTTATTTTTGAAATTAAAACCTTTTTTCCTTCATCAGGTAGGATAAATCCTTTAATCGTCCCTGTTTCTAGCGCCAAATTGTTTATGCCAAAAAATCTTTTCGACTAAACAACCAATCATATTCTCACATATCAATTTAAAGTTGAAATCGAGTAACACCCAAACATCTTTGTGTTGATTTTATAAAATCACTTCTGTGCCAAACATAAAATCTTTTCTGTACGATGCATATGATTACTCAAATTTAACATCTTTGAGATATCATTTTTACAAATTGATTAATTAAGTACAAAAAATCCTTCCATAATATAATTACTTCTCCTAGATTCATACCTAAAAATATCTTCTCTTTCTTTCTCAGGTTTTTCTTCCTATTTTTTCCCGACCCTCTCTTTGTTGTTTGGCTTCTTCTATTTATAGATTTATTTACTGGGTCCCTCTTTGTGCAACGTGTCATTTTCTCCAGTTTGGTCATCGTTCCTTGATCGATTCTATTTTGGGTCGATGCTCTCGTGTCATTTTATCCAGTCTTGTCGTCATTCTTGGATTACCTCTTCCTTGGTTCGATCCATTTTATTTCGATGTTCCCATCGTTCTTGTATTTCCTCTTTTATCTGGTGCGATCACTAGGTGACAGATCACTTTTAATTGGTTCGATGTCTTATATATTCGACACGTGTCTTCCTATCTTTTTAGACTTCTAGTATCTCGATCATTAAAATAATTGGAGTAATTATTACCTTTACTTTCTCGATTATCAAGATAAAAAAGTAATCATTATTCTTACTTTTTCGATCTTCCATCATTTAATGCTGTTTGTTTTATTCGATGTACTTCAACTTTCTCGATCATATGTGTCCTTCATGCAATCCATTGTTCAGATGCTTCGTGTCTTTTCGATATTTGATATTTTTAATATTGATTGTGTGGTTCTCGCTCTTTTTAATTTAGTTGCTTCCTATCTTGATCTTCTTCCACGTGTCATGCTTCTTTTATTTACTAACACACATAATAACCAAAACCCTAGTTTTTCGTGTGTGTTTTCTCTAAGAGAAATCCCAGGTTAAACCATAAATCAAATTTTCTCAAAAGATAATTCATTCAGAGTCTTAGAATTTTTGATTGGTTTATCTGTCGGGTGTATATTTATCATCTCTTTCCTTTCTTTTAGAAAAAAAGTGTTTCGCTTTCTCTATCTTTCTTATATCTTCAAGTACTTATTTTTTTTTATATCTTTAATTACTTATCTTTTTTCTGTTTTCTTTTTTTTTGATTTTTTTTCTTTTGTCTGTAGAAGGGTGTTGATGGTTGTTAAACCTAATAATCTTTAATGGGGTTGTTTCAGCTTATGGGTTTAATTTAGTTGTTAATTAATCTTTTTGGGGTCGTTTTCTTTAAATTTTGGAGGGTTGATCGTAGTTGTCATCAGAGGTGTTTTTTTTTTTTTTTTTTTTTTTTTATCAATTCCGGGTTCAGAAGTGTTTATGCTTCTTCCAGAAGTCATAGGTAAAAATAATTCGCTCGTCGGAAAAATAACTATTCCATTCGTTTCAAAAAGATACTACTCCCTTTGCTTCAAAAAGATAGGCTTTGTTTTTATATATGAGTATGTCAAAAAGGAAGTCTGGTTTCTATAAAAGGAAAGTCAAAAGTTTAAAGATTACTATTTTTCCCACTTGGGGAGCACTAGTCTCTCCTCTTTTCTCTTTTAACAAATTGAGGTGATTATTTTTCTCTTTTGTTTTTCTTTATTAAAACATAAAGGACCACTTCTCTCTTAAATATGAATTATAAAAACTTAAAAAAGGGGTTCTAAGGAATGATAAACCAAACAAACTTACCTTTTAAAAAAATGGGGAAATATAAGTTATTGTGTTGGTTTTGGGGTTATAGTTGCTAACAAAATTATATTTTCTAATCTAATACTCCCTCCGTTTCTAGAAAAGTATTACTATCACTTTTTCAATTTAGCCTATTTTTAGGCTAAAATGAAAAAATGATAGTAATATTTTTATAAAAACAGATGGAGTATTTTTTAAGAGAAATTGTGCATATTGACAGGTGAAAGTAATGGCAATACAACTTCGCATGGGTTGAGATAATAGAACAATCAAATACAAAACAAAAGCAGAGCACGTGTTAATAGATTCTATTTTTCTATTTATTTGGGTTATCAGTTATTTTGAATTTCTAAATTTCAGAATAATAATTCATTTCTCTTGTCTTTCCTAACAGGTTCTTGGTTTCAATATGTGAATACTGACGGCGAAAAATTCGATAGTTTACACATACATGATAAGGATTTATTCGTTGACACTAAGATATCAACCGTTAAAGTATCTAAAAGTGTAGTGAGGGTGCAATCTGTTTCTGTTGATACGAAATTTGATTTCTTAGATAGTAGCACAATTATCAGATGTGATAAATTTAATAACACTATATATATACTGTATTAACTTCCGGAAGTATGTTCGACTATTCTAGAGATGGTGTCGAGTACGTTGTTAGTTTTTATAATTTACATATGTGTAATGAGTTTGCTAAACTATTATAAACATCGTTTTTGAATATTTTTGTTATTATATTAGGCCCAAGTGTTTTTTTTTTTTGTTAACACATGAAAGAGATAACTTCTCTCTTAAGGACAAATTAGGGAAAAAACACGAAAAAATGATTCTAATAATTGTTTCTTGATTCTTGTGTAAAAAAACATGCATATCTTTTTTAAATGGAAGGAATATAAGTTATTTTCTTAATTAAGTTTTGGGGTTATCATTGTTAAATAAACTATATTTTATAATCTGATGTTTTTTTAGGAAAAATTTGTTGATTAATAGACGAACGTAAAGGGAAATAAGACTTTGGTTGAGATAATGGAACAATAATATGCAAAACGAAAGCAGAGCATGATTAGTAGATTTTATTTTTCTATTTAGGGTAAACAATTGTTTTGGATTTATAATTTTAGGGTAATAATTCTTTTCTCTTGTCATTCCTAATAGATTCTTTGTTTCAATATATGAATATTGATGCCGAAAGGTTTGATAGTTTATACAAGCAAAATAAGGATTTATCTGTTGACACTAAGATATTAATCGTTAAAGTATCTAAAAGTATAGTGAGTGTGCAATCTGTTTACGTTGATACGAAATTTGATTTCTTTGGTAATGGCATAACTATTAGATGTGATAAATTTAGTAACATTAAATATATATCTATTGTATTAACTTTCGGAAGTATGTTCGACCAATTGAGAGATGGTGTTGAGTATATGGTTAGTTTTTATAAATTACATATGTGTAGTGAGTTTGTTAAACTGTTATAAAATATTGTTTTTGAATAATTTTGTTATTATATTAGGCGCAAGTTTGTTTGCATGATGGAAGGAGATTTGATGTTCGTGTGTTTGATTATGATAACCATTATAACATTGCACTTCTGAAAATTGAATCAATTCAACCAATTGAGCATGCAATTTTGAAAGATGTCAATGTGACTAGTAAAGCAGATGCAAGATGAGGACTTCTTCGTCGACACTCTGAAGCTTTTCATCTTTTCCATGGAGATGAGGTGATATCTGTTGGTCGATTTTTCCAGGAACCATATAAAGTGATGTATGCTCCTGGAATATTCAGGTAAAAACATTATATTTTCTCTTTGTCCCACATAATTATTTATTAAGATTTTTTTTATCAGTTACTTTCGTTTGTTTGTTTTGTTCAATGATAAATGTTGCAATTTGGATTGTCAACTGATGCTCAAAACAACGTGTAACATCTCAAAAGTAATTTAGTTATCTTTTTTTTTACTTTTTCTTATTAATATTTCGCACTAACCAATATAAAAAATAGTGGTAAAAGATTCGATACTCAGACTTGTAAAGATTTATTTTTAAACCTAATTTTTGATACTAAAAAAATTAAGAAGATCAAATTAAAATTGAATCGAAATTATGGAAAGAACTGAGACTAAGGATTCCACCATTAGTCAATTTTTTAAGTGATTTATCATTAATAATTATCTTGGAATTCATATATTCAATTGATTCAAAATATTGCCAAAGTTAGATTTTTAAATAATAGTTGTAAATCAAAAGTATGAGACATCAAAAGCTCTAAACTAAGCATGACCCATCAAAACAAAACACAACTAATTGATAAAAAAAAATTCAAATTTAATTCAAAGCAAATAATCATAAAAGAATTGCAAAAAATTAATAAAATAAGAATTACCACTTTATTATTGGAGAAATGGCTTCCTCCGTCGCCCCAGTGATGGTATTTCGCTCATCTTGTTGGAAACACTCTCAAAATAATTGTTCATAGCTCAAAAAGTGTTTATAAAGAAGAAATAAAAATAACACAGAAGTTTTGATACGATTATAAATGTTGCAGACTGTGTTCTCTGTGTGGCTGAAGATGATAGAAAACACTAACAATAAAGTACGGTTCCTGGACGCTGAAAGAATATAAAACAATACGCAACAGTTTTTGCGATTTTTTTTTTAGCCTTATGTTCTTCGTCTTCTTGACACCAGCAGAAGTTTTTTTTTCTTCCGGAATTTTTCTCTCGACTATGGATAACTTTTTTCTTTAATCTCTTCACTATTTATAGGATTAGTAAACCCTAATAGCCTTTCCCTAACTGATAAGGACCCAAATCTTCATCTAAAACCAACTCGAATTCTGTTTTATCCAAATTCAGGGTGAAAAAGGTTTCACCGGCAGTAGCATCAATTCTCTAGCTCTTTTCTCGGCATGAAACACTCAAATTGACGTGTTTAGACCTGGGTTGATTAATTCTTCATGTATCTAACTCGAACAACCTGTGAAATCCCATGAAAATATGATCCAAAACTTATCATATATTTTTCACGCCATTTTCCATTTTCAAATCAAAGAGGAAGGGTGCCCGTAATCCAACTGGTGGGTGCCTTTATCACGTTTTAAGCCAATTTTCCAGAAATGTTTTATTTCTCAAAAATACCTACAAACACATAAAATCACACAATGAGTATAAAATCTAGCACTAACAAAATAGATAATTGCGGACAAATTAGACATAAAAATGTGTCTATCAAATATCCTCAAACTTATTATTTGCTAGTCCTCGAGCAAATCTATTCTAAAAATAAAATAATAATCCTAACTCACTTTTGCAGGAATTGCGACTATATTTAGCATATGTAATAAGCCTTTAAACCCCTAGGTGTCCCTAGTGGACGAGTTTTGTCTCGTGAGGTTTTACAAGAGGTATACCACCTTTCTCGACTACCAGATTTTATTCGTCCGAACCACCAAGTAGTAGATCACTCAAGGTGTAACCCAATCGAATGCTTTAAGCTTTGTGAATTTAGGCTGATCCCAGTAATTGAACTCTTAGATCAAGGTCCACTTGCTGGTGTTTCCTTCACTCGTAATTTCTCCACAGAATCCCTCTGCAAGGTCTCGCGATTTCTACTTATGTACGTGTCGATAGACGATTACTTATCTCATAACTTAATACTAGCATTAGAATGATCAATAGATTAATCCAATTGTACACTTGAACAATCTAAAATCAGTCATAAACCCTAGATATAATGAAAACAAAAGATAAAGATTAAAACTCCAAATAAACTTGTATTACTAACAAAACGTCACGCTTAGAACATTGAATCCATCCTTAATCAATAAAAGAATTAGCTACTCATATTACAAAGAAGATTGGTTACCCCCTAAAGAGGTAAACCCTAGGTTTAAGATGTAGAAGGTGTAATATGAGAGGTAGAAGGTTGTAGAGATTCCTCCCGAGGTGTAAAATGTCTAAAAATATCTTGTTTGAGCCTTAAATGTCTTCTTTTATAGCCTTCAAGCCTGACCCTCAAGTATCCTCTCCTTCTAAGGTTTAGAATCCTTCCCTAACCATGTTTCCTTGCTTTAGAAGTCAAAAACACGTCAAAAATGACCCCTTATACTTGCCACAGTCGGCATAGGTGATTCCCCACAAGCAATGCCGACTGTTGGTCCAATTCTCTGCCACAAAACTTGATACAATCGGCATACGTGTGTCACTTATAAGCAATGCCGATTGTTGGTGTTAAAAATACAAGTTTTCTACCCTTTTCATGTCACACTCGGCATTGGTGTGTCGCTTATGAGCAATGCCGATTGTTTGGCTGTAGGTGACCTTTTCTTCGTCTCGAATGTTTTTTCTATAACTTCTTCTTCCGAACTCGGAATAACCTCATTCTTTTTGTGTCCACATCGTATTCTGCGTTCTCTTCAAGATGGTATTAAGAACTCCTGGATTTGGATGAGTAGAATTTTTCTTTGACCCTTTTTCACTTGTAAGACTCAATTTCCTTGGTCATTTCATGTCGCAATGAACTCCTCTCTTCTTCTTTGACCTTGGAATGCTTGAATACTTGGAGTACTTCACTTCTTAGCTCTTTTGTAACCACTTTCACTCTTATTTGGATGATTCACCTAGTATAAGACATAAGATAGAAAAAAAAACGTAATAACAAGTAATATTCAAGATTTATAGCAAATATTAGTATGGACTTGACACTAAAAGTTCAACTTGATAATTGGTAGACATGCCCATAAGTTTACAATACAAGAGGCTGGATCTCCTTAATGGTGGATGGAAAAATATGGAGATACTCTGTGAAAAGGCAAGGTCCTCCTGCTGCGACTAAAACTCAGCCAACGATTGTACTCTTTATATCAAAATATGAAGCTAGGATCAACATCCATTGCCTAAGGAAACTTTGCCAGAAGCGACTTGTTGAATATCTGGCGAAAAGAGAATGACAAGGCATCAGATTTAAGAAAGAAATGAACGATTATATAGAGCCAAACATTAATCTAATTGGATGCAGCTTTGAACTTTTACCTTCTCAATTGGGCGTGGCGCTTACACCAAGCAAACAAAATTCTAGGATCAAGATAATTTGTTTTAGATGTGCCTAACGCTGTGGTATTTAGTTCCTTCTTCAAATCCATATCATGTTCAGTTTTCCCGATCTTGTCAAGTGTCTGCTTGATCTTCCTCTGCAATCTGAAATTCAATAGGCACACAAATGAGAAAATCTATCGATACACTTGGGGGTAAAATTCTTATTTGGTTTTCCATCATCAACATCCATCTGCAGTGGAGCTTTCCCTTTTATCACCCTTAGCATATCGGTTTCCAGTCCATCTAATACACCCTTCAACTTAACAATGTTCTCTCTTAACTTTAGCATTTATGCTCCCTGGGACTTTGGCTCCGAATGTTGGTGATTACATAATTTAGCAACCTCTTTGTTTGCACGATTATAAACAACAACTTTTTCTGCAATATTACCACCCATGATTTCGCTATTCAACAACTTATCTAAAGTGATAGATTCATTGTATGTGTGGAAAACTTTCGTTGTGAGGCTCGACATGAGGTCCTTGAGATGAACATTGAGTTTATATGTATCTAGCTTATCAAAAAGTTCCTCGCCAATATCTTTACCTATGAACAAAGAGTAGAATCATCATAAGGTTCGATCCGTAAATGAAATGGAAAGAAAATACACATCATTAGATACGAAAGAAATGCTCATCCTTTTTAAATAAGAGGGTCGACTTTAACAGTGTTTTCATATTTAATCGAATCTTTTCCAGGGAACATGATCTCTAACTTGTTTGTCTGAGGCACTAAGCTAATATTCTCAACTATCAGTGTACAACGACCAAATGTGTTTATGCCAATTTCCCCAGTGACATTCACAACCAATGATTTAATGATAACACAATAAACATAAGATTATAATTAATGAACTGATACACAGAATCATCTTTAAGAACAATGATTTGATAAATATTTTAACAATCCAATCATTTACAGATCATTAATCTGATCAAAACTACAGTTACAAATCCATCATCTTAAAAAAAGCAAGAAAATGAATTATGGATGTCCTATCCTTTTGATCTAATTATCCACAGTACATACCTAATAACCTTTCTCCTTCTGCTTAGATAAATCTTCCTTAGCCTTTTTTCTCTTTGATTTTCCGACCCCCTCTTCGTTGAATGCTCTCTTTTATTTATAGATTTATTAGTGGGTCCCTCTTATCCCGATACCCTCTATCGTTCTCCTTATTATATTAGGATCGGGATGTTTATAAGATTGATAGGTCATCGCCCTACACGTGTCGCTCTTCTTTTATTTCCCAACATCTTGCCCCCTTTTTCTTCTTTTTTTAAAAACTTTTAACGGTCGACCCAAGGCCTTGACAAAAGTAAAAGAACAATTATTACTCCCTGCTTTTCCATTACTTCTTTTCACACGTTATGCGAACTTTTCGGAAGCAGTAACTTTTATTATCACGTTTGTGTCAGTTACTCCTTTTTTCAAGGAAATCAAATCTTTGCCTTAATTAATGCCTTTCCAAATTGTGACGGTTTCTATTCTTTGCTTTAAATACGATGCAGTCTTTTTCACTTCTGTTTTTACCTCTTAAAGTTGCAGCTCTTTGTCTTCCTTGAAATTTTCAAGTACTTTCGTTCTCCCAACTGTTTCAGGAACTTTTAGCATCAATCATATTTACTTTTCCTTTGATCAAGTAATTGTTCATCTTCTTTCTTCAGGTATGTTGTAAATTTTAATTTCAGTATCTTACTTTAACGTTTAATCATGATTAGCTTTTCACAGATATGATTGAATTGATTCCTTCGTATTTTGATTCTTTAAAACTTTCTTTCCAGATAAAACATCATGTCGTCCAGGAATCCCAATGCTTCTGGTGATCATCAAGAATCTGGAAAACCTCTTAGACTTTCTTCTTCTAGGTATGCCGTGCCTCGGCCCGTTCGTAAACCGGCTCCTGAGGCTTCTGCAACTGTCAATCCCAACTCTAGAAATAAGCGTTCTCCAGCGTCTTATAGTTATCGAACAATGAACATTTAGAGCTTTAAGAAAAGACATGATCTTGAGGACTTTAAAGTTTCGTTTTATGACCAGAATTCCGATGTGTTAACTTTAGGAGCGATGCAGAAGTTTAATTATTCTCCCAATCGTTTATTAATTTCTGCTGGTGCATTAGAGGCCGGACTTCGCATTCCATTATACGAAGAAGAAAATCCTTTTCAATTCGAAGTCCTTGCAACTCGTGGTAATTCTCCTCACGGACTGGCTCGATCTATTACTCAGTATAATGGAAATTGGTGGCGTATCCTTGATGAGTGTTGTCTCCGGAGCGAAGGGCGGACTAACCTTTCTTGCTACGTTCCAGATTTTACAGAACGCAACAATTATACCGTTGAAAATTTTCATACCACATATGGAGATTGTATTACTAAGAAGAATTATGTGAAGTGGAGCGTTAGCCCCGTTCGTAAATGTCTTTCTGGATTTCCCTTATTATATAAAATTGATGATCCTAAAATCAAACATATTCCCAATACCCAACTTGATTTTCCCACAAAGGAAAGAATTCGTCAGGATCATGATTATAAATGGTATCGTACTCCAATTGTGATTGAAGGTCCCTGGATTTACGGTAACATTTCCAAAAATGAAATTCAAGGGCTCCAAAATCGTTTCCCAAGCTATTGCCCTTGGCGGTTAAATTTTGAGGACTATAAGTTCGATTATAAGGTTTGTATTATTCTTTATTTCAATGTTGTTTCGAACTACTACTGAATTTTTCCTTACCAGACAAATGTTTGTGTTTCAGATTGAACCCGATTCTGATCTTGTCAATGATGTCCCTCCTCCTCCTCCACGCCGAAGTCTTGGTATTCAAATTGTTGAGGGAAGACAAAGAGTTGAAGAAGAAGTTATTGAAGGTAAAGGAAAACGAAAATTAGTTTTTCCTGAAGAAACGAAGAAGAAAAGAAAATTGAGAAGACCAATGTACCCTTCCGAAGCAGAGGAATGGGAAATTAGAGATAGTTTAGGTGGGGGGAGCAGCAGTTCCGCTCTTATAACTCCTACGGGACAAAACGCTGAAGGTTCGGCCCGTACAGAAGCGTCGGGACATCATGTTATCATCAATACTGTTCCTGTTAGCGTGGGGGAACCTATTCTTTCTTCAGATCAGCCTTCAATACCCCAATCCATTCCTGAAGCTGCTCCTACCGCCACTGATCCCTCCAACATCTTCGATTCTTTTTCTCCCCTTCCTTTTACCTTTGAGATAGAGCACGCTGCTCCGTGTAGCGGTACAATAACAGTTTTTACTGGATTACCTCAAGAAGAAGCAGACGATATTGCTATTGAGGAAGAAAATATAGAAGATTTGATGGAAGCTGTTGCTGTTGAAGAAAATGTTGAAAATACAAATGTTCTTGTAGAGGGACAAAGAAATGAGATTTCTGAAGAGGCCAATGCTGAAAAAATATAGTTCCAGGCGCTCCAGCTTCAGTTGTTACTGATGTTCCGCACCCTGTTGGGGATGAAAATGCTCATGGAGTTATTCATACATCAAATGCCCCCATCGGGACATTAGCTCGATCTGCTGCTCCTGCTGATGATAACGATGATGAAATGCCTGATGCTGAACCCTCCATTCAATGGCCTTTCTCTGAAGAGGATGAGGGAATCACTCTTGCAGGTAAAAAAGATGAAGCCTTTCAATGGTTTATTTCTAAAGGGTTTCTGAATACTTCCGCTCAGCACGACTCATCGAAATCCGGTAGTGCTTCAATGGCTAGGCTGCGGACTTCATTTAGTGCTGCTTCACGGAATAGTACTCGGGATGCTTGGTTCGAAAGCGAGTGCTTCGATCAATCGTACTCGCTCAGTCTTCCTTCTTCCTTGAATGAAATTTTGATTATGGCAGAAGGTTCGTCGTACTATTGTCCTCAGCAAGATCTCACTCAGCTTAAATACGGTACCGACTGTACATTTGCAGCGTACAAATTTTATAAAGCTCGGGCCGTAATGATGGAGCTGATGCTTAAGAATGAAGTAACAAAGGCGAAAAGTGGAAATAAAAATTTGCAGCGAAAAATTGAAAATCTCAAGCATCAAAACAACAATCTGCAACAACAACTTCAACAACAACAACAACAACAACAACAACAACAACAACTTCAAAATTTTGAGGATCAAAATCAAAAGCTTCAAGATCAGAATCAAGGTTCGTTCCTTACATCTTAGTTCATATTATATTTTGGGTTCGTACCTCTATAGGTTAGATCGTACTTATATTGGGTACGATCCTACGGTTCGTCCCAGTATTAGGTGCGAACCTATAGGGGGTACGATCCTTCGGTTCGTTCCAGTATTAGGTGCGAACCTGTAGATCGTTCCTTTTTTTTTTTTTTTTTTGAATCTGCCCTTCATTTATGGGATCAGAGGGAGACTTGGAATCCCTGTCTAGGTTCCAGCGTAGGATGACTCAGTTGAACAATCATGCAAGAGAAGTAAATATGGATATGTAACTGGTTAAGGGGAAATTAGCACAGTTGTCCGATAGTATTGAGTTGAATACCTAGAGACGTAATAGAGCTGAATCCAAGTATCAGGAAGTTCTGAAAACTTTAACCCTTAAAGAAGCAGAGTTTAAATCTGTAGTTAGAGGTATATGTTTGAGTTATATGCTTTTTTTATTGAAGGTGTTGTATGGTTTATCTGATATTCATTCTGATTTTCAGTGCTAGAAAAGAAGCTTAATGAAGCCAATGGCCGAGCAACAGTAGCAGGAGCCGAACTTAACATTGCAAACAACACGATAGCAAATATTACTGTAGAGCTGAAGACTTTAGAGAAAAATGTGGCCCTGAATACAATCAAGCTTCGGGATTTACAATCTCAGCTGAGTACTCAAGAACAAGAAATTATAAAAGTACAATCAAGATCTGATGAGCTATTAAAGGAATTAAATGCTGAAAAAGAGAAAGTAGAGAAGGATCAGCAAAAGATTAAAGATCTTCAATCAGAAATTGATTACAGGCACGCTTATATTGTCTGAGTGAGACAGGATGCCAAGGCAAAAATTACAATGTCATTCAATTCTGCCTTGGATCGTGCTTAAGCCGATCCTTCTGTTTTGAATGGTTGTGCTGCCGTTCCAGTGGTTCCTCCTCAACCACCCCGACGGTCCAACCCTGAAGCGTAGTTGTACTTGCTTTTGGCTTTAATGTTCTTAGTTTTATCTTTTGATATGCTGTTCTTGTGTCCCGATCTTCTGTTATTTTGAAGCTTGACTTATTATTGTTGAAAACATCATTTTGCGATCTTTCACTTTTTACTGGATTGTACTCTGAATACTGTTCTTGCACAAAATATGATATTTATAAAATATTTAGGTTAATCATATTGTTTCATGAGTACAATGGATTGAAGTGTATGTACCTCAAAACATATAACTCGAGATCCCACACATACGAAACAAACCCGGGCCAGGGGTAAGATACAGGGTTGATCCCGAACGTACTCTGAAAATGATAAATATAAGTTAGGCATTCCATCTTTATTAGAACTTTTGAATTATTTAAATTATAATAGGACATTTACCTCTTTGGCATTAAGATTGAATTTTGATTATGTCGCCAATCAGAGCGTTTTCCAGAATATGATGTTCCTGGATTTTGATTATGTCGCCAATCAGAGCGTTTTCCAGAATAAGATGTTCCTGGATTTGAATTTTGATTATGTCGCCAATCGGAGCCTTTTCCAGAATAAGATGTTCCTGGATTTGAATTTTATTGTAAGTATAAACTCACAAAGAATTTTGTTGTGAAATAAAGGACTGAATAAAAATTTAAATACCTGTGTTGGCCTCCAAAGTTGTGCTATTATTTATGGATAATAAAGCTTTAAGTATTGTGCATTCCAAGGATGTTGTAAGGT
>JAJJMC010015431.1:3572495-3629068 GCA_023531435.1 Papaver californicum | reverse complement strand
AACATATCATCCACATAAACTTCTAATATTTGTCCGATCCATGGTTTAAAAATTGCATCAACCAATCGTTGATATGTTGCTCCTGCGTTTCTTAACCCAAACGGCATCCTGGTATAGCAATACAACCCCCGAGGAGTGAAGAATGCTGTGTGCTCCTGATCTGCTTCAGCAAGTGCAATTTGGTTATATCCCGATTGACCATCCATAAAAGATAATGCTTCATGGCCTTCTACAACATCTACCAACTGATCAATATTAGGAAGTGGATAGCTATCTTTTGGGCATGCTTTATTTAAGTTGGTGAAGTCTATGCAGATTCTTACTCCACCATTCTTTTTCGGAACGATCACCATGTTAGAAATCCATGTTGGATATCGCACCTCTCGGATTAATCCTGCACTTAAAAGCTTTGCTAATTCCTTTTCAACTGGATCGTGATACTCTGGTGCAACCTTGCGTATCCGTTGCAGAAATGGTGTAGCATCGGGACGTATTTGTAATTCATGTTGTACGATGCTCGGATCTATCCCGGGCATATCCTCCATTTTCCATGCAAATATATCTACAAAATCACGAAGTAACTTGATTAAACTTTGCTCCATATCTTCTTTCATCAATGTTCCAATTCGCACTTGCTTAGGCCATTCTGAAGTTCCAATATTTACAATTTTAGTTTCTTCTATAGAAGTGAAAATTGGTTTTGGATTCCCGATTGAAGTTGGAGTTCCCTTTAATTGCTATGAGGGTCCTTCGAACTGCTGACTTGTTGAATTTTCTTGACTCTTGCTGCTTTCTCCTAACTCATTTGCTGACTTTTGTTCGATGTTCCTTTTCAAATACTGATTGATTTCATCTTCTTTTGCTTCGGTCCTACGATTTTTCTTCCTTTCACGCTGTTGTTGTTCCTGCTCTTCATGCATTCTTACCTCCGCCATTATACAAAACTTAGCGTCATCTTGATCTCCCTTGATCTCCATTTCGCCTTGTGGTGTTGGAAATCGCAAATATTGATGATAAGTGGAAATTACACCCTTTAACTGGTGCACCCAACGTCTCCCAATTATTGCATTGTACGGAGATGGAGCATCTACTACACTGAATCTTGTTAAAATGTTGATTGGTCCAACTGATACTTGCAAGTCTATATTTCCTTCTGGTCTTGAGGCCATTCCATTGAATCCATAAATTACATACCGGGATGGGAGTAATTGATCTTTTGTGAGCGCCATTTTGCAAAATGTGTCATGAAATAATACGTTCAATGAGCTGCCCCCATCCATAAGAATTTTTCTAACATTCCATCCTGACATTGGCAATGTGAGGACTAAGGGATCATTGTGCATCTCAATTTATTGATTTACTTCCCGTGCTGAGAATGTTAAAGGAGATGCCATCTAGTCCTCCCAGGCTTCCGTTATCCTTCCCGATACCTTAAAAATTTCATAATTTCGAATCCTTTTACACAACTTTTTATTAATTGCAGCATTCATATCAGTATCTCGTTTTTCTGAGAATGATATCATATTAATAGTGTGTTCATTATACGGAATATGCACTGCTTTGCCTTTGTCGGGTCTGGCTATTGGTTCGGTCCTTTGAATATATTCTTTTAACTCTCCTGCATCTATCATTTTTTGTACCAGCATAATAAAATTCCTGTAATTTTCTGTTGCGTGTCATTTATAACAGTGGTACTCGCAATAATCTTTTGATCGTTGCATAAACTCAGGCTGATTGCCTTTCGATGATGGCCATTGAAAATCTGGTTTAGCTTTTATGATTTCAAATAATTCAGTATATGAGATATTGAGTTTTGTAAACACTCTTTCTTGAAATCGTTGTACAAAAGTTTTATTATCCCCTTGCCGTGGGCGCTTTGATTCCTTTGGTTCTGATTTATGAGGAAATTTCTTTTTCTGTTCTGTTGATACCTCAATTGAATTTGTCCTTTTCATGTTTCCCTGATTTCGTGAACTGCTTCTTGGACCTTGTTCCTGGACATCTTGCAATCTTGCACATGTTTCTATTATCTCTCTGAGCTGTCCCTCGGTCTTGGGATTATTACGATGAATTTCAATAAAAAGATGACATCTCCGGTCAGCGATTCCCCACTTGTAATGATTTATTGCTGTACTTGAGTCAACATCTCCAATTGCTTGACAAACCGTATGCCCTCGGGTTGTATAAGACCGGATCGTTTCTTCTGGCCATGATGTGAGGGAATACAATCTATCTATTCCCGAATCAACGGGTTTGTTGTACATATAAGCTTCAAGAAATTTCCTCACTAATTGTGAATAACATTCAATGGAACTTTCTGGCAATATATCATACCATAGCATTGCTGAACCTGTTAAACTTGAGGGGAAACATCGGCACATAATTGCTTCATGTCCATCCCATCGTGACATCACTCGATTGTAATACTTTAAATATGAGTTCGGGTCCTTTGTACCATCATAACATTCAAATACAGGGATACTGTATTCTCTTGGCAATGGAACATTTGTCAACCGTTGAGCCAGCGGTGTGCGCTTAGCCTCTTTTAACACTTCTTCTATTCTTCCCCTTTCTTTATTTTTTAGTCCTTTTGTTTCTTCTTTCATTTGCTCCATCGCGTCCATACACTTTTGCCATTGTGCACGTTGAATTTCTTGATTTTCTCGCTGTCTCCTGGCTGATCCTACTAACACCATCCTCTGATCCTGATTTTCTCTTTCGTTTCTGGGTGCACGCCTTCCGGAAATTGTTTCTAGACTTCGTTATATAGTTGCTGCCTGTCTCTGTTCACGTCGAATTGCCTTTTTTAAAACTTGATTTTCTCTGAATTCAATTTTATCATGACTGACCCTCTGTTCTCTCCTTATTTCATTCATTTCTCTCATCAGATTTTTAAGATAATTTACATCATTTCCTAAGTTCTCATGATGTGACATCTGATTTTGTGATAAGGCATCTGGTGTTAACTCATGGATAGGTGAATGATTTCCCACATCACTCTGTTGTTGTTCTGGATCACTCTCAACTTCCCTTTGTCTGCTACTTTTTCTATCGTTACTGTCTTGATTCGCAGAGCCTGCTTCTTGAGACATTTTTCTTCTAGATTTGCTGATAATTTGCTTTCTCCTCTTGATTTCTAATAACCTTTCAAAAGTTAGCCAAATAATCTTTCAACGAATTATTAAAAAGGAAAGTGACAGAAACTAGTTTTATGATTTTCTAAAAATATATTTTATGATCAAACATTTAAACAGACCCATTTATACTTAAAAATCTTTTTCTTTCCAATGAGATACCATTTCCATTTTTTCAAATTAAATAGAGGTAATTATGTGACATTAATAATAGAAAAAATTCATTTTTCAAGAACAGGTAGGATAAATCCTTTAACCCAGTCCCTGTTTCTAGCGCCAAATGTGTTTATGCCAATTTCCCCATTGACATTCACAACCAATGATTTAAGGATAACACAATAAACATAAGATTTTAATTAATGAACTGATACACAGAATCATCTTTAAGAACAATGACTTGATAAATATTTTAACAATCCAATCATTTACAGATCATAAATCTGATCAAAACTATCATCTTTAAAAAAGCAAGAAAATGAATTATGGATGTCCTATCCTTTTGATCTAATTATCCACATTACATACCCAATAACCTTTCTCCTTCTGCTTAGATAAATCTTCCTTAGCCTTTTTTCTCTTTGATTTTCCGACCCCCTCTTCGTTGAATGCTCTCTTCTATTTATAAATTTATTAGTGGGTCCCTCTTATCCCGATACCCTCTATCGTTCTCCTTATTATATTAGGATCGGGATGTTTATAAGATTGACAAGTCATGCTTTTTGCTTTTTGGTTCGCTACCTTGTATGGTTTACACGTGCTCTTCGTTCCTTGAAAATCAGCTTTGTCCCGATCTACGTGTCATAAAAGTAATTATCGCCTTACTTTCCCGCTCCATGTTCATCATTATTCTTATTTTCCCGCTCCATGTTCATCATTATTCTTACTTTCCCGCTCCATGCTCATCATTACTCCTACTTCCCGTTTGATACGCATTTAATGCCATCTGCTTCGATCAGTGTGATGTTACTTTCCCGATCCTAGGTGTCGATCATGCAGAGATTTGCTCAGTCTTTCACATCTGTCATGTTTCGATCCTTCGATACGGCTTTGATTGTGTGTTTCTCATTCTTCTTAACTTCATTGTTTCCTTCTTAATCGCCCTACACGTGTCGCTCTTCTTTTATTTCCCAACAAAATGTATCAGCTTCATCATCATCCTTCTCATTCCCAGCCCTCAGGGCCAACATATCAATACGGTAAGTAGCCACGACAATTTGTTGTTTCATTGGATCTTTTTTCTTAAAAATTCTTTATATAGTTTGCTCTTATATTAAGTATGTAGTTCTGCAACCAAAATATATGAAGAAGCATAACAATTAGTATTATTCCAGACTTCATGATAAAACATAACAAGATGTAGACTAGCTTCAGTAGTTCGATTTATTATTGCCGGAAAACAATTCGGTTACCTTGAGTAGCTAGTATCGTCTAAAAAGACGTACTTGAATGCTTTCAGATCAATTGGATTTTTCCAAAATGCTAACCAGGTAACAGTATTGTCATGCTTCACTTTTTTCCACCTTTCATTAAGGATTGGACATAAGGCTGTCAACAGATCCGGTTTTTTCCGAGTACCACTGGACCCGAAAATGGATCCGATTAAAAAAAGGTGGATCCGGATTCTAATTTAATGGATCTGAACTGGATCTTATTAAAAACCTAAGTATCCGTGGAGTCCGTATATTTAATGGATCTTCTAAAATCAACTATTTTTCTTGCTAATCTTTTTTTAGATTCTTTATGTTGGCTTGAATTTAATAATTTTTCATATATAGTTATTGTTATATCTATGTAAATGTTCTGGTTGAAGTTTAAACCTAAGAAAATTAATAAAATAAAAAAATAAAAAATTCCAAACAATAGTAGACGAAATCTTTGAATTTTGGGTAAAATTAACATAAAATGACAAATATTTGAGAACCCGATGGGTAATACCCATTAAGACCCGAAAGCTTATTGGTTCCTAACAGTTCTACCCGTTAGGTACCGTTATTGCTAATGGGTTCAATCTTTTTTCGATTCAGGTACCCATTGACAGCCCTAATTGGACACTCTGGAATAGTTTCTCATTTTCTTAGATTTACAGTGTGTTCGTTTGGGAGAATAAAAGGACAAATAATCAAATTACAGGGTAACATGATTCCAACATGATTCCAACATGATTCCAATAATTGGATTACAGGGAATCCATTCCTTGATTAGATATTTGAGCATTCGTTTCAAGTTTTATATCAAAAGAATCAAAAGATACGAGAGTATGACTTTAAAATCTTTGAATAAGTTTGAAAATCAATTTTGGATTATTGATGTTTAGTCTCCTCAAATAAGTTTCAATAGGTTACAGATATAAGAGGAAGTTTCAGAAAATTCGAATGATTCTTAAATTCCAACTGATTGGATCAAATCACAGAACTGAATCGAATGTTTATCAAGTGCTACATTCTAATCGGATATATTAGTCTTTGAAGGGTATATTAGTTTTTTGTTGTTGTTTTCCCTCTAATAGGATTCCATTGCATCCCATCAACGATGGAATTCAAATTAGTCTTTGGAGGTAATCCAATTCCTAAAGAATCGGATTCTGAGATTTTACAGCGTGTTCGTTTGGGAGAATAGGGTCGATTACCTTGTAATCGATTTACTAGATTTTTGATTCTTCGAAACGAACACGCTATTATTGTAAAAAAAAAAATTGGACGAATTCTAGTATTCGACTTTCCCACCTTAGGATGCTCCACGGACGCGAAAAAACCCTAGTCGTTCAACTTTAAAATAGGGGTGAACAACGGGTGGAACTCGTGGATTTGGTGTCACCCAAATCCCATCCATCAAAATGGCGGGTGCTAGATTTGTATCCGTGTTCAATCCATCACTCGCGGATTTAACACCCATGGATAGGCGGGTTGGCGGATTAGATGTGGGTAAATCTGCGGATTGTATATTTTTTATTAGGAAAAATAGAAATAATTAATTTTAATATTAGATAATTGAAATTTATAGAATATATTAAATTATTACAACATAACAATATGCTAAAATTAATAATGTTATCCTAACAGCCAAAAGTAAAATTAAAAGAGTATATTCGTACTGGCACAACTAGGTTAGAACGAAAATATTAAAAGTTATATAGTACCTTCAAAGTACTCATATGTCCCTCTGTATTTTATAAATTTTATATTTACTCTTAAACATAGCGGGTGTGGATGTCCAATGAATTTCTAAATTTACACCCACACTCACACCCATTATTTAGTAGATTTTAAAAATACATCTATATCCAACTCGTCTATGAACGGATTGGATATCCACTCACCAAACTACAGATAAATTGGGTTGGGTTGGCGGGTTTTAGTTACATGCTCACCCCTACTTTAAAATTTCCAACCTGTGAATTATTATGTCAAACAAAACCCACAAAGCACAAATAAGGACATGAAAAACAAAAGATAGGAAAACTACTAGTAGTAAAATCGGCATTGTGAAAGGTAGACAGACCTTCTCTTTTTCTCAATCGACAAAAGCCCACATGTACTTCTCCTCCTGCTTCAATTTTTCTTCTTTTAAGGCTTTTCTCTCATGCATTATTAGTCAGTGTCATCATATATGCCGAAAATACTACAATTCAATTGTGATGTAATCTACAAACTTACTTGTGTGCTCAACTGTTTTTTTCTTGTCTTTCTCATTCTGATGTCAATCATAGATTGGAGTGAAACCACACAAATGAAATTCTTTGATAATGTGTTGCTTCCCAAGTATGGCTTTCAAATCCTTCATGAAGTTGTTTATAAACTTTGGTTTCGCAGCAAACTCTGTGTCTTTCATAACTGCAAACATCGTTGCAACCTCCTCATATTCGGGACTCAATTCAACATGTTTTCCATTGTAGAGCATCTTCATCCAATGTGGCTTGTATGGAGGTGGTAATACAATACCATTGTGTGCAAAAGTAGTCCATTTTTTTCCACACCGGAATTGAGGTGTAAATTCGTCGACTTAGACGTCGTCTTTGTTATTTTCTTTGATGTATACTTGAGTGGAGAAGCCACCTTTATTGCTGTTTTGGATTTCCTACCCAATGAAGCAACAACTTCAAGTTTTTCCTTTCTCTCGGTGAGCATAAGGTTGTACTCTTTATCATCTTGGTCATTTGTCTTTGCTGTTTCAGAGACTTGCTTAATATTTCTGGACGACGGCAACTGGAACAATCGCGTTAAATTCATTTTATCTTCATTCATCAATTTGGAATTCTCTTCCACATTATAACGAGATCTAAAATCTCGTCCAAACGAAGGTTGCTTTGGTTTATTAGATACCGATGGCAGTACAGACCAGGGAACCATGACGCTGTCAGATATGTAGTAGTTGTTGTTGTCATCGTGGGTTGACCATCATGCTTGATGATGTTGTTGTTGTTTTCCTTATTTTGAAGATTTTATGTCCATCATCATCATAATCGTGCGTTGTTTTTTTTGTTTTTTTATACGAAGAAACTTTTAGTAGATTAAGTAACCACTGAGTTGCAGTTCCTGGCATTCAAAGTGGTAGTTCAAAATTACAATACTCAGGTTGAAGTTTTTGATTCCTGACATGTTTCGAAGTTTTATCAGCCACATCATTACAACTTCTATCAATAAAAGTAAATTTCTGAAAATTAAAAGGGATAATTGGGAAATATCCCAAAAATGTATGTCCCGTTGGAAAAATGTCCCACAAAAAAAAAGTTATGGGAAAATGTCCTATCGTTATATTTTCCATCCAAGTAGCGTTAAATGGTCAAACAGTGCACACTTGACCTTATACATATGTGGGCCTTAAGACGAGATTACCCTTTGACCGTCCAAATCTAACCCTAGGAGACGTGGTGAAATCCAAAAGTAAGGGTAATGAACGCTAATGATCTGAAATACTTTATCACCTTCATAGATGATTATTCACAATATATGTATCTTTACTTGTTTCGTTCTAAAGACGAAGTTTTGGATGCCTTTAAATTGTTTAAGGTCAAAGTAGAGAAACAATGTGGTAAGCACATTAAGATTGTGAAATCATATAGAGGTGGAGAGTACTATAGTAGATTTCTTCATAACACTAGAATTGTGGAATCAAGAAATGTTAAATTTTTTGATAATGACTTGATTAGTGGGAGTGATCAATTTTAGGATATTGTTCCTGAAAAAGATAATGATCAACTTCCACCTACTGTTTCAAGTCACAAGTTGATTGTCAACTATTTCTAGTGACTATTTAGTGTATCTGCGAGATTCGGATTGTAGTATTTGGGCCGATAATGATCTTATGTTATTTTCACAAGCCATATATTCTACAGATTCAGACTTATGGATCAATGTATATACCTTAAGTGTAACACCCATTGTAAAAGATGATTGGTTCAGTTTGGACCAATGCCCCAGGAATGACATTGAAATGGAACAAATGAAAAATGTTCCATATGCTTCAACTGTTGGTAGCATTATGTATATTCATGTCTATACTAGACCTGACATTTCTTATGCCGTTAGAGTATTAGGAAGACATCAGAGTAACCCAGGAATCGACCATTGTAAGGCTGCGAAGAAATTATTGAGATACCTTAAGGGTACTAAGGATAACATGCTTATATATAAACGAACAAATAGTCTTGAAGTAGTAGGCTAAGTTCGTTTCTTGTTTTGAGAATGCCTCACATGGTGTATGGCTGAAAGGCTTCATATCTGGGCTAAGAGTTGTTGACTCTATTAGCCGACCATTAAGAATGTATTGTGATAATTCAGTTGTTGTTTTATGGCTAAGGATAATTAGAGAGGAATTCGAAGTAAACACATCGACATAAAGTATCTAGCCGGAAAAGAACGTGTACAAGAAAAGAGTGATCATTAAACACATTAGCGCTGAATTGATGAGATTACCCTTTAGCCGTCCAAATCTAACCTTAGGAGACGTGGCGAAATCCAAAAATAAAGGTAATCTTGTCTTAAGGCCCACACATGTATAAGGTCAAGTGTGCACTGTTTGACCATTTAACGCTATTTGGATGGAAAATGTAATGATAAGGCATTTTCCCATAACTTTTTTTACGGGGCATTTTCCCAACGGAACATGCATTTTTAGGGTATTTTCCCAATTATCCCAAATTAAAATAACATAATACTTGTTTAACCTCTCTAATTAAGGTTTTATTCTCCCATATAACTAATTCATCACCAATGAAAATCGATTTAACCACCACCTCTGTGTCATCCTCAAAAATAATTTTGTCCAGCTTTAAATAAACTGCCCAACGAACTGCTTCTCTGAGAGCATATCATTCAGCTGCTTCTGGATCTAGAATTCTTTTTGTGAAACTTCCCTTAATTCCTTTGCATGTGCCTGACAGTTAGGAAGTACCATTCCGGTATCAATGCAGTTAGAATTATATCAAAAGATACATCTATATTGATTTACTCTAGTCAATTGGAGGTGCTATCCAAACAGTAGTATGTGAAGAACTCATGTTGTGCCTGGATCCTGAAACATTAATAATGTTAGTGTATTCAAAGGTACTACGATGAAACTTATTTCTCGACACAGTGCTATAAGGATTTAGAGTCTTCCCTTGAATAACCTATATAGCATGTTGTCATGAGAGTTATTCTCTATCTTTGTTCATTTGTATAGCTGTTGTGTAACTCATCTTTGAACCACGAGTGAACCCAATCTTTAATTGCAATATTTCTTCTACTTACCACCTCAATTATGACATTTAGAAGCCTCCAAACTGCCTTTGGGTGACTGTACTCTAGCATCAAGTGTTGGATATTTTCTTCATGATGGTTAGAAATGTTGCAGTGAGTATTCTTAACTGTATTAAAGTAGCAAGCCTTCTTTTGGTGGGAAGAGCTTCTTTTAAATACTTCCAGGTGAATAAATTGATTCTGTGAGGAGCATTAGTTCTCCAAAGTTGTTTCCAAACAACGCTAGATATTTGACTGACATTGTGTTGTTCTTAGGTTATATTCTCCATTATTTTGTTGTAGGTGCTCTTAACGGAGAACTTACCATCCCTAGATGGAAACCATACAAGTTCATTCTTCATATTGAGATACTTCCATTTGTTTAATTTCTTGCACAATGTCAGCTTCAAAGAGAAACTCTAGCAGAGGGATATTCCAACTGTTACTTTCAGAGATCACTAACTCATTTAAATATGTCTACTGTGAATTAATTTCTCTCTTAGGGTTTAATTTATAGGGAATACCTCTAACCCATTTATCACACCATACAAAAGTTTGTTTTCCACTGTTGATAATCTTGAAATAGTTTTGTTGCACAATATCTCTGCCTAGCTCGATTCCTTGCCAGATCCAAGATGCAATTTTCCTTTGACAAGTATCGTGAAGAAGATTCTTGCCCTTTAAGTATTTCGAGCTGAGAATATGAACCCATGACTGGCTGGTTGTACAACCATTCTCCAGGAAAGTTTGGTTAACAATGCATGATTTAATCATTCAAGATCTCTAAAGGTTAGTCCTCCTCTGAATTTAGATTAACAATTCATTCCAAGATATTGAACTAACACCCCTGTTAGAATTGTGTCCCTAGAAAAATCTTATTTGAATGGCATTCAGCTGATTGAGGAGAGTTTTTGGCAATTTGAAAATTCTCATTTGATACGATGGGATTGTGTTGAGCACATGTTTAACCAAGGTTGATTTGCATGCCTGGTTAAAAAAATTAGACTTCCAAGTATCTAATCTTCTATCGAAAGCTTGCTTAACTTTGCTCTTTACTTCAGTTTTAGACCTCCATATCCCAAGTATTTCTCCTTTTTATCCATACTTTTAACCGTTAAAATATTAATAAGAGCATTACAGGTTTCCTTGTCAAGGTTTTTACTGAAGTAGACTTTTGACTAATTATCAAAATTTATAATCTGCCCAGATTGAGAACTGAATTTCTCCGATGTGTTAATGAGATTATATATACTTGCAAGATCATCTTGATTAAAAACTAAACAATCATCTGCAAAGAGAATATGGTAACAAAGATCCCTTTAATTGTGTTGTTGAGGTGAGCTCCAGTTAGTTTGCTAGACAAAATTTGCACTGCGAGAATGAATAAGTAAGGAGACAATGGATCACCTTTTCGTATACCTCTTGTGGTGTGAAATACCTTGAAGGGTGTACTATTGAGCATTACAGAGAAGGTAGTGTTACTGATACGTTGATGAATAAGATGGCGCCAATCTTATGACAAACCAAAACTTCTTAAGACCTTGAGAAGGAAACTCCATTCAAGACGATCGAAAGATTTCAACATATCTAATATAAGTTCCAACCAACCACTATCACCTTCCTTTATCTTCATTGAGTGTATCAAATCATGAGATATAATAGTTTTGTGATTGATTAAACTTCCAGATACATATGCTGCTTGATGTGGTGTAGACAGTGGTAGAAAGATTCGTTCAAGACTTGTGAAGATTTGATTTTAAACCTAATTTCTAAGACTAAAAATAGCAAAACTCAAGCAAAGTTGATTTCAAGATTGAGAGAATACTGAGGCTAAGAGTCCACTATTTTCCAATTTCCAAAGTGATTTAATTCAATAATTATAATTATGCAGTTCATATATTAATTTTGATTCTAAAATATTACAACAGGTAGATTTTCATAATAACAACTGTAAATAGAAAGCATGGAACATAAAAACCATAGTCTAAGCATGTACCATCAAAAGAAATCACAATTGCTTCACTAAATCAATTTTTAATCAAGCCAAATAATCATTAAAGAATTGTAAAAACTAAATAAATAAGAATTTACCACTTTTTATTGGAAAAATAGCTTCCTCTATCGCCTCAACAATGGGGTTTAGCTCTTCATGTTGAAAACACACTACTAATATGTATTCATGGCTCAAAAAGGTGTTTACAAGAAGAAAACTAATTGTCACATAGAATTGAGACGTTTATAAACGTTATAGATGGTGCTTCCTCTGTCGCTGAATGGAACATAAAAGGTTACGGTTTCTTTTACAACGTTGTTATTAGTTTTTACGACGAAGTTCTTCTTCTTCTTCTTCAACAACAGCAGAAAACTTCGAAAATATTTCTGCAACTTTCTGTGGATTCCAAACCTTTCCAAAACTCTCGGTATCCCCTGTTCTGGTATTCTCGACCCCTATTTATACACAACAACAACCCAAGCTCCAAATCTCTTCAACAGATCTTTGTATTAACTCGGAAAATATTTTCTTTCTTTCTCGGCTTCTTGGTTCTGATTTCTTCCTTTAGGAATTTTTTTTGATGATTTTGTTTCCTTCACGTCTCTTGAGTTATCTCGAGTAGTATTTTTTTAGTATAGAAACTAGATCAAGTAAAATAGAAATGTGTACTCGGTTTCATATGAAGAATATTTTCTCCCTGATTTTGGATAACTCGAGATTTTGTTTTTTGATTTGGACAATTTAAACCATGTACAAGCTTCTCTTACAAAGACAAGAATATAATTTTGTTTTTAGTCCCTTAAATATCCCCAAACACGCGGATTCAATTATCACAGATGGAGAATAAGAATTTCCCGCCAAATTGTTCTTTTGAATTTTGAAGGAGGGGTGGGTGCCTTTATACAACAACTGAGTCCCTTTAACACTTTGGGTGTCTTGAGCAAATTTTTGGGTGCCTTTAGCAATTTTTCGAGCCAATTTTTCCATAATTGTTTATTTCCCAAAAATACCTACAAATACATAAAATAACGCAATTAATACACAGTCGAGCACTATCAATATAAATAATTGAGACAATTCAAACACAAAAATGTGTCTATCACTTCTTGATATGGAGAAACTATTTTTTTTCATAATAGGCTTCATTCTTTTCACCAAAATTTTGGAGATGATCTTGCACTACGCCAGATATCACCTTTTTTGACGGACCAAAACTGTCGTTAATAGAGATTATCGACAGCCTGTCATGTTTTAAGGTGTCAAAAACCTCAAACGATGGTGATCTAAAGTCAATAATTATCAATAATAAACTCTGAGCTTTACCTGTCGTTAATTTTCGATGGGCATTACTCATCAATTAATTCCAAAATTGGATTGACAACTAATATATTTTTTTGATAATTATGTAAATATTATTTTCTTATTTCTTAAATTGTAATTAAAAGTATTACAAAGAACTAAGAATATTTTTAACTTAAAAATAAATTGATATATATTGTAAAAAGTTGATCTCATATATATCTTTTGTCAAAATTACATTCAAGAAAGTAGGGGGAAAATGTCGGCCATAAAATAACTTCAAAAACTTTACAATGTCTGGCTCATCTCCTCTGCCTGACTTTGACAGTTCTACCATCGCATATTTGACGTGCAACCCTCCCAAGAGCTTCTCAAATAAGGTTTTCGCCTCAGCGGATCTACCTTTCTGTTCCACCACAAATAGAAATCAAGGTGACGTTTCATATTCTTGTAGAATTTAAAAAGGTATGGATAAAATTATTAGAAGTAAAATGCATAGAAGCTAAGACCAGACAATGTCTGAAGCAGAGCCTCTGAATTGGCAGATCTCCTTCTTGATTATTATGTTCATAATTGTACGTGTTATCAAACATATCGTTATCGATTAAGAGGTTTCAAGTTTTAACGAGGAAATTCTCATTCAAAACATTAGGATAGATTGCATAACATTATTACAGGCCCGTCAAGAGCCAAATAAAATTAGTAGCAAACAAATATAGGTAAAAGGAAAACAAGAATCTCTTAGGAGGGGCACAAATAAGGGTTGACATACTGACCTTACGAATACATTGAGGGTTCTTCGCACAACGCTTCATTGCAAGAACTAATATTACAGAGGGAATTGCAGATACCCAGAAACACACACGCCACCTAAGAACAATGTGGATCAGAGAAAAGTATATGCATGTGTAACAACCAGCTACAACTTTATCAACCTGACAAGATCAAGTACACAATAATAATCCTAGTACTATGAAGTTGTGATCCATCCAAGTACAAGTTTCTTATCATCCGGTAATTTCCTTGCCCGGGATTCCAATGAGTAGAGATGGAATAAGTCCAAGACATGTTACTATATGAATAAATCTCCCGTAAGTATCTCTTACGAAAGAAGGTGAAACTGCTTACATAATAAGAGCCACTTCGTATGAGAAAAATTAACAGTAAGTGAATACTCAATAGCCAATTTCCAGAGTACTAAAAAACTGAATCGATACCTCAGTTACATAGAGAGAAAAAACAAATGGACCTACATCCATTCCTGTTCCAACAAGAAACCTCCCAAGAAGCAAACCTTCCAGGCTTGATGTTCTCGTGCTGAAGGCATATGGTCAAAGAAATCTTTTCTAATAAGCTTCATTTGAACTTAATAAACAAAGAAATCAAATTTTTTAGAACAACGCAAAGATTTTACCTTAGAAAAGCCCCAAGAATCATGGGTAAAGCACGCAACTGAAAACCAATGCGATGCCCTACAACATCTGTTATCGAACCACTTACAACGTACCCAAGAAATGCACCACCAAGAAACGTACTCACCACCAGACCATTAAGTCATCATTAAGAAAAAAAAACCTACAGATACAAACCACACTCCTATATGAAGTACAATAAAAATTCATCGACACACCTTCAGCAAGGGAATTCCCACTAAAACCAAGATCCAATGGTATACTTTCAGGTGGTTCATTTACTACCCTCAAAAAGTTCAAAAAAAAATATATCCTCAATCATACACTTCTTCACTACATAAATAGTATGATAATAAATACAAAAAATACCATCTCTTAGTGCTGCATACGAAATTTTAAGAAATGTTGTACCTGAAGTATCAACTTTATCATCATCAACATCCGACGAGTACGTCGAGAAACCATCTCTTAGAGTTTGTCGTGCCCTCATAACTAACTTTTCCTCCTAAAATTTGCGAAAAACTTTTTAGGAACCACAACACAACACTGCTATTACCAACAACAACATCAATCAGTTAGATCTCAAAAATGTAAAAAATTTACATATTAAAGATTGATGTTTGATCATATAACAAAGAAATGCAAAGCTTAAATTACAAGAAAAAAAAATCAGATTTAGATCTAAAATAAGCATTGGCATCATCTCGTAAAAAAAAAGGATGGAGTAGGAATACTCAGATGAGCGCCAATTCAAAAAAAAAATGAACTCAAAAGTAAGCTTGCACTAGATGTACTCAGAAGGAAATTAAAGACAAAATCTGCTAACTTTTTTTCATGCAGACCTATCACCGTACTGTTGTACATTTGTGAATTTAAAGATTAAAACATTCATCTTATAACCTAATCAAATTTGTGATCTTACTCTTCAGAAACTTGGACTTCCCAAAAAAGTCTTGTACATCCTGACAACTTCAGCTTCTTGTTTAAAAAGATAGCAATAAACTTCCCATTCGTAAGGTCAACAACACTTATCATCCATTAGGTCAACAACACATGTCATAAACTTGTAACACGCACAATAATAAACTTTTAGACATTAAAAATGTAAATGCAATTGAAGCGAAATGAAAATAGGCTGTGCCATCCTTCAAATAGGGTTCTAGAGCCAATTTATAATTTTAGAAAGATACAAATGTAAATAAGAGATGCAGTTCATTATATTAATGATACAAATCTAGCAAGAAGGGGATACCAATCACAGAACTTAACAATTAAATTATTCATAGCTATTACGGGAGTTGCTGAAACCTTCCAAGCTTACCACGAAGCTCAACTTCATTTTGGTGACTCAGACCCATCTAACGAGTCATCCGCGCCACAAATATGAATCAGCATTTTGTAACAGAGCATTTCTTTTTGAAGATCTTAATCAACAGAATCTAACTAATCGATAACCGAGTGAATATTGACTTTAGATAAATTAATAATCAAATTAGATAACATACTTACCAAAGGAGTACCTTCAACAAGCTGAAGTATTCAACTTACAGAATTGCAAAACAAACTATTTCAAAAGTATGTCAAAGAGAAGTTCCATCATATCCTCGACACTGGATGGAAGAGTCTGTATAACCAACAATTTTTTTGAAAAGTCTCATAAATAATAGTAAACCATGTGATCAAGAAGATATGAAAATCCTACTTTGTATGACAATTAAAGTCCATAAACTTGATCTTGAAGTCTGTGTTCATAAGTCGCCTCTGAAGAACTTCGTGAAATCGTTCTGAAGTAAAGGTCCAATTAGTATTCCACGAAATTAATGATAGTAAAAAAGGGTGATATTTCAATGAAATGCATAAAAACTTTCATGAGTGACATTCGATAGAACTTATTCCTATTGTATTTGTTTATATTCGTCTAAAAATTAGTGGGAAATACCAAAGACAAACAAAAGTTTATAAATTTTACATCTCTCCTTTTTATATTCTTTCCTTCCAACTCTAAAAACTCTGCACACAGCCAACATCAACAAAACAATTATGCATCAACTACAACAAGAGTTAAAACTGCAGGACCAAAACTTATAGATTTTTTAGGAAGCTGGTATTGAAACTCAATTGATCTTCATCACCATCAAAGCAATAATGTTTATAACTACTATCAGTATGATCAAAACTAGCAGCAACAAACATACAATGAATCAATGATAATGGTTGTAGAATTAACATGAACATACCTCCACCGACTTCAACTTTCATGAGTACTACAAGTGATAAACTGATAAACATCAACAAGAAGGAGAAATAAATGACTATAATCTTATTACAAACCGACATTTGAACTATAATTTTCAACAGCACTACAATCTCAACTCAAACCTTTTTCTTTTAATACAAACTTTTATTGTTGCAATCTTCCGATTTCAAGTTATTACAATCAATCAAGAACAATTATAAGTTCATATTAAGTTAAAATCGAAAGTAAACCAAATTTAAAACTAACTAATGGGTAACGGAGATTAAGATGTCTTGAATATGAATCTGAAGATTGATTTTCAATCGGAGTTAAAGATTGAGAGATAGATCAATACTCAGCAAAAAAACAGATTTGAGGGTTGTTGTGAAATTTTTTAAGGATTCTTAAATCAAAACGATGAAGATGATTAGATGATTGTAGATCAATACTCTAATTTTGAATCATACGAAGAAATCGAAAGTAATTCGGAGTTTAGGCTTAAGAAAACAGTGAAATGTTTTTTTTTTTGAAATTCGATTTTGAAATCAATTAAGTAATAGCTCTTAATAGAAAGAAAGTAAGAAATCAAACCTTCGAGATGGAGGAAGAGAGCTTTATGGAGGAAGAGAGATTAATCCTTTTGGGATTGTAGTGTTGCGAGATGAAGGAAAAATATTTTGGTGATTTTTAGGGCTTTTGTTTCCAATTTTAGCATGAAGAAATACCGAGGAACTTCCTTATATTCGCTAAGCCCGTCAAAAATTGAAACCCGATAATGGCTTATCCATAGTATATAAATTCGATAGTTCTAGCTTATCGATAATTTCTAAAGACCCCCTGTCAAATTTTTCCTATTTTGGCATAGTGTTGTAAGAAGTATTACAAAGACCAATTGGTATCCTCCGTTGTATGGATTGTTCAAACTAAATGCACACGGTTGCTCCTTCGGCAATCCAGGAAGAGCTGGATGTGGTGTTGTTATCCATAACAACAATGCTTTGGTGGTTGGTAGTTTCACGACTCCCATTGGTGTAGATACGTCGGTGACAACTGAACTTTAGGGTGCGATACATGCTTTTATGATTGATAAGTGTATATTTTACATATTTAGGGTATCAATTTCATACACTTATTTGCTAGATTTTTTATGAATTATTGTATATTATGTTTGTTTTTTGTTTATTTATCTTTTATTAGGTAAAATCGTCCAAATGGAATGAAATGTCACTTAATTGTGCAAGTAAGGAAGTGCTACAAGTGAAGAAGGACCAAAGACCAAGTGTAACTTGTCCAAATTCAGAATTTATTATCATCATCATGTAGAGAGCGAATAAACAAAGCCAACGACGAAAAAATGAAGTCATTCCGACTTCGTATGAGAAAGTTATAAGCAAATAAGAACTAGGGCAAATCGTCATTTCATGGAAGCTATTGGCCACCTATCGTACGTTAAGGGGCAGCTGCAATTCAAATGTTTATATGAGCACTTGCATTTCCGTTAGGCGCTGCCATGAATTCAAAAGTGCTAAAGGCATACGATGGTTTTACTCGGGGCAGCAACCATCTCCTTCCTACCTCGGACAGAATCTGCGTTATCACGAACAGCTCAACCATGGCTTCTCTGCCATGGTGCGAAAACCTATCCAAGTTTTATGGACATGCTAGAAAAGAGTTTTGAGGGTATGGGTTGATCTAAAAATCAGTAGAGATGCGATTATTGGTTGCTGCCATTGTGATCAGAGACTGATCATGATCGTGATCAAATGGTGATGGATTTTAGAAGGGTAAGTTTCGAGCTGTAATAGACATCAGTGGATTATTGGAGATATTAGAAGATGTGGGTACTAGTCGGAATTGGTTTCTAAACAATGGAACAGTTGGAGATGAGTCGAGTGAGCAGTCGATGGAGTAGAGTTGTGGTTTCTCGGTGTTTGCTGGAAAAGAGGAACTCGGGCCTGGCAGTGAGGAGAACTCAAGCTGTGATAATGATTCTGTAATTATTGGCAGTTAATGACGAGAAGAAACTTGATGGTGATGGATGGGTTTGCATAGAAATCAGTTGAGGAGTTGTAACTCGAGTTGAGATGTTGTGATTGATCGGTAAGGGAGATAGAAAAGCTGTTGGTAATGGATCCGAGCGGATAATGGAAGTTGATGGTGTTTATTACTGATAGCTCGAGAGAGGGTGAAGCAAACTTAAGCTTGGCAGATGAGCTCGAGATTATTGGTGCTGTGACTGAAGATAGTATTTTGCTGATGGTTGAGAGATGATGTTACTTGAGTTGAAAATGGTGGTGAGGCTGTGTTCGAGTGGGAGGTCTGTTGGCATGAATTGGTACGAATTGTTTGAAAGGCAAGTTTGAGAGATTGATGGGTGCTGGCCGTTGGGTTCGAGATGAGAAGGAATTTGAGAGAAACAAGGAACTTGTTTCTTGTTTAGAAAGAGTCGGAATGTGATAACAGAGGCGTGACGAAAAGTGGAGTTAGAGTTTGATCGAAATAGAAGACTGGTTTCCTTATTTAGATTTAAGAGAGAGTTACCTGGGAGAACTTTCCTCACGCGTAACAGAGAACTCGAAGATTTCGCTACATCATGGAGTACCAAACTAGATGTATATTAAGTGCTGGAGAGGCAATAATGGTCCGTTTGGATTCCATTTAAATCCGAACCAATCGCAAGCCGTGTCCATTTTATTATATTACTTCGAGAAGTACAGAATCAGCAGCGCTTAATTCTCCAAACACAAAACTGTGTTCCACACTTCCACCGACTTGGAATCTTTATCTAGTTAGACTTTTACGGACTTTTTAAGATAGAAACGAGACACAAAAAATAAAATAAAATAAAAAATAATTCGGAGGAAGAGACGGTTTGGGAGAGAGTAGGAGTAGCCGCTGCGAAGATTTTTTTGGTTTATAATTTTAGTTTTTTTTTTTTTAAAAAAAAAATTTTAAATAGATATCAGCTGTGTGTAGTTAAAAATTCAATTGATTGAGGATGAATTCTAAGTTATAAACATGATTTGATTTAATATATGATTCATTTTGGTTTATTTGTATGATTATCGTTTGTTTATACTACATATAATATTTATGATTGATTGATAGATTGTTTAGGTGACCAAATGAATTGATTTATTGATTTAATCTATTGCTAGCATTGAGTTGTGAGATAAGCAATAGTCCATAGACTCGTAAACAAGTAAAGAACACCAGACCTTGCAGAGGGATTTTGTAGAGCAATTGTGTGTATGAACAACACTAATAAGTGGACCTTAATCTAAGAGTCTAACTACTAGGAGTAACCTATAAATTCACAAAATATAACGCATTCGACCAAACTACACCCTGAGTGATCTACTACTAGGTGGTTAGGACGAATAAATTCTGGTAGGCAAGAACTTATGTATCCAGTGATATAAGGAATTTAGGAGATAACACTGATCTAGCTGTTATTCTACGGTTGGTGATAATCCGTGATTAACAATGAGTAGATGAATATATTAACTTGATGAATGTTTAGTAACGAAGAAGGATTCCTCGATCATATTTCTCTCCATTGTTTACATCTTAATATTTTAATTGTTTTCTTATTTACTTAGCTTAAAACCTAAAACAAATCCCCCTTTGTGACATTAGACAACTTAAACACCTCGCTCCTCGTGGGAACGAACTTGACTTATATTATATTATTCTTTAATTGAGTGGAAATAAGATCACTAATTTGCTTGCATCTACGACACGCATCAAGGATTGCCCAAGCTCGTAATATGCGAAGAATTTTGTTCAAATACGATTCAATACATGTAATACTTGCCATATCGAATACATCTTTGGTTCCTTGGAAGTTGTTGGTTCACTGGAAAAATTGTATGTCTTTTCTTAGGACAACATTGTTTAGATATTCTCACATATATAGGGAAGGGAATGCTGTAGCGGACGAACTAGCTAAATGGGGAGCCAACAGTAATGGAATACAATGGTGGAGTCAACCTCCTGATTTCACAAAAAGTTCAATAGGAAAGGATAGAAATCCTTCTCCCACTTTCATATTTCCATAGAATGTACTATTTTCTTTCCTAGCTTTTCTTTTCTTTAGAGGCCAGGATTAATCCTTCTCTACTTTTGTTTTGATTTCTTTGATTACTAAATCTCTCCCATGAGAGTTTTGCAACAAAAAAAATAATTACAAAGACCAATTGGTCTGAAATCAATTGGCTCCATAGGTTTCTTCTTTATTGTTATTAAGGATATGTAGGTCTTGTTCAAGTCTTTAAGTATGTATTTGGAGGCAAAGAATTAACTCACCGTTTCACAAACTTTATTACCAACATTATGCCATTGAGTTTTATAAAAATCCTGTATGAAATCCTTCAGGTGCAAGAGCAGACCGGTTTTCCATGCCCTTAACAGCACTCAAAATCTCTTTTTCTATTGGAGGTGTGAGCAGTAGAATGTTTTTCTCTTCGGTAGAAATAGATGGAATGATACTATACTTACTTTCTTCAATGCTAGGATTGGAAATAGTGCTTATCCCTTGGAAGTGGTTAGTGAGTATATTTTCTAGTTCTTCTTGCTTTGTAACCCACATGCCATTCTTACACTTCAGACTATCAATGTTGCTCCTTGCATTTTTCCTGTTATGAAAATTCTTTGTGTTGTAGTCCATATCATTCATGAAAGTAAATCGAGACTTTTGTCTGTGAAAATCATGTTTTCTTTGATGCCACTTCTTGAGATCACTAGAAACTGAAATAAGCTTGTGATCTATTTCTTCGGTATGAGCTTGAGCTCGAAGAATAAAAATATTTTTTTGAAGATTATCAACTATGTTATTAGTATCTCCAAAATGCAATTTATTCCATATAGCCAAAACTATTATGGTTGATTGTAGTTTTTAAATACCTTGAACGTTGGTGAGCCCTCAACTGACTTGCTCCAAGCATAAGCAATATGCATAGCACAAGATTTTATTTGTCATTTAGCCACGTATAAAAGAACTTGAATGGCTTCCATAGATTTGGCTTATTATAAACATCTAAAAGAAGTATAGGGATGTTTTCACTGCCCACCTGATTTAAATGAAGAAATTTTGAAGTATTGAAAACTGAGTCCATTCATTGTTGCCTAAGGCAAGATCAATCCTGGATTATTTTTTCTGTCCCTAAACTATTGCTCGTCCAAGTATGACTTTTTCCAACAAACCATATATCCTCAAGAACAATATTGTGAAAATATTGTTAACCATGCCATTAACTGAAGAAAAAGTATATTGCGCCTCTTCAAGTAGATGAATGTTTAAATATCCAAGAAGTATCCAAGGCTTATTTATGTTAATTACCCAAATCATGTATGAAGAATATCCATGCATACACGTGAGTAGCCACTTAGGTTTGTTAGCATTAGACTGAATGAGGCTGTAATGTGTATCTAGATATGCAATTTGGTATTTTAGTTAAATTGGTCCTACTTAGGATTTCCAGGAGGCTGTAAACTATTTTTTTCGTGTTTAGTTCTATCTAATTAGGAATTCTTTTTGTTTCTCCTTTTCAAAGGCCAGTCTCACTGCTAATTGAAGGTTTCTGTGATCAGGTCCAAGAGGACGACGATTCTGAAGAGTATGATGATGACGGACCTGAAACCAAGAGTGCTGGGACAATGCAGATGTGTAGGATAGATGATGATGAGATGCAAGACAAGAATGAGGGTATGACCTTGAATGTCCAAGACATTGATGCTTATTGGCTTCAGAGGGAGATTTCCCATGCCTATCAAGAGATCGCCAAAAACTTGCTGAGGATATACTTTCAATACTTGCTGAAGGTGACAACAGGGATGTGGAGCCCAAGCTCGTGGTGCTTCTAGATTTAAAAAAGTTAGAACTATCACGTTTCTTTTGTGGAATCAGTTAAAGATTGTGTGCTGTAGTCGCCTTGCAAAGGGCAATAACACCAGGAAGAGAGGAAGAAACTCCAGGAAGAAATGATGGGATTGGGTCCTGACTTGGTTTCCATCCTTGAACGGTTGTACGCCGCAAGAGCAACTGCTAAAGAACGGCAGAAGAACGTGGATAAAAATAATTAGAGAAGAAACTACGCGACTGAAAGAAGAGAGTAGCGGTAGATTCGAGGATAGAGACAGGCTGAGGAGAGGTCTGGTGATTGATGAAGATTCACTGAGTGGTTGGTTGGAAGGGAAGCGTCAACTCCTAGACCTTGAAAGCATATCTTTCCATTAAGGGGATTTGCCGATGGCTAATAAAAAGTGTCAGCTTGCTACTGGGTCCTATGGAATCACTGCAAAAGTTCCAGGAAGTTCATATGCCTGCGCCTAAGCCTGAACCGCTGGCCCCTGATGAAGAGCTTATTAAGATTTCAGTCATCCCAACTGGGCACAACCAGTCCTCGATGGGATGACTTGGTTGGATAGGGCACAGAGTAAAGTATATGAGACTGCACTTTTCACCGCAGAGAATCTCCTTTTGTGAGCTACCACTGGGGTTGGGAAAACAAACTTGGCGATGTTAAGCATACTTCAGCAGATTGCTCTGCATAGGAATGCAGATGGATCATTCGACAAAAATAAGTACAAGATTGTTTATGTGGCAAAAGCGTTAGTTTATGAGATAACTGGAAATTTGTCTAATCGTCTTAAGCACTACAGTATAAAAGTTAATGAGCTAAGAGGAGACCCGTCCCTGACTCGCCATCAAATTGATGACACACAGATGATAGTTACGACTCCTGAGTTGTGGGATATTATCACTAGAAAATCGGGAGACTGGACGTATGCACACAGCTTATGAAACTTGTCATCATTGATGAGATCCATCTACTTCACGATAATAGGGGGGCAGTTCTTGAAAGTATTGTTGCAAGAACAGTTCGACTAGTTTAGTCCACGGAGGAGCACATCCGTTTGGTTGGTTTGTCAGCTACAGTCCCAAGTACTGTGGAGCCAGACAGCCAGTAGTTAGGTTGGTCATGGGCGTCTCAGTTTTGAATCTGGATGGACAGACTGCGCTCTCTCCTTATGAGCTGATACTTTTTTTTAGTTATGTCACGTGTTTCTAGCACTCTACTTAGAGTTTTGAGGTTTGCTGCTTATTCACTTAACTCGTGTTTGAATGTTTAGGTGTGTGGAGTGTTAATTAACCTGCCTACACTGTGATCATGAAGGGTACTCAGATTTACAAATTCGAGAAAGGAGCATGGACCGAATTAAGTCCTTTTGATGCAACTCAGATGCTTGAAAGTCGGTTTGTGTCGCACCAGAAGGCCTCAGTATGACACCACCGGAGAAGGGACTATGATAACAGGACATAGTGAACTGCAGTAATATCTCTTGCTCACGAATAATCAACTGCCCATTGGAAGCAGTTTGTGTCGAAATTAGCCGACCAGCTTAATCCTGAAATTATTAAAAAAAAAATTTACTCGGAAAGAGCAAAAATATATTGAAAACAAAAAGACAAAGCTACCACAAAGAAGTGGAAACCTTGAAAGAGTTGCAAAATACTACAAGCTACAAGGTATCTAATCTAACACAGTTCAAAAGAGAACTGTCCAAAAAGAAACACTTAAGCTCAACAATGCTAAGCTTACGGAGCTAAGCTCCCATTTAACTAAAGTTAACAGAGACTTCAACAACTGAAACAAAACTAAACTCTATAACTCCTTCCCAGTTGCGAAGAAGCATACTAAGAGAGTAGTTTTCAAAAATATTAGTACCCATAGACCAGTTTTACTTCATCCAGAAGTTGAAAAAGATATTACTCCTATATTTTAAGAAAAAAGATATTATCACTTTTTATTTTAGTCTATCTATCCATATACCGGTTTTACTTCATTCAGAAGTTGATTGAAATGCTTGTACTTTCCTTGAAATAGCCTTCTATTACGCTCCTTCGAAACTACCCAATCAAAGTTTTCAAATTTTAATTGGAAACAACAACTATTTCAGTATTTAGGTTTGAACGTTAAATGAAATGGGTAAGTATCAATTTAGGTCTAAGTATTGGGGTGAGGGTAACGTAGACTTTTTGTATCCTTTAGATATCCCTTATCAGGCTAACCTAGTTAGCCGTTAATTCTGTATTCCCCAGTTAAAAGGGGTATGCAAGAAAAACGTTAGCTAGCTAATTATGACAGCTATTAATAGCAAGTGTAAGGAAAGTGTAAGAAAAATACTTTTCTTCTATCATTATCAGAACTTAAAGTTTGCACCGGAAAAAGTTCGAGCAGAGAGCGGTGTTTCTGCATTATACACACCAAATTATGCAGCGATGCGGAGTGACTACTATCACCAACATTTACAATATAGTTACAAGCACTTCATAGGTCGCTTATTTAGTTCCGCGGAATCCATACATCAGCAATTTGAGAAAATGTGTATACAAATATTGTTTACTTTTAACAGATAACCCAATTTTGTTATCCCAAGCTCAAAAGAATTCTTTTTGTTACACTACAACCAACAGGCAAAACTAACTAATGCTCCAAAAATGTGCAAATCTCATAACGAGCCTTTCAAATTTTAGAGAATCTCGAACCTGCGTGAGATTCATTCAATAGCCAGGCCGGAGAGTCTGCACCACCTCCTAGTACTAATAACTGAGTTGAAGAGAGAGCAGAGCAGGTCATAAACGCAAGTTAACAATAGACTCCTTACCAAGAACAATAGGCAATGGAAGAAAGATCATAGGGGAAGGGCCTTAGTTGCCAAGGAAGCTGATGCGCACAAACCAAACCATCTGCTGAAATGCGTGTTCCAAGCCAAGCTTTCAACAGGTGTTGAGGCGGTATGTCGATGGCAGATTCAATCATGGAGAAGTTACTCAACAATGGTTATGCAGAGGACCCAGCAGTTACTGATGAACCAAGCAAAAGAGTCAGGCCTCTGAATTTGTTCTTTTCCATCAGGAAGGAGCCATCTATCAAGGAAAGGTGCCGGTGGTCTTCAAGCTTTGACTCATACCGTTCTTAGCTTCTAACTTCCAAGTTGTACTGTCATCCATCTTTTATCAAATCCTACAAGGGTTTAAGTGATAATGCTTCAAGTTTCTTCTTCAATCTTCTCCAAATCGTCAACATATCAGCTTGTGTTAAACCTTTGTACAACTTCTCCAATGTGATCTTTTGTGGACAAAATCCACTTTCTATCATCTCCACGACAAACTCACAAGCTTCTCCCCACTTCCTTTTCTCACACAATCCATGAATCAACAACGTATATGAATACAAATCTGGACCAGCTCCACTCTCCTTCATGTCATTCCATATCTCCTGCACTATATCCATCTTGTTCAATCTTGAAAATGTTCCAACTAATATTATTATATGTGTACAAACTCGGCGTACATGACAAGTCTTCCATCTTCTTGTACAATTTCAAGGCATTATCAGCAAATTTCCTCCCTCGAAATTCCTTAAAGAAACAGTTAAAAGTTGTAGGAGATGGACTTACTCCATTAGCAATCATCTCATTAAGGATCTCCTCAGCATCTTCGAGCCGTCCACATGAACAAAGACATTTCATAACTGAAATATAGGTAGCTACTGTTGGGAAAATCCCTTTTTCTTTCATCGAACTCAACTTATCAAGTGACAAATCTGGTTTATGTGCACGACCATAAACATGAAGAACAATAGAATAGCTAGTCACATCTGGTTCTATTCCCCTCTTCTGCATTTCATCCAACAACTTCTCAGCTTTTTGAATGATTCCTTCAAAATGAGTTCCCAGTTTTAAGACCGATCTACGGCAAATTCCATTTAAGAGAACATTATAAGTAACAACACTCGGTTCTATTCCACGATCTACCATTTCTGTAAAGAATTTCTCTGCCATTTCGGGTCGATTTAATTTGCACCAACCATAAATCAAAACTGTATACATTTGTGTATCTGGTTCAAATTTGAATTTCCTTCGATTGAAAATCTCTGTAGCCACCTTAGCATATCCGTACTTACACAGAGTATCAAGAAGGTAAACAAAATCTTCTCTATCAGTTTCCTGTTTTGTGAAACTCTCCATGTCATCAAAAGCTTGGATGGCTTGCCTTGTAAGTCCTGCAGCTATTAATCTCCGAAACAAAATGCTGAAAGTTTTTGAAGTCGGTTTATCACCTAGCTGATCCATTTCAAGAAGTAACTGCCAAGCGATGTCAAATTTCGTACTTTTCCCATGATATCAATCATCATATCAAAAGCAACCCCGTCGTGGTGGTAACCTGGTTGTTCTTTTGCCCAAACAAAGAATTTCAATGCAATTTTGGGTATATTTTTCAATCTAATCATAGTTTGGTGAACCAACTCAGCAGAAACTCTTGTACCATTGAGATGAAGTAGAGAGGATTCCATAGCATGATAAGGATCATGGTGCTCTATTAAAAGGTTAGCGACCATGTCTGCGTCATTTGATGTCTGAAGAGATGGAAGGGACGGTTTCAAATATTCCCCGAACTCTAACTGTAGCTCGTTAGCTGGTGAGAGCTCATTAGAGTCGGAAGAAACATATGATGAAAAACTTAGTTTGGAAATTTTTTGAGCAAAGGAAGTGAACAAGACACATCGAGGTACTAATTTGAATGCCATTCATAACCTACAAAAACAAACAATACACTCTAGCTATATAGATTGTATACATGAATCAAATTCATAAAAATGAAGGAAAAGAAACGAATTATTGAGGAGTTTTATCAAACAGCTTATGGGCAATAATACAAAGAGTAAATAAGTTTGGATACCTGTGTGAGTAGTGCTTTCACTGATTCACGAATCACGATACTATCATCTGCTAGCAACTTTACCCGCATTGTTCTGGTAAATTGGTAATAAACTAAAGTAACAGGGTTAATCGTAAACCTGCGCTTTTCTAGACTGTTTCGTAAGGTGTGGTATTAATGGAGACTTTTTTTTCTCTTTTTTTGTTGACCAGGCAGACAGACGTTAGGGAACCGCCCTATTATAAAAGCAATTCCGGTGGGCATGACAAATTGGCCAAAATGCTAATTATGCCTCCACAGTGATGGACGAACCATTGAAATGGATTGATAAACCCTCGTATTTGAGAATATAGAATGAAATGGCTCGGCAACAACTTGGAGAAAAAATCAGAAACACTTTTCCAAGGTGGCACCGATTACATGTGCTAGTCGAAAATCCTTCGCAAATGCGGACTTATTGCAAGTGTCCTAACAACCTGGAAGAGTTGCGTATAAGATATCAACAAAAAAGGCAACAACAAAACGAGTTGTCGAGGTACGAATGAAAAATGGTACTCGTAGAACGCCTAGCAATCCATATCAGGAGATTTCTATATATTTATCAAAGATAATCTCTTTTATTCTTCGTCTGACAAGGATTGTGCAAAATCAGATGAAGTTCATTCTGCTTGGTATTGTAATGCCTGCCCTCATTAAAAGTTCATGAGAAGCTTCTTTTGCTAGTGAAAACACTTGTCCCTGTCCAAGAACACCACACGATTATCCAATTAGGCTTCAAAAATATAACGTCAGACTGTATCCAAGGATACTATTGGACTTGTCATATATGATTTTAGATAACTTATTTGCCCAATGAACATCAGAAATTCAGACGATACCTCGTCTATATTCACAATCTTCCTGTCCTTCATAATCCACTGACCATTGCACATGACGGCTTCAATATTTTCGGTTCTTAAACTATAGACAAGGCTCGAAATACTGTACAAGAAAATATGCAGATTTACATTTGGTCAGCCTGATGAATGCAAGCAACTAACTGCAAAGTTGTAAAGAATAGTGGAAACATATACTATACAGATATGAGATGGCTAAAATCGCAAAGCTAGCTGTCAATGTTGGTACGAAAAGAAAGCCACAAGTCCGTAGTATAATCTGAAGCAGTGTGGAGAACAGATGAAAATGACCCTCCCTTAAGAGTCATATTTTCAGTAGAAGGTACTATGTGCCCTAATCTAAAAACGAAAAAAGTTAATCAGGAACAGCGACCGACGTTGATCCATGTGATTATGGCGTGACCTATAAATGGCTTTTTCAATATTATTTGTAGTACAAGGACACATTTCACAATAAGAAATATTATCAATATTTCAACAAATATAAATCCAATTTCAGAATTCCTACCAGTCATGTACAGGTAGCATGGACCAAGAGAAGGGATCAACAATAACCATGTCAGCCTACACCGAAAAAGAAAAGAAGAAAGAAAGCAACATTAATATAAATCAATCAAGCGGGACACAGAAATAAATTACATAAGCACAACATGTATCGTTAATTGTACCTTTTTAGAGACTTCAAGCGAACCTATTTCATTATCCCATGATACTGATTTTGCACCATTTATAGTTGCCATTTTCAATACTGTCTCAGCAGGCAGAGCTGTAGGATCAGTTGTTCCCTTTAGGTAAGTTTCCCGTCCTTTGTTAACTAAAGAAGCTAGATACATCTCATCAACTGTCAAAGGAAGATTCAGTCACATGACTCACATCACATAAGTTATTCGCAGAAAAACAGTTTACTGATTGGAGGAATCCAGATAATAAAGGGGGTACAAGGAGCAAGAGCGAATAAGCATAGATTGAGCAGTACATGTTTCAGACTCTTAAATTATAAAACAAGACAAAAGAGTATATGCAATGGAACTAAGGGCATATGGAACAAACCCATGCTCATCCTATTATTTGATGGGGCCCCATCAGTACCCAAGGAGACACAAATCCCAGCATCCAGCATCTCCTTTACAGGTGCAAACCCAAGCATTCGCATTGCTGCAGCAGGACAGTGAGAAACTTTAACACCAGCCTTTGAAAGAAAACCAATCTGCCAACATATAAAGCTATTAGTTTCTACAAACTTAATTGACACTATTAATATAAACATGCAAACTTCGCTAAGAAGACTAAAATATGTAATCTCTACCCTAAGAGACTGAATTGAATGATCAATCCTAGCATTATAGAATGCCAAGGATTTAGAATAAAACCACCTCAGTATCATTGACCCAGACAGAATGAGCTGCCAACAAGTTGGGCTGTAGGAGCCCTATTTTCTCCAAGTATTTAACTGTTCCATGATCAACTTCTCGAGTTTTCTTCACAAATTCATTTTCAAAAGCTATCTCTGCAACATGCTGCGAAGAAAAACATTAATCAAATTAGAGTCAGCACCAGAAATCGAATATGTCTGAATGAAAGTTGGGGAGATCCTTGTAAGTACAATCAGAATTTTTTTAATATAGTAAGAATTACGCATTCAAGGGTCTGGGATAAAGGATCATGTAGTTGATTAAGGAAGTAGGAAAACAATCCTGAGTACAACGGTACATGCATAATGATGATAAGAAACAATGTTTTGGGGGAATGGAAAAGTGTAACAAGAAAAGAAACAATTAGTAGGTATTAGGCAGATAGTAAATGCACAATGAATGATACCAAGTAGGACGCATACCATGTGGATGCCAGTGCTCAGTTCTTTCGCTGCATCTCTAGTTTCAGATAGTAGCTTATCAGTTGCATTCATAATTTGCCGTATTCCAAACCACATTCTGATACGCCCATCTGCAGTATTATGATGCTTCGCATAAAGTTCCTTTTGAGACTGATCCCTTGAGTCAATATAGTAACATTGGTCATACAACGGATGATGGAGAGTAATGGACAAAAAAACAGGTTGCCAAATGCACGAGAAGAAAACCAAGTTCAACAAAAGACTAACACATATGATAATTTGAATCTGATTCCCAAAACATACTAACAAAGAAAGATCTTAATATGTTAAAATCTTAAAAGAGAACAGACTGAATGCACAACCTGAATACAAGAATCAGTAGACTGAACACCCCATTTTTCTGGTAAGCCCTCACCACAATCCATGGTAGACTGCACTAAACATGCACGTAAACCCAGTAGCTCCACCGCTCTTGCCATCCCAGATACATGCTGTCCACCCGCTTCAGCAAAACAAGTTACCTGCAATTCGCAATGTCAAAAACCCATCACAAAACGAAATATCCAATACTTCCTGGACATCTAAATGACAACTGAAAGACTAATTATGTAGAGGGAGCTTACACCAGAATGAATGAGCTCAATTCCACACAGCAGTGTAGAAATAAAAGAATCTTCTTCGGTCATATTTGATTCATAAGGCCATATACGTTTATGCAACCAAGTCATTAAATCAACATCATCTGCTATTCCTCTACCAAGTTGTTGAGATGTATGAACATGTGTATTGATTAAACCTATTAATTTACAATCAAAACCATGAATTGAAGTACCAAAAACATAAATATTCAACAGAGAAAGTTTAGTGAGATTGAAATCAGAACCTGGAATCACGATTTTTCCATTGAGATTAACGATATCAACATCATCACCAAACTCCTTCAAAATGAGTGAAGATTGATTAATAGCAATAATCTTATCTCCATCAATGACAATAGCACCATCTTTGAAAACCCTTTCTTGATCATCCATTGTTACTATCGTACAATTGTGAAGAATACTCAATCTTTTTCTACCCTCTAATACCTCCATTGCTATAGAAGAATTTCTAACTTCACAGTGAAAATTAAAACCTGCACTTTTTTGTATCAACTGAAGTTTGAATGTTGGATCTCCTACAGTCTAATTGAAAATGAAAACTCTAACGGCGAGACTCCATGTAACAAATGACATGATACGTGATATATGCTCTCTTCGTTTCTAAAAAATAATCAAGGTTTCCGTTTAAGATTATATTAGAAAAGTAAGCAGATTTCTATAAATGGTAGGTTAAATATTACTCCCTTCTTTTCATAAAAAGAACTACTTTTCCTATTTGCACGATTGTTAAGGCAAAATGATAGAGAATAACTTTATAATTTACTTCCTGATTTATCCTAACAAAAAATTTAATACTACATATATCTTTATAATGAGAATAATAACATTTTTTAAAATAATAAAGGGTAATGTTGAAAGTTTGTTATATTGAAAATAAAAATAACTAACAAAAATTTAAAGAGCAAGTAACTCTTTTCCTAAAACGGAAGGAGTATAATTTTACTAATTTGTCCATAATAGGGATAACATCTCTTTTTTAACAAGTTAAAAGATTATTTATCTCTTATATTTTTCTTTTTAAAATTTTAAAGGGACAATTTTTTTCTTTAAGGATAATATAGAAAAAATATAAAAAAATAGTTCAAATGATTGGTTTTCTTATTTATTGAGTAAAACTAAGCAAACCTATATTTAAAAACGAAGGAAGTATTACTCTTTATTTATTTGTGTATTTTACTTTTACAAGATTTATTCAAGGATACGGACTTAACCGACTGATGCATAAGCGGTACCCAGGTGGGTCCTAAGACAGTCACCTACCAATCCAGGAGAGGTGGGACCTAAATGGTCCCACATATCATTCGGTTTTTTTTTTTGAAGCCTGATATAGGGGCTCCAAATTCAATTGAGGGGCTCCCAGTTGAGCCGAGGTGACCCAATTTTACGATAAGGGATGTCCTAGGGGGTTTTGTTAAATGTCGATTTTACCCTTATACCAATTAAAACCTAAACTCTTTTAACAAAATTCATAACTTTTAAAAACTAAAACCAAAGAAAACCTCTCAAAACCCAACCGTAATCGCCCTCAATTCATCGCCGATTCGCAAAATTCATCGACGATTAAACTCAACTCAACAATTCGAGATGAAGAAGCATACTAAAGGCGTTAAAGGTAGTAGTGATGGCAATCAACCCTGCTCCTTTCAACCTAATCAAGAGATTCAACAAGAAATCGATAGTGACAAGCAAAATCAAGCACAGAAAAGTCCAACAATGGTGTATCTAAGGTATTGTAGAAAACCCATGTATTCTTAGAACTTGTAATTGATTTATTCGCATGTTTGATCATGTATTTGGGAAAAAAATGTTGGACACAGTTGATATTACGGTTGGGTCCGTGTCAAAACCCAAACGTAATATTTCATGTTCTTGAGTATTACGGTTGGGTTATTTTCAATACCCAACCGTAAATCAAAGTGAAGAAGATGAATAGTTCATGATATTACGGTTGGGTTTCAAAAGATAACCCAACCGTAAATAATTAGCGTCAGTTCTTAAAAACAACTTACGGTTGGGTTTTGAGAAAATCCCAACCGTAACAATAGCGTCCATTAAAATTAGGTTTGAGTATTACGGTTGGGTTTTAAGAAAAATCCAACCGTAAAAATTATGTGCACATCATGCTACATGTGTATTACGGTTGGTTTTTTTCTTAAAACCTAACCGTAACATATGGACAACATTTTGTACTAAAAGTTTACGGTTGGGTTTTGAGAAAAACCCAACCGTAAGAATGATGTGCAAATCATCTATATGTGAGTTACGGTTGGGTTTGTGTTAAAACCTAACCGTAATCCTGTGTAGTGAATTTTTTTTTAGTTGAAGTTGAATTTCTTGGAAATTATCTAACTTGTATTGCTTGTGTGTTGTAGGAAGAATATGAGGGGTAATAATTTAACACCAATTTCTCACACTCCAACCCCCTCGCCACGGAAAGCATTTAGGGGTTGAGAAGAGAGGCGTGAGTAAGACCCATATTCCCTCTTTTGAGGTAGGTGGTGGTAGTGTTCCTCAAATTGCAGAAGAGGAATATAATGTGTTTCAAGGCTTGGTGATCTACCAACACCCAGAGGTCTCTTGTGATTAGAGAACCACCACAAGAGCAACAACACGAAGAAGAAGAGCGGGACAGAGAACAACATGTCCCTCAAGGCAAAGGTAAAGACATTCGAAAAGAAAAGGCAAAGAAAAGGGTTGCCAAAGAAATTCCGAAAGAAAAGGCCGAACCTCAACTGTGGCCTAAGAGGAGGAATGGAGGAGTATGGGGTGAGGCCCCAGAAAAATCTGTAATATTATTTGGTTATCCCCATTCATGGGCTGCCAAAGTTGCAGCGACCAAGGTATTATTCTAATCACTTCTCTTATTCTGTTAAATTTTGGTTTGTTAACTTTTGTAAGTAAAACAAATTTGTTTTTATTCTTTGTAGGATCATACACAGGCGATCAAGAAATTGGTTCGTCAAAGGGATCAACATTGGCCCTTAACTGATGAATGTACGGCCGTACAAATTCTTGTAAATGGTACCGGGTTAGCTCCCGGAATTACCAATTCAATATGGGAGTATGACAGTGTCGTCTGCGCAGCCTTCAGGAAACGTTATTGGCCTGAAACTGATACGTTTCATCTCCCATTCGGCGAGATGACTATAACGCCGGATGATGTCCAATCAATTCTTGGGCTAGAGGTGGAAGGTAAATCTGTGTTTGAGGGTTTTGACAACAACATGTCATGGAGTGATATTTATGCACTTGTCAAAGATACACTTGGATGGGATAAAACCGAAGCTGAATCTGAATTTAAATTGGTCAGTGGAGATAAACCGGGGATGCCAACGAAGAAAGGTCAATCTATGAGCAAGAAAATATTGATGTGGTCACTAAGGGAGAAGTTTGGAGGGACCGCAAAGTTGGAAATGGCTGGGGTCGTCATAGATGACACCAGAACTATTCGAACAACTAGAGCTTATCTGCTATATATGCTCGGCACCATCTTCTTTGGTGACAACTCGGGCAACAGGGTCAACGTCCAGTATCTACAATGGTTTCAGGGTGATCTCGGGATGACCCATCAGTACTCGTGGGGAACTGCCACCCTGGCCTACCTACTTGCTAACCTTCGAAAAGCTTCGAGGGTTAGGGGAACTGAGATTGCCGGTAATACCGGTCTCCTTCAGGTAATTTATTGTTTGAATTTCAATGTTTAACTTTAATTTATTTTTTATCATTTTCTTATATTAATATTTATTATTTTTATAGGCATGAGTATACGATCACTTTCCCAGACTGGCTCCTCAAACAAGCGTTGATGTTAATGGACCTACGGAAAAGAAATTCGTCTTCACCGGGCCGCAGGCAAAATATAAAGAAGTGCTCATAGCAAAGATGAGAACAGAAATTGATGCTTTCACGGTTGAAGATGTTATTTTCGATCCTTATGTGAAGATTAGCATAGAGGGTGATGGACATCTTGAGGATTTACGTGAATTGTCGGACGTGGAAGGCTACAATGGCCCTTTGTACCATCCGTTTGGGCACGTGATGTCCAACCCCCTCCGAACTCTCCGGCAATATGGATACGTCCAAACAACGGTGACACTCGAAATGTTTAAATTGTGTGTGAATGGGTCGATGATCGAAGGGCCAAACATCGTGCTAAACTATGAGCCAACGCCTTCAGTCGCGGTTTGGAATAACCGCAATGATCCGAAATACCAAGTCCAAAGGAATGAGTAAACTCCCTCTCTGGGCACAAAAGAGGCTGCAGAAGATTACTTGGATTGGTATTGCCATTTTGGTCATCCAACTATCATCAACAATGATCCTGAGACTCTGGCAATCAACACAGAAGATGGTTTCTGGAAGAAAGCATATTTCAATTTGGTGCCATTATTTTTGTTATTAATGTTTTTAAGATTTATTACTAAACACTCATCCTACTTTTATTTTCATATGTGAATAGAAAAAGAAAGCCGTTGCATTGGCGGACTCTATTAATCCATGCCTAAGCACAATTGATGTGAGGACGCCTGACCAACTCCAACCTTTGATTAGGGAGCTTCATCATGAAGTTGAGGATGTGCAGTGGACTTTAAAGAGGAGTAGACCCGGTAAAAGAGGCGCGACTACAGATGCGAGTACTACTAGAAGAGAGCCCCAAGCATCGGATGAAGAGACACATGATGAAGCCGGGGATGCGCAACGTGGTGCTCGTACTCGAGGCGGTCGTGCTGGAGCTCGTACTCGTGGCGGTGCTGGTCATCGTAATGTTATGAGCAAAAAAAGAGCTCGTCAAAGTCATCGACCTACCCCTCCTCCTTCTCCCTAACTCTATGTCTATGGTTTTCGTTTGTATGTGTGAATTACTTGTACCTTTAATGTGAAGTTGGATTTGAAGTTTGAATTTAACTTGCACGTGAATTATAAAAATTAAACTTAAAATTTATTTTCCAGTTATTTGAAGTTGGAATCCATGCATTGGGAAATCCCGGTAAAAATACCCAGACACATTAGTGTTACGGTTGGGTTTCCACGCAAAACCCAACCGTAAAACTGGCAAAATAAAAAATGTGACAGGTTTACGGTTGGGTTTTTTCCAAATCCCAACCGTAAATATGTCACATTTTTATACTACAGTTTTACGGTAAATCTGAAAGAATAATTTTACGGTTGGGTTTTGGCTGAAAACCCAACCGTAAATAAATGACCTCAACACGTAATTTTCCAAGGATATTACGGTTGGGTTTTCAGCCAAAACCCAACCGTAAATTCTACTGGATATTTTTAAATTTGATTCTCTAATTTGTTTGTTTTTCGTTTTTTCTTTGTTTGAATGACCCAATTTACCTTCAATCTAGTTAAAATGATTGAATAAGTTCAAATTTTTGATTTGAAACCCAAATTTGACCTGAAAACTCAAAGCTACAAAGGTTGGTTACGGTTGGGTTTTGGCTGAAAACCCAACCGTAAATAAATGACCTCAACACATAATTTTCCAAGGATATTACGGTTGGGTTTTCAGTCAAAACCCAACCGTAAATTCTACTGGATAACTTTAAATTTGATTCTCTAATTTGTTTTTTTTTCGTTTTTTCCTTGTTTGAATGACCCAATTTACCTTCAATCTAGTAAAAATGATTGAATAAGTTCAAATTTTTGATTTTAAAACCCAAATTTGACCTTAAAACTCAAAGCTACAAAGGTTGGTTACGGTTGGGTTGTGTCTGAAAACCCAACCGTAAATAAATGACCTGAACACATAATTTTCCAAGGATATTACGGTTGGGTTTTCAGCCAAAACCCAACCGTAAATTCTACTGGATAACTTTAAATTTGATCTCTAATTTGTTTGTTTTTCGTTTTTTCTTTGTTTGAATGACCCAATTTACCTTCAATCTAGTTAAAATGATTGAATAAGTTCAAATTTTTGATTTTGAAACCCAAATTTGACCTTAAAACTCAAAGCTACAAAGGTTGGTTACGGTTGGGTTGTGGCTGAAAACTCAACCGTAAGTAAATGACCTCAACACATAATTTTCCAAGGATATTACGGTTGGGTTTTCAACCAAAACCCAACCGTAATTTTCATTTGAGGAAAGTTTTGGGTCGTTTTTGATTTTTTTTTGGGTTTTCAAATAGAGCCGTTCAAACCTTGTACGACCCATTTTTCAAAATATAGCCGTTACACTTATGGTTTATAAGTGAAATAGTTGAGTACATATCCAACCCATCCATTTTTTTAAAAAGTTAAACCTTTATGTTACAACAATCATCTCTAACAAAACTAGTACTCTAACATAGTGGAATATGGGTCAACCTGGGATTAAAAATCCAGATTTTTCTTTGGATGAAGATTTATGTATTTGCCGCAACTATGTATTATGTTTTCCAAAAAGAGGAGAAGAAAGAAGGAAAAGTGGTATAACGAGTCCGAGTTATTAGCAAACAATCCATGAAAACTTTTGTTCTGAAACCGGCAACCCTTATAACCGGATCACGTCAAGTTGATTTGTCGATATAACACTATACACCGATACGTAGAAGAATTTATGGCATTAGTTCGTATTATTGGTCAACTACGACTTAGGGGTGAAACCGAAGATGAGGTGTTACAGAGATCTCTTGAGGAATGGAGGAGATGGAAAATATGGCCCTTTTTATACCTACCTCATATCACATCATAAAGGACTTTTTGCTCACTCGCAAACCTATTTATTAGTTCTTTTGTAATGCCATTTGGGTTTGTTAGTGGTAATTTCAATTGTATCCCAGGTTACTTTAATGATTTCATGGGTTGTAATGTGGTCAAAATTTTGATGTTTACATAAATTTTTTGTTTTGAACCTAATTTTGAGTGAACTGAAATTCCAAAAAAGGTTAATAAAAATATTTACGGTTGGGTTTTGAATGCAAACCCAAGCGTAACCTTCCAGATTAAAATTCACCCAGGTTTACGGTTGGGTTTGGACTCAAAACCCAACCGTAAACGTGACAGTTTTACGTTGGTTTTGGAGTCATAACCCAACCGTAAAACTGGGGGAAAAAACCCTGGAAGGTTTACGGTTGGGTTTGCACTCAGTACCCAATCGTAAATATTTTTGTTAATTGTGTAGTGACTGGTTTATGGTTGGGTTTTCACTGAAAACCCAACCGTAAACCTGGGTGAATTTTGTAGTGACACATGTGATACTCCAAATTTTTCATTTCCAAAAAACTATATTAATACTATGATTCCTCCAACATACATATGATATTGTTACTACGAATATTAAATGCCTTCCAGGTTTACTATATTATCATTCCGACTCCGAGTCAGAAACAAATGATATGAATTGAAAGGTCAGGGAGGGTTTTAATGCCTTCCAGAGTTCAAAATTTTTCTTGAACCGGTGACACCAAGACTTGGCGATATCACCATCATATCCGTCCTGTAAAGGGGGTAATGGACTTCCTTCTTTCAACTTGAGACCGACATAATGGCAGTTCTGCACCAGCCCAATCACACATCTTCTATTAGCCAATTGTTCGACAAATGTTGATCTTGTTGGTGCAAATGTAAAACAATATCCATTTGAGATATAATGTATGACGCAATTGAAAGCGTTGGCGAGGATTTGGCCACATATTGGCATGCTCATCCAATACTCGCTAGTGCAATTCTTTTTGCCTATTAAACGCCTTTCGAGAGCAATGAACTCCTCGTTTAACAACGACTCTTCATCTCTATATGCACACATCATTGGCTTGTATAAATCCGGGTAAGAGCGTAGTTCAACCGTTGACTTATGCCTTACATAAGTTACTTCGTCCATACCCAACCCTGCTACTCCGCTAAATGGTCCAACTTATTCGATGAATACAAGGTATCCACAATTACCATCACCGGCAACATCATCGGTGGCCTTTATGTATGGACGAAAAAAGCCGGAAACGATGACATATAATTTTCATAAATAATGTGCTCGGTTCAGACGATTTTGCCATTCTCAATTCTTGAAAAGTTAGATGGAAATTGCATCAATCCTCTTGCAATCCGGATCGTATATGGCTCTTCAACCACTAATGTATTGCCTTTAAGTTTTTCTTTTCTGCTTGCTAATTCTTTCATACTAACTCTTTTTTTTCTTCTTGCTAATTCCTTCATACTTACTCTTCTTGAGTTTGGGTGTGGAGGAACTTTTCCCTTGGCACCAAGTTCAATTATTGAACTTTCTTGAGTGGGAACCGCGGGACCTTTTCCTTTAATATCTACTACACTTGGTCCCCCTTGTTCCCTTTGACTTATTTTTCGTTGAGCATCATCCTCCTTCTCATCCTCTGCTTCATATTCATTTTGCAAATGCTCAAATGCACAAGGGTTTCTTTTCTTTGATTCTTCATGCAATTCCCTAGCTTTTTTTGCGTCCCACGGCCCTCGATTCTTTGGTAGAAGGCCTACCTTTTCTCTTCCCTATAATTGGTTCCTTGACAGCGTACCTTGTGTGCGGAAACACGAAGTAACTCAACTTGTCAACCAAATTTGCCTTTGCGCCTTATTTAATGTATCGTATTTCTTGTCTAAAGCCTTTCCAACGTGGGTGTCGGCAAACGATGCACCAAAATCTTGCTCGACGATGAGTTCATCGAAAGACAATTGTTGCCAAAACGGATCAATATCTTGAATTGGGATCACACCGTCTTCTTCGTACTTGGGCATCATATGCCGGCAGGGAAGTCCCAAACTTGACATGTTAGGACAAACACACTCTTCTTCTCCGTGTAAGTTTCCCAATCTATAGTGCTTTACTTCGTACATTATCTTCTCAATAGCACAATGCGACACCTTATAAAAAATACCTTGGAGCAATGGTTCGTCTTTATAGCTGACATGTTTTCTAGAAAGGCTTTTTTCAAAAGATTCCTTAACTCTGTCAAGGTCACGGAGAAAATAATCGTGCAGCGCTTCGAAGACCGTAACAAACCCACCATCAGAATTATGAAGCTTCTTCTTCATTCTGTTGTGAGATGACTCCACGGTACTTGTAGCTTGGTTGTCAAAGTGCCTATATTGGTTTGTGAACGCCGCTACAAACTTCTCTTTGTGGGGATTCAACCAATGGTCCATCAAACAGTTCACAACTTTTGGATAATTACTCCAATGCAAGCATAACATACGAACATTTTCTTCATAATCTTCCTTGGTGATAGACCATGTCAAAGCGTCCCATTCAGTTTGGAACTAGCCCATTTTAGTTCCGCCAACTTGTCGTCCTCCTCGAATTTTTCTTTGGCCGTTTCTTGTTCTGAAACCGGCAATTTTTTAATTCTCTCCATCTCGCTTTTCTTTGTTGGCCGAATAATCGTTTTGCACTTGGTTTGAATATTGTTCCACAAGTGGAACGTGCAAAGAAGATGATGAGCATCTGGGAATACCCTTGCAATGGCATTCATCAAGCCTTGTTCTTTGTCAGTGATAATTACCTTAGGGGTATATCCTTCAACGTAGAATAATTTAATTTGTTCCAAATCCCACATATAGCTTTCTTCGAGCTCGTTTCTCAAGAAGCAAAAGGAAACACTAAACGGGGACTTGGTAGAAGTTTACCCTACAACATTCAAAACCGGGAGCTCATACTTGTTAGTTTTGTACGTGCAATCCATCATAAGCACTTGATGGGAGCACCGTGCTAACTTTATAAACTCGGGATGAGCCAATATAATATGCTTAATTTCTTTATTTTCATCTTCTTCGTGAAACATGGTGTAGTTTTTCGTCTCCCCCAAGTACAAAAGTTGTTGGATCGGGTCCCTTTCTTCCCATTTCTCACGCTTCAACTTGGCTTTGGCGTTATAGATTGTCTCCAACGTAGACACATTATTTGAGTTTATTTTCTTCAAGTGCCCGAGTATATCACTGGGTTTCAAACGCTTATCCGTCATATCGTCTACGATGAGCTTTTCTTCCTTGGTAAGCCGGGCCATAGAAGGATGCGTTAACAAAGTCTCTGGTGGTAGGTGGTTGTGACGACCGCATACAACTTTAGACAAGAACCACTTATTCTCGTTGTTCTTACGAAATTGAAGCTTGAAAGGACATCCCGTCTTCTTAGTGTAAGTTTTTCGCTTGATCTTCGTCTTTGGTACATACTCAGTACCCTTCTTTGCATGTCTTGTCTATTGTCCACTACACTCACAAACCATTTGAAAGCGGTTGTGTTTTTGTTGGTTGTTACAAACAATCACACACATGATGAGTTTCCCATGTTCTGTAGCCCACTTCTTTGCATCATCTTTTTTATCCCATGTCTACATGGTCCAAGAACAGAAAGTTAGGAGAAAAAAAATGGCATTATGACAATTGTCGAAAGGGATTAACAACTTATCTATAACCTACCAGGTCGTTCAAATAGTGATCCGTAGTATCTATAGTTTCAATATCATTTGGAGGAGGCTGATCATACATTGGTTGAGGTACAACCGCGAGCTGAACAAAAGAGATCAAGGCCAAGCGTCAGATAAAACACTAAAACCAATAAGTTTACGGTTGGGTTAGAAGCGTCAGACCCAACGTAAAAGCGTCAGACCCAACCGTAGAATCGACGGACCCAACCGTAATACAACAAAAAAAAGCCAAACCAATGTTACGGTTAGGTTAAAGAGTACAACCCAACCGTAACAAGTGCAGTAAATACCCATGCACGTAATAAGTTACGGTTGGGTTTGTGGTAACCACCCAACCGTAAAACTGTGAAACTCCACTTTTCAGAAACACAAATGTATAGTTAAGGTTGGGTTTCTCAAGCAAACCCAACCGTAACCATGATGGTGTACCAAAAAAAAAACCACTATTATGCACCTCATTTCCTTAAATATCAGCAAAAAATGACAAAGAGTTTAAGTTAGAATGATACCTGACTATTCTCAGCAGTTGATCTTCACTTCGACGACTACTTTCTCCATTTGGTTTAGTTTCACCATCACAACTTACACTTAAAACCTCTCTACCATCCAAATAATCATACATAGTTGGGTCTCCGTCAATGGGTATGTAGAATTTAGTTTGGCAATCATACGAGGATTCACCCTCCACAAATTTGCCACTAGAATCACTCATTTTGGGTTTTTCAAAATTTTGGGTTAAAACTCTCTTATCTCTCTTCCACTTTTCTCACCAACATAAAACAAATACAAGACTGATTTAAGCATAAAAAATGAAGAATATAGGAAATGAAGATGATCATTTACGGTTGGGTCCGATGACACAACCTAACCGTAACTTCATTTCCACAAAAAAACTTATGTTTACGGTTGGGTCCGATTATTAAACCCAACCGTAATATAATTTACAATAAAATAACATATTTTATACGGTTAGGTTTCATTACAAAACCCAACCGTAAATGATCATCGCACTTAAACTAACATTAAAAATTACGGTTGGGTTCTAAGCCAAAACCCAACCGTAATATAACTTTACAAAAACCACATATTTGTTACGGTTGGGTTTCATTACAAAACCCAGCCGTAAATTATCCCTGAATAGTGACAAAAAAAAATACAATTCCAACGGTTTTTTTATTTGAAAATCTAACCGTTGGGAATTTTTTCCCTATAAAAGGAAACCTTTCCTTTTCAATTTCTTATTATTCTCTATCCCTTTCATTCTCATTTTAATTCTAGACTTTCCAACTCATTCTCACCATACCCTTTCAACCATTAAAAATGGTTCGATACACGAATGATGAAGATGTTGCAATTGTTCGAGGGTGGGTTACGATGATAGACCACGCTTACGAGAGAGCCTTCTATAACAACAATAGAAATGTTGTTATAGCTGAAAATTGGATGGACTGTCAAGAGGTCTTGGTGGGAGCGTGTGTTTGAAATGTTTGTGGCATTACACGGGAAATATATATCGGAGGACGTGCAGTACCATCAAGGGACGCTTTGAGGCGTTGTATGAAGAAATGGGAAACCTAAAACTGGAAATGAAAATGAGAGTTGAAGCATTTCCCGACGAAACCAATGTGGAAAGAGTAAGTGTGTCAATTAATAAATCGTTCTTTAAAAAAATATTTAAAATAATGAAACTTATAATTGATTTATTTTTTTCAGCATGTCATGGCTAGGGCGCAGTATAAAATCAAATATGGGAAGGAGTTCAAGCATACAGATTGCTATCGTATCTTGGGACAAAGTTTCTATCTTGAGTATTTTTCAGCATGTGTTGGCTATGGAGCAATATAGAATCAAATATGGGGAGGAGTTCAAGCATACAGATTGTTATCGTATTATGGAAACAAGTCGGGTGTTTGATTATCGCCATTATCTTTATGTGTTTAAGTGTAATCATGCAATGATCTATTGTATTTCGTTTCCTTTGTTTTTTCCTTTAATGTACTACTTTAAATCTATTACAATAGAATGAATAAGTTAAAAAGGTGTGTTTTAAACCCAATTTGGAGTATATTGAAAATCAAAAAAAAATTAACAGGATCATTTACGGTTGGGTCCGATAACTAAACCCAACCGTAATATAATTTGTACAAACTCTAAAACTTTGTTACGGTTGGGTTATAAGAAAAAACCCAACCGTAATTCTGTTTTGAAATTGCAACAAAAATTACAGAATATGTTACGGTTGGGTTATAAGCCAAAACCCAACCATAAATTCTACTGGCTACGGTTGGGTTTTAAGGCAAAACCCAACCGTAATTCTGTGTTGAAATTGGAACAAAAATTAACAGAATATGTTACGGTTGGGTTATAAGCCAAAATCCAACCGTAAATTCTACTGGATTACACAAATTTGGATTATCTAATTTGTGTGTTTTTCGTTTTTTTCTTTGTTTCAAACACCCAATTTACCTTCAATCTAGTAAAAATGATTGAATTATTTTAAAATTTAGATTTTTTAAAACTCAAATTTAACCAAAAAAATCAATTCTCGAAAGGATGAGTTACGGTTGGTTTTTCCTTTAAAACCCAACCGTAACTATGGGAAAAATGGTGTTCATTATTTTTCTTCTACTTACGGTTGGGTCTGGTTTAAAACCCAACCGTAACTGTGGGAAAAAGATGGTGTTCATCATTGTTCTTTGATTTACGGTTAGGTTTTGTTGAAAACCCAACCGTAAATCTGGGCAAAAATGGTGTTCTTCGGTGTTCTTATGGTTACGGTTGGGTTCGACATGAAACCCAACCGTAAATTTCTCTGAACAACAAAATTTGAATCTTTAAAAGCGTGATTTCATCAAATTTGAGCCATAAAGAGATCAAGAGTATAAACTAGAGGTATCCTCAATGCTACTATAGTTTATTGAATCAAAATCTAGGGTTGAAAAAAAACGAAACAAAATTTTCTTAAATTTCATCTAGTTTTTCTTCCCACCAAACACAAATTCAAAAAAAAAAAAAAAATCAAATCATTTGATTGAGTAAAAGATTATGTTTAATTAATCATGATTAGCTTAAATTAATCTTAACTAATTAATGTAATTAAGATTACTAATCAAGGGTGGTTTGGGTATTGTAAAAATATTATGGATAAGGAATTTTTGAGTTTTACTTCATAATGTCCCTATTTCATCTTATTAGAGGAACCCCTCAATCAAATTTGGAGCCCCTATATCAGGCTTCTTTCTTTTTATCAGTTTAAATCGATATCTGGTTAGAATAGTTGTTATTCTTATTATTTTAAATTTTTTATTGTTTAGATATGCCTCTACTAGATCAACTATTTCAATTAAATTAACCGCAAGTCATCATTCAGATTGAGAGAACTTATTTCTACGGATTGAAATTTATACTATAAAAAAAAAGTGTGTCCGTGTAATGTGTTTGAGACAAAAATCCGTGAAAAACATGATTTCTTTCCTTAACAAACCTGACCTATCTCTTTGCTGCTCGAAAATGTGTTTGAGACAAAAAAAGGAAGCATATAATTAAGTTAGGAAGAAACATATCAAGTTCTAATCGATAAAAGGAAAAAAATCCCGAGAAAAGATATTATCTTGATTCGAAGACTTGGAGAAATTAATTGGAGATTTGATGAAGATTCGATATTGTAGTATAAAAGGAAGAGTCGTGAGAACAGTTGGGGAGGCTGGCTTCTGCAAGAAAGAAAGAAAAAAACTTGACAACAAAAATTTGTTGCTGCACACGAAGAAGAGAAGAAGATGAAAAAATTGTTGTCAAAAGATTGAAGAAATTGTTGCTAAAGATAGAATTGTGGTTCAAAACTGTGATATATACTCTTGTATTCAACGATTTTAGTAACAGTTTCTTGAATAATATCTGCAACAAATTGTGGTTTAAATACAATACAGAACCATCCTTTTCCAACTTCACTGATGTCAGTTGTTTATTCGATATGTAATTCTATTGATTCAGCGACTCAATTAATCCGTTCTTTTTGTAATTTTATTATTAGATCATGAACAAAAGGGGTTCTTCTTCCATTCTTCTTGCAATGAGTAGTTAGTTTCCTTCCCTAGGATTAGAGATGAAGTTTTATTGTGTTTGTTAGCATGTTTTAATTATTTTCTATAACAATTTCTCTTGGCCCTATTTCTTGATTAATATTGCTAATAATTTCTTCATGTGTCTTTTAATGCTCAAATAATTGATTTATTAATTCTTGGTAGAGAATAGCATTCTATAATGAAGTAAATTGTTAATCTTTTGAGAAATCTGATTGGATTAAAATTCCATATCTTCCAAGGCGTAAATTATTGTGTCCGAAATCGTCTTGAGTATTATTTTGAGAAAATTATAGAGAATAATTATAATCATCTAGTTTACATAGTAGTGATGAAATCTTGAGTCCTAGGTTTTCTTTTATTTATTTATTTATTTATTTATTATTTTTGTAGTATTTGTTTCATTTTTAGAATTTTAGAATATAATCAACAAATCAATTTTGTTATTAGCACAATAATTAATAAAAAACTAAAAATTGTAAATTCTGAAATCCCTGAGGAACGAACCGTGCTTGCATACTATCTCATCGACAGACGTGCTCTTGCGGTACACGTTTAAAATAACCCATCAAGTTTTTGGCGCCGCTGCCGGGGATTAAGAAATTGTGATTTTGAATTTTTCTTTCAAATGTGGGAACATCTGAACTTCAAATATGTCAATTTTTAAATTTTAAAATTAAATCTGATTATTTTAGAATATTTGAATCGACACATTTTCATGAGAATTACCACCACTTTTGTACATTCCATTGTGGTCAACTGAGTGAGTCAAATCCGATTGACTTCAAGGATCCACAATTATTCTGATTATTGTTATATGATTCGTAAATTGCGATGGTCTAGCTGAAGACTTTAAACTTAGCGCTCGATGGGAGGAAAACCATATGCTTTTGGTACACGGTGTTGGTAATATTCTTCCATATCTATTTTACTTTGTACATTGTTACTCTTTGTTCATATTTTCATTCATTTATCTTTAGAACATCGAGGACTATGTTCAATTTAAGTTTGGGTGTAAGGGAGAAAATTTTAAAAAATGTAGTTGTACCAAAAACTCTAAAATTTAGAAACTTGTGAACAATTCAGGATGACACTAACCATTCTAGGTAGATGTAAACAAAATTCTTGTCCATATGAGTTGGTGTGCCAAACTAAATGGTCTATTCCTAAAAGAACAGAGCTCGGGTGTTAGAAATAACATGATAGTCATCACCATATCTCGGAGTCGTCACCATATCACGTTTTGTTTTTCTTTTTACATCTTTTTGTGTTTCTCTAAGTGATTTGGTAGGTCACTGGTATCGCCTTGTTGTCGCTGCCAGAATGATGCAGAGTAAGTGATTGAGATCAAGCCCCATTATTTTAATTGAACTTGACCAATGAAAAAATAAATAAAATATTCAATAAATAAATTAATAAAATGACACTTGGATATCAATATGTGTGTGTTCTCCCTGTCTCCGTCGCCTAAGCAAGCGTGGAACGCAGGATCCATGAGAACTATCATATAATCTACTGATAAAGAGCATGTGCTTAGATTAAAAATATCTAATCATGTTGTCGATAAAAAAAATAAAATAAATAAAATAAAATAAATATATATATATATATAATAAAATAAAAATAATAATAATTGTATATATTCAGTAAATCGACCGCTGGGGCCCTTGTATATACCAGTTGAATTGATACTAGAATTAGGATTCATACCAGTAGGTGTGTATCTCAATCCATTAGGGTTCATCCTGGCACGATGTTCATACAAATATTATGGGAAACACCGTTCACTTTAGTCAACATGCGCACACTTCTATCTCCACATCCATCTTCTTAATCTATTCATGTGATTATGGTTTGTTAGATTCTGGGTATTGTCGTCCATTGTACGACTTTCTGAGCAGTGCTTTGTTTTCTTATATATGAATCTTAATACGCTTGAGTGAAAACTCGTATACAACAATTGGACTCATATAGGGTAACGATTCTCATAGCTGAAGAATTTAGTAGTCAACTAAATTGCATGTTTAGTGCCTACCTTCAATCATTCACAAGTATCTAGAATTTGGATAAAGGTTTTGTGGGTATATCTCTTGTAAACCCTCACTAGACAAAACTCGTTCTCTAAGGCCACTTAGGGTTTAAAGGCTTGTTACACATGCTAAGTATAATCGCGATTCCTGCGAAAGTGAGTTAGGATTTTTATTTTTAGATTAGATTTTCTAGAGGACTAGTAAAATATAAGTTTGGGGGTACTTGATAGACACATTTTTTTGTTTAATTTGATCTCAATTTGTATATTGTTAGAAATCATTTGTACACTTATATTATGTATTTATTGTGTTTATAGGTATTTTTGGAAGAATAAAAAATCATGGAAAAATCGACGTGAAAGTGATAAAGGCACCCAAAAATGATAAAGGCACCCTCAGTTTTTAAAAGGCACCCAAGCAATGCATACGGGCACCACCTTTCTTTTGAATTTAAAAGCATTTTTTGGCGGAAAATCTTCCATCTCGATTTGTGAAGGATAAATCAACGTGATTTTGGGGTTAAGGCAAGATTATACTCTTGCCTTGTTAATAGGAATTCGGGCATACTTTGGAAACAAAAATATCACGTTAAATAAGAGTTTGTTGCACTAAAAAAGGGAAGAAGATATTCTCGGTTTTAAAATCAGGGAGAAATAATAATCCCGTGAAAAACACGATTTCTTTCCTTAACAAACCTTACCTATCTCTTTGATGCTTGAAAACGTGTTTGAGATAAACAAGAAAACATATAATTAAGTTTGGAAGAAACATATCTAGTTCTAATCGAGAAAAGGAAGAAAAATCCTGAGAAAAGATATTATCTTGATTCGAAGACTTGGAGAAATTAATTGGAGATTTGATGAAGATTCAATGTTATAGTATCTGGGTTAGCCATACACTTCACATGTTTCTAGCGGTAAAGGGAAGAGTTGTGAGAATAATTGGGGAGGCTGGCTTTTGCCAGAAAGAGAAAAAAACTTCACAAAAAATTTTGTTGTTGCACATGAAGAAGAAAAGAAGATGAAGAAATCGTTTTCAAAAGGTTGAAGAAACTATTGTTAAAGATAGAACTATTGTTCAAAACCGTGATCTATACTCTTGTATTCAACGGTTTTAGCAGCAGTTTCTTGAGTAGTATCTACGACAGATTGTGGCTTAAATACAATAAAGAACAATCATTTTTTAACTGCACCAGAAATCAGCCGTTTATTCGATTGGTACTCTATTGATTCAGCGATTCAATTAATCCGCTCTTTTTGTAATTTTCTTATTAAATCATGAATAAAAAGAGTTCTTCTTCCATTCTTCTTGCGATGAGTAGCTAGTTCTTCCCTAGGATTAGAGATGAAGTCCTATTGTGTTTGCTAGCATGTTTTAATTATTTTTCTATAACAATTTCTCTTGGCCTTATTTCTTGATTAATATTGCTAATAATTTCTTCATGTGTCCTTTAATGCTTAACTAATTGATTTATTACTTCTTGGTAGAGAACAACATTCTATAATCTTTTGAGAAAAGTTATTTGATTAAAATTCCATATCTTCCAAGGCGTAAATTATTGTGTCCGAAATCGTCTTAAGTATTATTTTGAGAAAATTATAGAGAATAATTATAATCGTCTAGTTTGCATAGTAGTGATAAAATCTCGAGTCCTAGGTTTTCTTTTATTTATTTATTATTTTTTAAGTATTTGTTTCAGTTTTAGAATTTTAGAATATAATCAACCAATCAATTTTTGTTATTAGCAAAGTAATTAATTAAAAACTAAAAATTATAAATTCTGAAATCCCTGTGGAGTGAACTGTGCTTGCATATTGTATCATCGACAACCATGCTCTTGCGGTACACATTTAAAATAACCCATCAACAATTTTCCAATGTGCCTAGATGTTGAAGTAGGTATTCTCAATTATGTTCACCTGCATGTGTTGTCTTAAATCTCGTAAATATGACCACCTGAACTTTAGGTGGAAAGAATATACCTGATTTTTGAATGTTGATAGCTTGACCAATTGAAGAGAAAAAAATTTCAAGCAAATGTCTGATTTGAACAAGATCAATTTTACCAAAACAAAACAGTCTCTTATGTCATTTTATTTTACCTTCACTTTCCAATTTAGCCGACAACCTTGACAGATCTTCTATGTAGAGTATAAAAAGATAAGGGGATGGTGGTTACCTTGTCTGAATCCTCTAGAAGATTGGAAAGTAGGATCTGGTGACCCATTTCAAAGAACAGAGAAACTCATGGTAGAAATGCACATATGCAAAATCTTTGATACCATACCATATTAGATAACATGATAAGTAATTAAAACCAAAACATTTTAACATAAACATCACAAGTTCCATTTAATCTTATCAAAAGTTTTAGATAGGTTAACTTTAAGAGCAAATTCCAAATCTAGTTTTCATGGTATGCAAAATCATATAGGCAACTATGATGTTGTTTGTTGTTATTTGCCTCTTCTGAACAAATGCAGGCTAACAGGGCTAACCATTTTGTCCATACGAGGTTTTAATCTATTGTCAAAAGCTTTCATACAATATCATATGTAACATTTCTTAAATTAATTGGTTTAAATTCAAAATGACAAGTAGGTTTAGGAACCTTAAAAATTAATAGAATATATGTATGGTTTAATCCATTAGGTAACTTTCTACCTGTGAAAAAGTTATGAACCAAACTGACAATATTATTACTAAGAAAATCTCAATATTCCCTAAGAAATCCTGGGGGTAAACCATTAAATCCAGGTGCCTCCCAAGGGTTTGTATGGATAAATTTTTTATATATCTCTTCTGCGGATGAAAAAACAACTAAAACCGTATTATCATCATTAGTAATACAAACATATATTGAACCAAGAAAGGCAAGATGGATGGTAAAATTATTAGATTTATAAATGTCAGAAATATGATTTTTAAGCAAAAGGTCTAATTAATTCCTATTAGAATCCATAATCCATGTGAGTCTCTAAGTATATGGATGGAATTTCTTCTTATATTAAAAGCTAAGGCATGACATTTTTTGGCATTTTTATCATATTCTAGCGTCTATTTCTCCCTAGATATTTGCTGTCAGTAAATATATTTAATTATACATCAATCTTCAAGCTCAAACCTCAAATCATTAAGCCTAGAAAAGACAATACTATCAGGATATTATTTTACTTTGTAGTTCAATTTTCCTAGTAGAGTGATTTCTGCTTCACGTGAAAATGTTATTCATTCAAGTATTTAAGATAATACTTTAATGTGCAAGCTTGATATTAGAGTTAACTTGTGTGAATGGACAAGGGATTTAGTTTATTAGGAATTACTGGTTAATCCAATTTTAGTGATCTGATTAATGTGTGTTCATCAGTCCAACCTAATTTACTCGTTAGTCCTGATTTTTTACTCGCTGGTCCATTAAATATGTGATCTATATCATGTTTTATTTTTAATTCTAAAATCACCCTTCCGTCTTTAATATACAGATACCTGAAAAAAAAGAGTGAGAGTGGATTTTCTTCTTCGATCTTCTTGGTTTTCGTTTTTTATGTTTGGATTTGGTTGATAATAATCGTCAAAAATAAGAGATGCATATATCCTACTCCTCTTTCTTTTTGGATATATAGTTTTTAACTTAAAATGAAAAGAGATCGAGATCTAGTTATGATGAAGAATGAGAAGAAAAAGATTTAGGTGAAGAAGAAAAAGATAATATAAAGAAGAAAAAGAAAAAGAAGAAGAAGAAGAAGGAGAAGAAGGAGGAGAAGATACAAACTCATCAATTTTTGGGTTTTGTTTAAACTTTTTAATCTTCTTCATGTTGATTTGGTATTTAGTGTTGGAAGATGAAGGCTTGTCTATCCAAACGATATGATTTAGTCGATTAAAGTGATGATTACTCCTCTTTTATGTTCCGGGTTAGTGTTATTTACATTTTTTTTATGATTAAAGGTTGTTTATTTCAATATGTACATATTTTCTTCAGTATATATTAATATATACAGTTGGATCAATATGTACTGTTGGATCATCTATTCTATTTCCTTCAGTACATATTTTCCTCCAGTATATACCAATATGTATTGTTGATCAATATGTACTGTGGGATCATACACATTTTCCTTCAATACCTATTTCCTTGAGTACATACCAATATGTACCGTGGGTCATAAACTTTTTCTATCTACCAGTACATATTTTCTATCAATATCTACTGAAGGAAAATATGTACTGTGAGATCATACACTTTTTCCTTCAGTACATATTTTCCTCCGGTATATATCAATATGTATTGTTGGATCAATATGTACCGTGGGATCATACACTTTTTCTTTCAGTACATATTATCCTTCGGTACATATCAATATGTATTGTTGGATCAATATGTATTGTGGGATCATACACTTTTTTCTTCCTCTTTGATGATGTTGGAGAATCAACAGTATCAGTTTGCTTCTTATTCTTCTGGTGTTGGAGAATCAACAACATCATTGTTGTTCTTCTTTTTTGATTTTAGTGGTGGATAATCTACAGGAGAAGCTTTCTTCTTCTTCTTGGATGGTGCTGGAGAATCAACAACATCTGATTTATTCTTCCTTTTTAATTTTCTTGGTGGAGATTCAGGAGTATCTTGTTCTTCAATTACTATTTCTTTGATTCTTCTATCGATTTTCCTTTTGGTACCAATTTTAGATGATTTAGGTATAGATAACTCAGATCTATTTTTTGTCTTTGATGATTTTAATTTTGTTTGCTTTGGGTTTTGATTTTCTTTAGTTTCTGATTTTGATTTTAGTTTTTGTAGAGCAGTTTTGATTTTTGAAATCCCTAATTTTCAGTTTCAGGTGGTTTTGAAACTGAAAGGGATGTAACGAATGGATCGAAGACGTGTACGTTCTTTACTTGGTTCATACGTAATAGTTGAAGAGCAGAAAGATAATCTTCCGTAGCTAAAAGGATTTTAAACCTCCGGTTAAAATAATTTTCTAGCTAGATCCTAGATTAAATGGGTCATAAGTCTTAAGACTATTCAACAAATTTCCCGTTAGTTTAATAGTAATTATTGTATGTGTATAAAATTGAGTTTTATGCTTTTAGAGCAACCATAATGGGTCGACCATCCCAAACGACCAATGACTAAAAGTTTTAGTCTTTGGTCCGGCCCAAGAACAGTCGTGTATAGTCGGGCGGTGTTATAGCGATTGCGCCTGGTGTTGGAAGGTGTCCCAGCGATGCGCTTGGAAAGATGGGCGAAATCCTAGGATAACGCTTGAGCGAGACGGAATCCTAGCGTAACGCTCGATGTGGGGCGGAATCCTAACGTAACGCCTGGTAGTGGACGGTATCCTAGGACCACGCCCAAGAGACGGGCGGTGTCCCAGAATCACGCCTGATGGGGCGAAGGGCTAGCGACACGCCTGAAGGAGTTGCGCTTGTGCAAACAGAACGTGTGAGTAAAATGGGACGGGAGGTGTCCTAGCGCCCCACCTAAAAAACCCAAGCGGAGCACTAGAATACCACTCCATTACTTAGCTTAGTTAACTTAGCTTAGTGTAATGAATACAATGCGGACTCCTACAGTACCGCTTAGTTTACTTAATGTATTAAGCCCACATAATTAATTTGCTTAGTTAACTTAATGTATTAGCTTACCTAACTTAATGTATTAAGCCCACATAATTAATTTGCTTATACAATGCGTTGTTAAAGGATACATTAAGCTTATTGTTAGTGTATTTAATTTAGTGTACTGTTTGCTTAGTGTACTTAATTTAGTGTAAGTAGCAGGCGGTATCCTAGGATTACGCTTGGACCAGGCGGTATCCTAGGATTACGCTCCAACTGAGCGGCATTCTAGCGTTACGCCTGATAGTGGGCGTGATCCTAGAGCCTCGTTTCATCAGGCGTACTCCTAGAATACCGCTTGATCAGGCGTACTCCTAGTTTACCGCCCATTTTTTTTAGCGTTATCCCAGAGTAACGCTTGGTGACAGACTATTCCCTACGATGTCGCTTGAGGCTAGGCGTTACACTACGTGCCTGCCCGAGTAAACTACGTTTAGTCCAGAAATAAACTCAAATCTAGTCTGATACAGTCAAAAATCCGGAATAAAACCCATATTCGCTCTCACCACTGCGCTACACTTTTACGGATCAAAAATTAAATTTGGTCTTTACTCCACCTTTAGTCATCTCATTATGGACGCTCTTAGAACTTTAATGGTTCGGTATTGAGATTCTCTTTCTTGCATAAAACAAAAGTTAGTTTCTAATAAATTAGTAATTTACCCTCGTTTTATTGATAAGAGTTTTTTATATTTGTATAAAACAAGCGCAAAATGGGAAAAATTCAATTTACCTTGTGGTTGGGTGAGCGGGTTAATAACGTAGGTCCAATCACATGGTACCCCTCTCTCGCCGTTCTCTCTCGGGTCACATAGTTCAACTCCCTCATCTGACACCAACACTATAGCCACATTATTTGAGTGGAGAAATTGAATTACATATTTTGCCTTACCTATTTCTTCGTAAGACACACTTGCTATATTGGAATAAGAATAAAATTAAAAAATCAAAACATGGCATAAAAGAACTAGGTGACCAAATAACTCTCACACAAAACCCATCACTATTATTTGTTATAAGAAAAAATAATTTTCATAAAAAATGTGACAAAAACCCCATTTAAATTTAATTCTATTTATATTTTGATTTTAACTACTTTCAATATACCATAATTGCCCTTTCTATATAAGTTATACTTTTTTTAAAATGGAAGTAAAATCTAACAAAATCAAATCTTCTTCAAAAAGTTTCAAATCTGATTTTGTCAACAACTTAATATCTTCTCCTCCAAATTCGTCTAGGGTTTAAACAAAAAATCTATCTTCTTTCAATTTGTTCTTCTTTCAAATCTGATTTTTGAAAGATTTTTGAAATCTTCTTCAAATCAAAATCAGTTCCTGTATTTTGAATTCGTTGTTGCTGTTGTATAATTGAAGAACATACATTCATTCAACAACATTTTTTGGAATCATTACTGTATACATCTTCGAATCATCTCAAGCAACACTCTCTACAGGAACTTCACTCTGTACAGGTATTCTTGTTTGAACATCAGTTTCTTCTTCGTTCACTCTGTTCAGCTCTATATACTCAGGTAATTCTAATTCATGATTTTTTATTTTTGGTTGTTTTTTGATAATCCACGTTTTGATTTTGGTTGTTCATTCTAAATCAAATTATTTTTTGTTTCTGTTCATTTTTTTCGTGATGAACTGAAGAACAGAAACAGTGAATTATTTTACGAACATTTGTTTCTTTTTCTTTCAATCTTTTCAGCTCTATATACTCAGTAAATTATAATTCCTGATTCTATCTTCACATTTTTGCTATTTTTGTTGATGTCAATATTCATTTTTCAGTTTTTGTTGTTGTTTTTCGTATTCACATACATTGAAACCTCTATCGGTTTCAGTCCTTTGTTTGTTATGTTTTGATGTCAATATTCATTTTTTTTTTGTTGTTTGTATTCACATACACTGAAACCTATTTTCGGTTTCATACATTTTTGCTTTATACGTTAGTTAATCAAATTTGTGTTGTTTTGTTGTTGTTTTTTGTATTCACATACACTGAAACCTATAACGGTTTCAGTCCTTTTTTTTTATGTTTTTATTTCAATATTCATTTTTTTGTTGTTGTTTATATTCACATACACTGAAACCTATTTCGGTTTCATACATGTATTTCATGTTTGTGTTCGAATCACATTTTTGCTATTTTTGTTGATGTCAATATTCATTTTTCAGTTTTTGTTGTTTTTTTTTGTATTCACATACACTGAAACCTATTCCGTTTTCATGCTTTCCTGTAGGTCATGGAATCTGTTCTTGCTGTTGTATTTCACAAAGATGATATGTTTTCTTTTCGTGTTGGTCTTCAATCAAGTGTTTGTGATTTGAAGTCTACTATATGTTCAAGATGGAGTGAATTATCTTCTCTTTCTATTGAAATTTTTCACATAGTTAGTGATCAACAAAAGGTTATCAATACTGATTTTGATCTCCAATCGGTTGCTTTATTTACTGTGTTTAACAAGCTTCCATCTATTGAGTTTACATGTGAAGTATACAGATGAATCATCTAGTTCAGAATTTTCATCAGTCATACCATATGAGCAGCAACGAAGTTTAGGAAATGTATCTTTTGAGCATTCAACACTTTCAAAATTAGTTGACTATGATGTCTCTACTAAAGACAAAGAACCGTTGAAGTCTGCACATTGGTTTGGTCTTTTTCATGGTGTCAATCAGATTTTTAATGGAGGTGTTCAAAAAATTCGTCTTGATTTATTGAAATATCATGCTGTATCCGGGTTTTCTTTTAATATTACAAGGAATGAGAAGTTGAGGATTGGTGCCTGTTGTTCTAAGAAAGAAGAAGACAAATGTAAATGGTTTTTATATGCTGTTTCCATTGATGGTGTTGAAGGTAGTCCTTTTATTATCAAGGAGTTAAATAAGAAGCACACATGTTGTGGTGGTGTTGTTAACAGACCACACTTGTCGAAGAAACTTATTAGTAGTTTGATTGTTGAAGAAATTAAACAGAATCCAAAGAAGAAGACAAAGGATATTATAGATCAGTTTACAAATACTGGTTTAGTTCCTAACAAGAAGATGAGAACTTGTAGTAGTTGCCATGTTTTGAGTACCCATAATCGTAGAACATGCCCTGCGCGGCAAATATGATTTTAGTTTAACAATTCATTTATTTTTTCATTCATTTGTTTTTTGTTAGACTACTCTATGTTTCACTATTCATATTATTTACAGTAAAAATTTCATTTTTCAGAGTTACAGGTTGTTTTAAGAGTTGCATTTTTTGTTCTCGTACACCTTTATGGGCTGAAACCTCTCCAGGTTTCAGTGCAGCATTATGTTTCCTGTACACTTTCATGGGCTGAAACCTCATCAGGTTTCAGTGCATCATTATGTTCCTGTACACCTTTATTAGATTAAACCTCTATTCTTTTTCATATGTTTTTCCATATATAGGTTCCACCCATTTTCATTTGATGTTAATTTTCATTCTCATTGACTGAAACCTCTTTAGGTTTCAGTGCATTTTTTGTTCTTGTACACCTTCATTGGCTGAAACCTCTATCGGTTTCAGTGCATCAT